>VZTN01016873.1:81656-141318 GCA_013400515.1 Erpornis zantholeuca
GGTGGGGAGGGAGGGAAATCTAGGCAGCTTTATTTTTTCCAGCACTACAGAAAGAATTTCCTTCCTCCTGCAGATGTGCAGCCGGGGTGCTGGAAACAGTTCCCCGTCAAGTTCGAGCAGCTGTACTCGTGTGTCACCAGGCAATGAGACTCCAGGCCTGGGCTGTCAGCTCCACTATTGAAATTAATGGGCCAGACTCCTTACATTAGTGGAAATAATGCCATTTAAATATATATATGTGTTATGCTGGGTACATAAGGCAACTGCAAATCGGCAGCGCACAGGGAAGGGGAGCGGGTCAGGAGGAGGAGGGAGAGGGAAGTGACAGGGTGTAAAAAGAGAAAATCCGGGAGAGGGAGAACACATCCTCAGGGGAAAGATATTAATTCGATGAAAGAAGTGCGAGGAAAGCCAAGATCTGATCAGATAGTACTGGAAAGAGAGAGAGAGAGAGGGAGAGAGGGAGAGAGGAAGACAGTTATATGTATGGCTAGATGGATGCACAGATATTTAAGATCTGTGCAAGAACAAGCTCGGTGTGGGACTCTATCAGTGCCCCAAGCACCAGAGGTCACTTGGATCAAATACCTACAAGGGTCACAAAAGCTTTCAGCAGCAACAGCAAACTTCAAACCACAGAGCAAACAGAGTCCAGCAAGGGAATGAGCTTTTTTTTGTCTCCCTTCCTTACTTAGTATTCAGGAGAAGCAGCATTTTTCTGCAGCATTTAGAGAGAGTAAATAATGAGGAACATGCTGCTGGAGGAGCTGGGAAGGGGCCAGGGGACATGGGTGTGAGGCAGGGGAATGCCAGATGCTGGCAGGGTTTCCCATGTGCAGAGGAGGGAGCTGGGGACACCTCACACCCCACAGGGATTAGGAGTTGCCACAGTGGTTTGGGACCCCCAGCCCCCTCGGACCCCCCAAGGCCCTGCTGGGCTGGGGGAGCCTCCAAGGCCACTCCAGGCTGGGGAACAGTTCAAGGCTTGGCAGAAACCTGTCACTCCACCAGGAGAGATGCCGGGGACCTCTCTCCACCTTTGATCCATCAAGAACAATTTTTAAGACAAGTATTCCTGTTTTCCTGAAAAGAAACAAAAAGAAGGAGAAGAGACCTTATCTTGAGATCAGATCTTGAGATCACTGTCCTTCAACAGAGGGTTTAAAAGTGGAGATAAGCCAGAATTTGGAGATGACAATTTATAAGGGAAATGGTTTCTTCATCAAGATTGTTCTGTTGAATCCCTCACAATTTTTTTTTTCTTTGCAATCAAAAACATGAAGCTTCTGATCTGGGAAAAAATGCATGGTTTGTTTTATTTTTTTTTTCTCCTGTGAAAAAAAGTTGCATTTTTTCACAGTTCTTTTTCAAAGCTGCTGCTGCAGTGAAAGAAATAAATAAATCCTCTTGTCCTGCCTGCACTGGTGGGGCAGCGAGATGAGAGCAAGGGCTGGGGGACCATCAGTGTTTTTTTCTGCATTTCCCCTCAGGGGAAAGCAGAAATGATTCAGAGGTTAAATACTGCCACGGAGAAAACATCAGCCTCGCCTGCATTTGGAAGCTCACAACTCCAGGAGCGTGTAAATGCATTTTTGTGTGGAAGGAGTTGGTGTCAGGAGGTTGTCTCAGCTCTGGGGTGATTTGAGAGGCTGGAGAGGGAAGGGTGGTTTGAGAACAGAACCCACACTTCAAATGGCAGGCATTAATGGGCCAGGAATGCTGCAGCTGTAAAATGGGGAAAACAAAACAATTCTGTTTTGCAGAAGGGCCTCACCAAAGATGACTCCACGAGCACACGATCCACCAATCCATCACCTCCCAGAATCCCACACGAGAAGGTGGGATAATTACTATAATTTTAATGTACTCCATGATGATTTAAATACACTGGGTAAACTAAAAATATCCTGCTTTTCCGTGAGGGCTCTGACTTTCTGAGGTAATGCTGCCCCAGAGCTGCTGTTGGTTCATGTGCCAGCTCCTTCTATTACCCCTCGGGGTGCCATAAACCTCATCACAGCTTTGGCCAGTGGAAAGTCTTTGCCCTCCTGCCTCTTGCACACCTCTCCTTTGGAGAAAAAAGCAAAAAAATCCTCTTCTCTTTCTCTTGTAATCTGTGATAGAGCTGCAGAGGATGGAGAAGAGGACATGAGCAGCAAGGGTGGGAGCAGGGAGCCTGGGCCAGCTGAGTGCTTCAGCATGCTGGGAAGTGTCAGTGAAGCAAATAGTGTGTTTCTAACACAGTCCTGAGTGTCGAAATACTGCTTAAATTGCCTCCAGAGCTGACATGAAACCCAAAGATCTGGAAGTATCTCCTGTGATTGATTGAGTGACTGATTGATTTGATTATATATATTTTATATGTGTGTGTTAGGGCTGGACTTGGCTGTCTAAACAGCATTTCCCAGAGCCAAGTAAGAAGCTCTGGGGTATCCAGCCCCAGACTCCAGCTCTTGCTTCTGAGGACTGCCTGTCTTCCCTCGGTTCTGTGTCCCTTTGCCAGCACTGTGGGATGTCTCAGATATACAAGGGCACCTCAGATGGCACCAGGCTCCTGTGTGTAGGCACTGAATCCCACCCTCTGAGTCATTAAGGCTCGCAGAGATCATATTTTCAAAGTTTCCCTCCGCAGTCACTGGGATCAGAACTTCACCTTAAAAATAAACAACATCCAAAGCCAAGAGTTTCCTGGATAGTCAATTAATTTTTGTGGGGGTTGATTTGGAAGTATTCTGAAATCTGATCCTCATTGTAAAGTTGGGAATCTTGGCAGCCATGTCAAGAAGCAAACTGTGTATATTTTGCCTAGAATTTTTTCCACTGTATAACCAGGAAATAATAATAAAAAAAGAGAGCCTCTTCTCCTTTAATTTATTTGCAGAGGTCTTCACGGGTCCTTTACTTGTTCCCCATCCTGCTGGGAAGAAGGAAACCTGAGATGAGGTTGGTCCTTGTGTCTGTGCAAACACAGAATTCTTAGATAGAATCAATGTGATTGTTCATGTGAGGTGGGTTTAGCAACACAGAAGTTCCCTGGACCATTCCTATGGATATCTCCTTTAATAAATGAGGGGGAACATGCTTCTTCCCTGGGTGAGGATCCAGGCTGGGCTTTGTCCAGTGCTGAGAAGGTCTCTGACTTGGAATTGAAGAGTTTTTGGGTCTTGGGGAAAGACTGGGGGCAAATGGGTCGGTCTGGACTGTCAGGTTTTTGTGTTCATTTGTAGGGTCTCCTGCAGGAGACCTGCAGGGCAAGCTCACAGTGAAGGAAACAAAGGATTTCACAAACTCCAGCTGATACAAAACCAGTGACCTTTGTTCTGCTCCTCGGTTGACCACTGAGAAATTATTATTGCAGAGATAAAGATCATAAATTTTTGTGCCTGGCTTTTTTCCTAGATCCTGTTTAACAGTGTTTCTTGGCAGTTTCTTAGTAGATACTTTTTAGCTCTGGCTCTCTTCCTGGAGCTCTGGCAATTAAAGATATTAAAATTCAGCTTTAAAAATAGCAAGGAGTGGGTATCCAGCCTCCCCATATGAACACCCCTGAATGTGGGGAGAGCCTTCAATGGTGCAGAGCCCAGAGCTGAGCCATGCAGACCATGGAGAGGCTGCCTGGGGTCTCAGTGCTCTTTCCAGTCCTTATTCCCAGGACTTCCTCACCCTCTCTTCCTCTGCCTGGTAAATTCACGCCCATCCCTTGCAGATTTTTCACCCCTTGGCTGGTTTATACAGGAACCACCACGCTGACAGGATGTCTCTGTCTTTAAAAGCTACAATTTAGGCTGTTTTGCTCCTGGGGAGAGCCACCTACCTCTGCTGTGTTTTCCAGGATGCTGAGGTGTCAGTGTGCCTGTTGAGCTGGGAAGGGAAAAACCAACAAAGAGCTCTTCTCCTCCCTCTGCTTGAGCTCTGACAGCGTGGAGTGGGAATGGCCTGGCTGGTAACTTAGTTCTGAGCTTCCCTGCCTCTCTTGGCCCCTCTAAAATACAGAGGAAACACGTTGTGATCTCCAGAGCCTGAGGGCTGCCCGAGGAGAAACAGACCCCTCTGGGAGGAATATTTTCATCTCTGCTTCCCTCCTCACTTCTCCATCAGCAGTTGGTACAGAATGGTGTGGGGACAGACCCAGGTGTTAAGTGAGCACAGAGAGAGATGAGGGCTGTGCACCCCGAGCTTCACTGGGAGTCCTTGCTGTACATCCTTCATGTAACCCAGAGAAACATTTCCTCCAGCTTGTTCAGGGCAGTTTCCTGCACTCAGGACATGCTGTGGGCTCTCATTCTCCAGTATTTCTCACTGCAGTGATGCTTTCTCTGTTGAGGACCATGATTCCCCCTCCTGGGATATTTGGATGAGGCTGAGAGTGGGCAGAAACTCAGGCCAGGGTGTGGCAAATCGAAGGTCACACAATTCCTGCACACTGTTATCCCAAAGGGGCTGAACCACAGCAGGAGGGGCACTGGAGCCCATGGACAGTGAAGATGTCCAAGGACAGGGAAAGGGGGAGCTTAAACAGGGCACTGGAGGAGCAGGGGTCTGCAGCTGATATTGGAAGATGATCAGCAGAGGAAAGCAGCAGCCCAAGCTTCCCTCCCAGAGCCTGCAGGAGCCAGCTGCCAAGGACAGCCCTGCAGAACTCGCTGGGAAGAGCAGGAATTTTGATTTGGAATCCGTGATAGCCAGGACACAACTGAGCAGAATTTGAATGTACAAATAAGCTTGTAAAATATGGAGCGAGGGCACTGGAAGGGATGTGACTTGAAGGGCAAGAGAAGTCTTGCTCCTTCCACTGATCACCCCATGGGTCCTTCACACCCCCTGAGCTCACAGAGCTCCCAGCTTCTGGGATCTCAGGGATTGTTTTGGGGGAAGGTCAAAGGCACCAGCTCAGAACAGGCAGTACTGAGTATAATTTTGGATACAGAAGAGCCACTTCCAGTGTGGGGGTGGCCTGTGCCCCTCTCCCTCTGACCAGGCAGTCAGGGGTGGGTTCACAAAGCAACACCTGGAGGAAGAACCCCAAGGAGAAGCTGTCACTGCTCTGCCAGATCCTGGGCCCCAAACCTGGACATTCTCCATACAAAGGATGTGGTTCAACACCTTGGTGAGGGTGAATCTACAGGTTGGTGGTGGTGGTAAAGAAGGGGGGAATTTGGGGTCTCTCAGGTCGGAGTGGGGGGCAGCACTTGTGCAAATACCAACGAGCTGGTGAGTGTAAAGGAAAAGGGGTGGTTATAGTCACCCTGTTTTGGGGAAGGACAAGGTTCCCAGGACCTGGGGATGTCTTTACCCCTCTTTGTGATAGGTAGTGATGACAGTTGTCCCATAATTTTAAACAATAAATTATTTGGTCTTGAAAACCTGACCTTTTAGCCCTCAATTCTTTGAAATCAACAGGAAGGCTATGGCACTATCTCACAACACCCAGTGCTTGAGGCGACACCTTTCACCAGACATTTGAGGTTTTAATCATTTTTGGCTATTCCTCATAATTTCAGTTAATAAATCCAGGGTGGTTACAGCAATGATTCATGCAGGATGCATCCTGTTTCTCCTCTCCCACATCTCTCTGGCAAAAAGCTGCTATGGATTAGGAACCTTGCCCTTCATTTTTGGAAATTGCTCTCCCACTATAGACTCCAAATGAGAATTGCTGTGGTATTTCACTGTGTGCTATTTCAGAGCGCTGGCTTCTTTGATGCAGTCATCATCTATATGGAAAAGAGGTGTGTGCATGAATCAATGGTATAGTTCAGCTGCATCTGCATTAGAAAGGCATAAAAATGAATGAAATGCAGGAACTGAAATGTGCTCTCCCAGGATGCTGTGCTCAATCTGCACTTCAGAAATTCGCCGAGGTTCTTTCCGGGCACGGGCTGCAGAACCAGGAGGGTCCTACAATTTCACACCACACTTCCTACATTTCCATTCTCACCTCTGGTGACTGGAGCACGTCAAGCTTTGTCCAAGTTCCCCAAAAGATGCATGATATGTTTTTCATCTGCTATTTAAAAGGGTTTTTTTTAATGTTTAGTTTTCTACTTCCCTTTTCTTTTGTCATTGCCCACTTCTAGAAAATGCTGGTGGTTTTCAGTCTCTGGAGGAAGGCTGCTCTTCTCCAAAAAAGAGGCAACAGAGCAAACTGTGCCAAATCAACTTAATACAAAATGATTGGTCCATGCAGCTTTAGACATCTTAAGAGGGCCCTTTGCGGGAGCAGCACTAATTTCCTGCTTTGAGTCTCCTCATCTCACCAGCTGGGATGGCAGAGCCACACATCCCAAACCCTCTTCAGCTCCTCTATTTGATCAATTAATTACCACAGCAGCTAAAAGACAAAGCCAAGAGCCCTCGGAGGAGCAGATAATCTGAGCTGCCTTCCTTGTCCTTCAGTAGCAGTGAGGGGGAAAGGAAATAGCCTTACTTTTACCCAGCCTAATCCCTTCTCCTGTTGCTCCTCACACGAGCACAGGCTGCATCTCACTGAGAGAGGGGACCACAACACCCACAGCAGGTGCTGGTGGGAGATTCCTGCCTCTGGAATGCTCAAGACTCTGCCTTTAACAGTGGAGAGCAATGGTAACTGCTGGAACATGATTAATTTCATCCCAAAACTGACATTTAAAATAGGTCCCCTCAGGCACTGCCATTTTCTCACCCCTGGCTCTAAAGGGAGCCTGGGCATAGCTGTAGAGAACTCCTGTGAAAATTCTGAGTGAGATGAGTCTCACCCCTTAACTGGAGGGATCTGAACATGTTCTTTAATTTCCTCTGTGGACTGTGGAAAGGGGACAAGCCCCAAAAAGAGGCCATTAAGCTTTATTAAAGGAGAAAAATGGGAGCTGGAGAGGGACTTTTGACAAGAGCATGAAGTGACAGGACAAGGGGCAGTGCCTTTAAACTTGCAGAGGTGAGGTTCAGATGAGATGTTAGGAGGAAATCCTTCCCTGTGAGGGTGGCAGGCCCTGGCACAGGGTGCCCAGAGAAGCTGTGGCTGCCCCTGGATCCCTGGCAATGTCCAAGGCCAGGCTGGACAGGGCTTGGAGCAGCCTGGGATAGTGGAAGGTGTCCCTGCCCATGGCAGGGAGTGGGGCTGGGTGATCTTTAAGGTCCTTTCCAACCCAAACCATTCTAGGATTTTATGATCATTACTCCCTTGATCTCCTGAGGATCTGACAAATGCTGGAGACAGAAGAGGCTGTTTTGAGCACATCTTTGCATTCCAAACCAAGCTTTAATGGCTGAGCTTCTCTTTGCCCTGGTGCTTTCAAGTTATGGGCCCCTGGGAACATCCTCACTGAAGTTTTAGAAGCACAAAGCATTTCTCTTGTCAAAAGCACAGAAGAGAACAGGTAGAAGAGGAAATGAGCAGCCAGCTCTATCCAATATTAACAGCTCTGCAACTCAGGAGACATGTTCAAGCGAGCTTATCTCCCCCAAAAACTGGCAGGTTGAGTAAAAACACTTGGTAGAAGAGTGACCCCGGGGAGGATGAGATATTTTCTGCATAATTATCTGCAGCTTGGCTCTGCTATCGTAGATGTTAATCTTTCACACCCACTGTGGAGTGGCCAGAGAACAGCCCTTGTGGTGAAATACATGAATGGGAGGCAGAGGAATGCAATGTTCCTTTTGTTTTGCATGGTTCAGGATCAAATGCATCCAGCACCGGTAGCACCTATCACATCTGCAGGGAGCTGTGCCTTATCAGCAGCCTGCATCCTGCTGGCAATCACAGCACCCCCAGCCTCACAGCCGAAACTGCTATCACACCATCTCTACCCTCAGGATCATGTAACTAAAAGGTGAGGTGGAAACACAAAGGGAAAAAAAAAAAAAAAGAAAAACTCGAAATGCTGGGAGAGCTCTAAGCTTCGAATCAGCAAAGGCTTTGAGGAGGTGTCTCATTTAAATGAGCCCTGAAACTGACTCCCATCAATAACCCTTGAGGAGATTCTTATGGAAATAAACCATGATTATCTCTCCCCTTAAAAACAGACAACAAACTTGAGCCAAGTTCAAAGTCATGAAAATAATCACCAATCATTTACAGCCTAACCAGCTGTGGGAGTTACTATTGGTTTCTACAGGAAGGAAGGTTATCAGGTTATCTGCCAGGATCAATAACCACCTTGTAGTAAAACCTCTGAGTGTTGGCAGGGACAACCACAATATTCCCTGCAATTGTTGCTCAGCTCCTATTTCTGGAAGCATGGTCACAAAAAACAGCTGTGGGAATAAATTCAGAGCTGGACTTACCTGACATGGAGTCTTTGGGAGAGGCACCCACTAGTGCTGAACATGGACTCACAGGTTAAAAAAAAAAGAGTTTAGGAAAACACCCAAAAAACCCTCCTAACTTATGAGGGAATTGGGTGATTCTGGGTTTAGCAAAAGTTTGGGATTCACTATCAATGGCATCATTGCAACTTTTATTTCTCTGGACACTGCTGACTGCACCTTGTGCTAAAAGTTCACCTTTCATGTGACCCTTAGCCTTGGTCTTCATCCTGGGACTTACATGGGCCTTAAAGAGATAAGGAATGGACACCTGCAGCTGTAATGAAAGAAATGAGGTGAAAATGCCACCTTGCACTTGTGAGGAACACCTGGCACTGGAAAACACAGCAAGCACGGCTCAGCTATAACCCTGCAACTCTTTACACTGTGGGAATTGTATCCTTGAACCTGAGACAGCAGGGGGAGAAGGAAGGGAGAGTGGCACTGATCCAAGGCTTGATAAAGCACTGCCTGTAAACCCAGCAAGGAAGCAGAGTCAGGGGATTGTCCCAACCTACTCTGACCTTGTCAGACCCCAGCTGGAGAACTGTGTCCAGGTCTGGGGCCCTCAACACAAAAAGGACATGGAGCTGTTGGAACAGAGTTCAGAGACCAAGGAAATGCTCCAGGGGTTGAAGCCCATTCCAGTGCCTAAAGGGGCTCCACGAGAGCTGGGGAGGGACTTTGGGCAAGGGTATGGAGGGACAGGACAAGGGGGAAAGACTGAAAGAGGGCAGGTCTAAATTAGAAAGAAATTAAAAAGAAATTCTCTTTGAGGATGGCAAGGCACTGGCACAGATTGCCCAGGGAAGCTGTGACTGTGATGCCTTAGGTTTTAACTTTTCTATTTTTCCAATCCTGTACTGCTGATGTGACTCTGAAGTTTCTTGTGTCTTTTAGATTGCTGTTCTCTCATGCTCACACACACACAACAAAGCCTCTCCAGCTCTCCAAGGACACCCAGACCCTCCTAGGCCCAACAACTGCAAACCACAATCTTGGCAAGAGGGGGGCAAGCTTGGGCAAATTCCATCCTTGCCTGGCTTCTGCTTGGGCAATTGATGCTGAGATCCAAGTGGGAAGAACTCGGGAGCTGTCCTTGTCCATGTTGGGATGCACTGAGGCAGGAGCCTCTGGAGGCCAGAGTGTACCTCTGAAGGCCTTTCCAATCAATCCCTCCTTGATTCCTTCATTCCTGTCTGCTCTCTGTTTCTAGGGAGCCATTTAAGGCATCAACCACCCCTGGATCCCTGGAAGTGTTCAAGGCTGGATGGGGCTTGGAGCAACCTAACCTAGAGGATTAAACCCCCAATGGCAGTGATTTTGGAACTGGATGATCATTAAGGTGTCATTCACGATTTAGGGTGTGCAGCAGGCAACCACAGCTCTTGGATGGGTCACTGCCACCTTCAGGGGGGACATCAGTGCTCTTGCAGGGGGCAGAGCCTGGTGGATGAGTTCCCAAATGCAGTTCTATGACCTGCAGAAAGCTTTTACCCAGAGGATGTCCCTCCTGGGCTCTGAGCTGGTGACCCAGCCCTTTTTTTTCCCAGAGCACTAGCAATAACCCCCATTTGTTGGTGGCCAGGGCATTTCCCTGCTCCCTGCCAGCTCTGCCTCTTGTTTTCAGGCTTCCTGCAGGCAGAGGAGGCCGAGAGCTTTCCCTTTCCCTCCTTCCCCTTCTCCCTCAATACCAAGCACAGAGACACAGGGGGAACCTCATGAGGCTCACCCCTCCCTTGCAGTGTGTGATAAGTATATGTTAAGGTTTGGTATATTGTAATGAAGTTTTTTTTTAATTACAAATGTTATTGTATTTTTTTCTAGGTATTTTTTTATTTTAGTTGGGTTTTGAATTTGTTTAAAGGGGAAATTTTAGGTTATTGGATTAGAAAAAAAAATTTAGGGTTTGGTTTATATTTTTTTATTTTTTATATTATTTAGGATTTTTTGTGATTGGGTTAGGTATTTTTTTAGTTATTTTCAAAATCTGAGTTTTGCTTTTAGACAAGTTGTAAACCATATAAAATAAGTTCACTAAATAAAATATTGAAAATATTAGAAAAGTTTTTTTTAATATTTAGAGGAAATTCTAGATTTTTAAAAGATAATTTTTTAAAGTTAAAGGGGAAGGAGATGAAAGGTTGGGAAACTTTGGTTGTTGTTTTTTTTTTTTTAATAAATTTGGTGTAATTATTAATAAATTTTTAAAATAGTTTACTGAAGTTACATCTCCCGAGGCTCATCCCTCCCTTGCAGGGGCAGGAAAGGCCTTGTGCTGTCCTTTGTGCCCTTTGGTGCTATTTTGCTTTATGCCCCTACTAAATCTGTCCCCGGGGCTCGGGGTGGCTGTAGCAGCCCTCGGGCTTGGCACAGGGATGTGTTTCAAGGTTGCCACGGCAGCATTTAAAAATGGCACAGGCTGTTATTTAATGCCAGCTGGGCAGGGATTGCAGGCAGGGTCGGTCAGTGACCCCAAGTGACCCATTAGAGACTGACAGCCCTTTACAGCAGGATCATCTTGGGGACTGACTGGGAAGGGGGAGTCACCCTGAATCCTGAGCATTTTGGCTCAGTTTTTGAGGAGTTTCCATGAGAAGGGCTAAAAGTTTAGGCCAAGCACCTCTGTGACCGAAACTGGTCTCGAAGAACAAGGTTTTTTATCTTCCAGCAGAAAAACCTGCTTTAATTACACATGTGCAGCAAGGAGGGAAGGCAGGGCTGGTGATAAGAGACATGCAGGAGCCCCAACAGAATTAGCTTAATTTCTCCTATGCCCTTAATTATCTTAGAGGAGGAAGGGCTGGAGGGATATAAATGCTTGGGGAGGCAAGGGGGAAGGGAAGGTGGCTTGCAAGGCTCTCCAGACTTCCTGAGTTCCCTGGCTCCTGCATTCCCCAGGGATGGTGGTGTCACTGCCAGGGACCATCCTCCAGACCATGGGGTGGCTACAGCAATCTGCAAGGTCACCTTGGGGTGCACCTGAGTGTGGTCACTGTGCTCAGAGAGGGGGTTTGCACCTCTGCAAAAGCAGTGGGGGCTGGCCAGCCACAGACATAATTCTGGTAACACCACACCTACCAAAGGGCAGACAAACTGAATGGCAGTGCTGAGACCCTGGCACAGGGCACCCAGAGAAGTTGTGGCTGCCCCTGGATCCCTGGAAGTGTCCAAGGCCAGGCTGGACAAGGCTTGGAGCAACCTGGGATAGTGGAAGGTGTCCCTGCCCATGGCAAAGGGTGGAACTGAATGATCTTTGAGGTCCCTTCCAACCCAAAAAATTCCGTGATTCTCTGAATAATAAATCATCCTCACTTTGATGGTTTGGTGGGATTTATACATCTGCATATGATTACAAATTGCTCACTCTGAGGGTGTATCAATAAGCCCAGTCCCAGGCTGTGTCTGTGGGAAGAGGAGAGAGGACATGGATGCCATAGGAGGGGGAGGATGGGCTCCTTCCTCCCTCGTCAGCCACACCATGCACAGGGTGGTTGTGCTGCTGGCCCCTTTGCCTCCTCACGAGGCTGCCCTGATGTCCAGGGATGAGGAATCTAGCCCTGTTTTTCCATTTAAGGTCAAGTTTAGTCCCACCTATGTGTTCTCTTGATGCCTTAGGTTTTAACTTTTCTATGTTTCCAACCCTGCCCTGCCCAGGGTCACTCTGCAGTTCCCTGGAGCTCGTTCAGTGCTGTTCTCTCATGCTCACACACACACAACAAAGCCTCTCCAGCTCTCCAAGGACACCCAGACCCTCCTAGGCCCAACAACTGCAAACCACAATCTTGGCAAGAGGGGGGCAAGCTTGGGCAAATTCCATCCTTGCCTGGCTTCTGCTTGGGGAATTGATGCTGAGATCCAAGTGGGAAGAACTCGGGAGCTGTCCTTGTCCATGTTGGGATGCACTGAGGCAGGAGCCTCTGGAGGCCAGAGTGTACCTCTGAAGGCCTTTCCAATCAATCCCTCCTTGATTCCTTTATTCCTGTCTGCTCTCTGTTTCTAGGGAGCCATTTAAGGCATCATTCTCTGTCTTCCTATCCCTGCAGCAGGGACCATACCCTCATTCAGCTTTCCCACAGTCCATTAGAGCTTTCTTGGGAGAGCAAAAGACACTGGGATTTGCTGTAATTGCTCGAGGCTGAGACCATTTCTCCAAGCAGCAGGAACTGGAGGCTCTGGGGGACGCAAAGCTCTGTGTGTCCCTGCCTTGGGGTTTTTGGTGACTCATCCAGGCAGGACAAAGGTCCCATCACGTAAATGGCCTCCTAAATACCTCTTCCAAGATCAGTCATCCTCCACTAAGCAGGTGCTGAGGCCGTGGGCATGCTCATAATGAAGCAGGAAATAAGAAAATGTGTGCCTGTATCAGGAAATGTTGGTTCAGTCAGGTGTAGTGTCAGTCATGGGCCTGGTCTGCATCTCTGGAATCTCCTGGGCAGACCTTGGGCATGGCTCAGGGGCCAGCACAGACAGGGAACATCTCCAGCACAGGGGATTGTGAGCATCCACTGGGTTGGGTGTAGGGACAAGAGCCATGGTGTTGTTTATGGATACAGAAGTTAAAATAAAAAGAGCAGAAAATAGGCATGATAAACAAGTCTTGCTGCCTGCAACCCATTATTAGTTAGCAATAAACTCCTTCCCAGACAGAGGTGCCAGCTTTACCCTCCCAGTGAACCCACGCCGTTCTTCTGAGTCATAAAATCACAGAAGCACAGAATAGTTTGGGTAGGAAGTTAAACCTCACCCAGTTCCACCCCCTGCCATGGGCAGGGACACCTTCTACTGTCCCAGGCTGTTCCAAGCCCCATCCAACCTGGCCTTGTCCCATCCTTCCAGGGATCCAGGGGCAGCCATAACTTCTCTGGGCACCCTGTGCCAGGGCCTCACCATACAGTATTCCACAGGAAAAGGGGAAAGGGTTTCAAACCAAAGAACTTTGTTGCAATGAGGGCGGTGAGTCACTGGCACAGGTTCCCCAGAGAGGTGGTGGATGCCCCATTCCTGTAAATATTCAAGGTCTGCTTGGATGGGCTCTGAGCAACCCCATCATGTTTAAAATGTCCCTGCTCATTGCAGGGGGGCTGGACTAGATGGCCTTTAAAGGTCCCTTCCAACCCAAACTACTCCATGACTCCATGATTCCATGACTCTTTGATTTTGTGAGTCCATGATTCCATGACTCTGTGATTCCATAACTCCATGATTCCATGAATCTATGATTCCATGACTCTATGATCCATGACTCTGTGATTCCACGACTCTATGATTTTATGATTCCATGATTCTGTGATTCCATGATTCCACAACTCTATGATTCCATGACTCTGTGATTCCATGACTTTATGATTTTTTGAATCCATGATTCCATGACTCCATGATTCCATGATTCCATGACTATGATTTTATGATTCCATGACTCTGTGATTCCATGACTTTATGATTTTTTGAATCCATGATTCCATGACTCCATGACTCTATGATTTTATGATTCCATGGTTATGATTTTATGACTCCATGACTCTACGATTCCATGACTCCATGACTCCAGCCCCCCAAGCCCCCCAGCCCCACAGGCTGCCCCACCCCGATACCTGCTCTGCCGAGTGCCCCATGGGGTGGGAATGTTCCTGAGGGGAGGGGAACATCCTACCCAGTTCTCAAGACAAGAAATTCGAGAGTGTTTTCTTCCAGACCACCCAGGAAATAAGTGGCAGTGCAAGATCAGGATCTGGGCTCTCAGCTTCCAGCCCCAGGCTTACACCACGAAAGAAAAAAAAAACCCAACCAAAACCAAAAACATCTGCAAACCACACAGTCTCCTGCTAAAAGATTTGAAGAGATTAAATTATGCTAAACTCTTAATCCTTCAGCCTTTTCTAAGGCCCAGCTCCAGTTAAAATCAGAAACTCTAAGACCTAAACATTGGGCTGCAAGAAAAACAAACTCCAGTGATCGTTTATTTTAACCCACAAAACTGCAAGAACAAGTGATTATCCTAAACCTACAGCATTCTTGGGAAGAGAGCTCTATGTAAAATAGGTTCCTTATGACTTCTTGGGCCAGCTTTGTAAAGTTCCTTTTGGAATTTCTGACACAGAAAGGAGAGTGAGTTTTTTCACTGCATCTGTGAGAAGATGGCATGACTTTCAATTTCCAGAGAAGAAGCGTGAAAATAAAAACTTCCATGTGAGCTGATAAAGCTTTAACTTTGCATATCTATCTTGATTCTCTCTGTGAGTACATCCATAAAATCCCTACAGCTGGGGAAGGATAGGCCTTTAAATAAAAATGCTGAAAAAAATCCTTAGTGAAGGAAAGAGTACAGCCTCTTTAATCATTGAATTTTGTTTATCGCAACAGATTATGGATCTGAGAGGAAAAGAATTTGAAAAATAATTATGGCTTTAAGATGTAACAGGACAGCCATTATGAAAAACATAAAAGTTTGCTGTTTACAGGGGAAGTTGTCTTAAAATCGCTGTCCCCAGGTTTTCAGAGATGGGAACCTTGTGAAATATGCTGGAGTTCTCTGGAGAAGCAGAGGCAAAAAGGGATTTGTGAAACATGAGGGGGCAGTTTGTTACAGTGTTTTTATGGAGAAAGACTGTTTTAGGACCTCAGCTGAGGCACGAGTCCAAGCCAACACCCCACAAAAACCCAAATTCTCCTGTTGAGGGACCCAAACCTGCCGGTGCTCAAGGTGATGAGCTGTGAAGTAGGAAGGTAATTTCTCTCCTTGTTAGCACCAGTGCCAATCAGGAGCAGCTCTGCCGATGCCCAGGGTCTGAAAGGCTTCCTCCAGAAGCAAAGGATCAGACACAGCCATGGACTGTGGCTTTGTGGGAATGTTTTAAAACGTGTGCTTTGTTGTACTGCAGCAGAAGAGCCTATAAAAGGCCTTGACTGAAAATAATAATTTTAATAATGGGAGTAAAAAAGTCTGAGTTTGAGTCAACAAAAAGATAGCCTTCATTGGGACTGCAAAGGCAAAATGACTGTTCAGACTTATTCTTCACTCACACAACTGAAATAAAGGGGGAGTTGCTCAGGTGATAGTGGGACTAAATCATTGTAAGAAATCATCAGGCCTGAGATTTCATTCCCCCCAGCCTCAAAACCCACTGCCTCCCATGGGCTAGATTGTGCTTGTACAAGGCTTTCCTCCTTGGCTTTTTGTGGTGATTTATGTTTCCTTGCAGTGTGTTATTTAGCCATAAGTTATACCTTTGTGCTGTAGCACATCCCCTGGTAAGCAACAAGACAAAGCAGGAACCTTTTTCTTTTTTTTTTGTCTGTGGTGACTGGAATGAGGGTTTGAGGGTTTTCTCCATATTTCCCACGATTTATTGGGGGCTGATAAAAGGAAGATTTCCAAATCCTCGTGCTCAGTGGGAAACAAGAACAGGAATTCCTTGTTCTGGGAATAAGGACTTCTTAGTACAGAGAGACAACTCTGGGTATTAGAGGAACCCACCTACTGTTCTCCAGAATGAAACTTGGAAATAAAAAAGGAAATATTCAGGCTTTTACTGACATGTTACACTGTGCTCCTTCACACTTGATTGCTGAACTAGTTCATCACCAAGGTCTCCAAACCAGATCCTGATCCTTCAGCATCCAACAGCTGAGTTCACAGTGCAAGGAGTAAAGGAGAGGCACAGAATCACAGAATGGTTTGGGTTCAAAGGGACCTTAAAGATCATGCAGTCCCATCCCTGCCATGGGCAGGGACACCTTCCACTATCCCAGGTTGTTCCAAGCCCCATCCAACCTGGCCTTGTCCCATCCTTCCAGGGATCCAGGGACAGCCACAGCTTCTCTGGGCACCCTGTGCCAGGGCCTGCCCACCCTCATAGGGAAGAATTTCTTCCTAATATCCAACCTAAATCTCCCCTCTTTCAGTTTAAACTCATTAACCTTTCTCCTATCCCTACATGCCCTTGGTTTGGTTTGAAGGAGATCTCTGGGGGTCACCTTACCCCAATAGCCTGCTCAAAGCAGGGCTGTAGCAGTGGACAGCTCTGAGGTTACCCTGAATGGCTCAGGGCCTTAGCACTGAAGCTGCTCAGCCACTGACAAGGGTAGCTATTTTTTACTTTTTTTTTTCATTTAAATTGTCTGAGGATTAAGAAAAATCTTATCTTTTAATTAAGAATCAGTTTTGTTTCAGATTGCAGCATAATTTAATTTATTCAGAGCGTTCTTAGAGTTAATTGACTCCAACCCATACACAATGGCACTTTTTGTCTCGGTGCCTTTCCCAGTCTCCACCACTCTGTGGTCTGTGCAGCCCAGAGAGCAGAGATACATGAGAGAGGAGACCACCAAGTGGTGCCTTGAGACTGCTTCTTACACCCTGAAGTCACTTTGACTTCGAAAGAGTTGGATGGGCTGGTGCAAGCTGAGGCACTTCACAAAAGGACACCTGGAGTCAGTGGAGAGTGACAAACATCCAACACCCACGTTGGTTCATGGCCCATCTAGCTCTGGTCCTGTGTCCACCAAGGCTTCAAGAGAGAAGGAACTGAGCAGAGGATCAAGAGCCTGGAGAAGACTGTGAGAGCAGGGAAAACACTCATTGGTATTGCCTTGAGCACTAGGCCCTGGACTCACTTTGTAGCTCATGGATGTCCAGAAGTGCTGTTCCTTCCCTTCACAGCCCTTCAAGGAATTTCTGAGTTAGCTACACTTTGTTTTCAACCTGTAAATGCTTTGCACTCACTCTGTGATCAAAACCTGCTGCCACCTCAGAGAGGCAACACGAGCTGCAGGGCAGAGGATACTGAGGTGCTTTATTGGATGTGGGAGATGAGGTCAGTGCAGGCTGCAGAGTTAAATCTGTCAGCACAGGGTGGCAAGCAGGTCATTCCCTTCCACTGAAAAACACTGAGCAGAAATTGCTGCAGAAATCAATGAGGTACAGAAATCAACACTGAGCAGCTCAGGAAGGTGGAGACCCAGGAGACAGCACAAACACTCAAGGGTTTAGATGGTGTGACCTCAGATTTATGCTGCCAGCAGGGAAATCCAGGGCTGAAGAGCTACAAATATGGTCATGGGGTCAGATCTCACTTCTCAGCAGGAGCTGGGTGATTTCATTCTGTCCTGAGTGAACCAAGTTCCCATGCAATGTGAGGAGAGTGACCTGCTGAGGCCCTGGCACAGGTGCTCAGAGAAGCTGTGGCTGCTCCTGGATCCCTGGAAGTGTCTAAGTCCAGGCTGGACAGGGCTTGGAGCAGCCTGGAATAGTGGAAGGTGTCCCTGCCCGTGTCAGAGGGTTGGAACAGAATGATCTTTAAGGTCCATTCCAACCCAAATTGTGCTGTGACTGGTAAAATGCCTGGGTACCTTCCCTTTTGCACATTAGTTACAGTAGGTTCAGTTCAGGCTTAAGCTCCAGATTTGGCATCATGCATGGAGGGCCCATCCACAAACACAGAGAGATCTCTCATTGCTGTGATACCCTGGACCTCTCCTGATCTCCCACCACAAATCCAGGATGCCCTTGCACTGAGCTGACAGGGACACCCCACATCCCTGGTGGCATCTCAGCTGCACCACTTTGTGTAAACAGCGAAATCGAGCCCCAGACCTGGGGAGAGGATTGGCACAGGAGCAGCAGGACTTGATCTCACCACCCTGGTGACTGCTGGCTGCTTTGGATCCTCTGCCTGACCCAGGTGTGAAACAAAAAGTGCATGTTCCAGGCTACTTGGATGCCTTAAATGGCTCCCTAGAAACAGAGAGCAGACAGGAAGAAAGGAATCAAGGAGGGATTGATTGGAAAGGCCTTCAGAGGTACATTCTGGCCTCCAGAGGCTCCTGCCTCAGTGCATCCCAACATGGACAAGGACAGCTCCCGAGTTCTTCCCACTTGGATCTCAGCATCAATTCCCCAAGCAGAAGCCAGGCAAGGATGGAATTTGCCCAAGCTTGCCCCCCTGTCCCCAAGATTGTGGTTTGCAGTTGTTGGGCCCAGGAGGGTCTGGGTGTCCTTGGAGAGGTGGAGAGGCTTTGTTGTGTGTGTGTGAGCATGAGAGAACAGCACTGAACGAGCTCCAGGGAACTGCAGAGTGACACTGGGCAGGGCAGGGTTGGAAACATAGAAACGTTCAAACCTAAGGTGTCACCTTGGATGGAGTAAATTCCTTTATTCACCACAGCCTTGTGGAAGTATCACTGTCTGCAGGAGCCTGGGCACACCTGCTCCCCATGGGATGCACACAGGCTGGAGGATGCTGCAGTGGCTCCAGCTGTGCACCCACAACATCTGTGTCTTCACACATTTCTCTATCTCACCATATGTTTTTTTTCAGTCCATATGACTTCAGACATCAAGACAGAGTGCTGAGGTGATGCTGTGGTGAGAATAAGCAGGCTGGTTTTAACCCAAATAGTTTCTTAATTATTTATATTAATACTTAATATTCTTATTAAATCCTATTAATTGTTTTCATAAATTTTTTAGAATTTTTATTAATTTTTAACCCAGAAGCAAATGGACAGGCCTTGGTGGGGATGAGAATCTCTTTCAGTGCTGGTATCATTTTATATGAGCTGTAAGTGCTTCAATGGCCTGATTTAAACCATTAATACCATTAAGTATTTAATTAAGAAAGTGAATAATTAATTATATATGTTCATACAATAGTAGTCATGATAATACTATTGCTAATGAGCAATAATTAACCATGGGTTATATTTGGAGAGGCAATAACAGGACTGACAGCCCTGGGATCAGGAATGTGCTCTGGGAATGGTCACAGGCATGGATCAGTCCTGAGGAGGGAACAGGGAAACCTTCCTGACACTGCATCCAGCCTTGCTTTACCTTCCTTACCTCAGCATCACCTTCAAGGACTGTAGATTTGTGAGGGCTCTTGGTTTGGGCAGAGCATGTGTTGGGGCAGGAGGTGGAACGGGAATATTCCAGGGTTCCTGCACCTTCTCCCGTTATGCTGCTGGGGCTGGCTCACTTTTCCCCCTCCCTCACCAACATCTCAATCAACATCTGCGCTCCCCACACCAGACCTTGGAGAAACTTAACAAGAAATACCCAAACCCCACCCTCATCCCTTGTCGTGCACCTTGTGTCAGGCACTGCAATAACATATAAATAATAAAAACAATAATAAAAAGATGCCAGTTCCTTCCCCAAGAGCAGGAGTGGTGAGTCTTGCCAGGGACTGGTTGTCACCAGGCACTTATTGTCTCTGTGTGTGTGTGCTAACACAAGCTGCTCCTCTCCGGGCTGAGGGCTATAAATAAGAATTAAATTGCAGTAGGGAAGATGATGGCAGTGTTGCTGTGATAGATATCCATGCTGGACCTTTTGTGGGCTGTGGGATGAAATGTGAGCTTTCGACACAGTCAGGAACAGCCCAGGGAGCGTTTGGAAAATTCCGGGGGAAAACCTGATTTGGTTTTTGGCCTTCTTCAGTGGGGGAAACTCACAGGACATATTTTCCTGGCTGTGGGAGTAGCCTGTGAGAGGGGTAACATGTTCTCCATACGTACGTCCCCGTCTCACTTTGCATCCTCAGGAATGCAAGGTTAGCAGGAAAATGCAGCTGGGAATCTGTAATGAAAAATTCTGCCGACTCTTCAAAGAACATCTCTGATCGCTTCCACAGGCATGCTCAGCTTCCAGAGAGATGCTGCTGACGTGAGGGGCTCCAGCTCTGAGAGCTGCAGGGCCATGCTCCAGACAGAGGAGAAGTGCTGGACTTGGGGGAAGAGGCTGTTGGGAGGGGAGAAATGGGAGCTGTGGGGTGCCAGTGGGGCAGGGCACTGCTGGGGGCTGTCACAGTATTTTGGGGTGTTGCACTCGAATGACAGCCACCCCTGCACCATCCATCCATCCATCCATCCATCCATCCATCCATCCATCCATCTCTCCCTGAACCCCCAGCACGGTGCAGAAACCCCTCCCCAGAGGTTCTCAGTGACTTGAGCTGTGCTTTTTAGCCTCTGCAGTTTGTTCTCCTCAGTTCCGCTGGGTTTTCCTCCCTCTTCCATTATCCAGTGGCCAAGGCCGCTGCTCGGAACAGTGAGGATGGGAGAGGAGAAGGCAGGAACTGGCAAGATAAAAGTGTTTCCAATAACTCCTCCTCACTCTTGCTCCCCACTTGGAACCTCTGTTAAATCAGCAGAGGTTTTTTGGCCCTTTCTCCTTTCCTCAGAGGCTGCCCCAGGACAGCTCTGCTCTAGGAGTCAGAAGCCTTCTTGTAACCACTGGGGCTCATGGCCTCACTTTCAGCTCATTTGTCCTTAATTTTCATCTTTCATGTTTACCCCTGAGATAAATGTGCAGACAGCAGCTGCATCCCATCCCAGCTCCCATTTCAGTAGACTAAGCAAGCTTGGGGAGCTACTCTTGTGGGGCAGAAGGTTCATGGATCAAAGGCTTCGCTTTCACTTGCACCAGGCAATTTTCCCTAAGAGCAGATTTGTCTTGATATTATTAACATAGCTCACGAGAGGGGAGAAATGATGGAATGTCCTTAGTCCTGGTGATGCCAACCACATACACAGAAATGGTGGGGTTTTTTCCAAATTAATTGAAAAGGAAGATCCATCACAGCCTCAAGGCTCGTGGAAAAAACTTCTCTTTTTTTTTGTTTCACGAGCAATCCCATTTGTGGGCCGGTGCTACAAGAGCTGCTGGAGGATGAAGGCTTTCAAAAGTTAATTGATTAGAGGAAAATCCCACCTCCTTAATAGTTACTCAGACTCATTTCATATTTTGCAGCTATTACATAGTTATAAAGTAGCTGATAGAAAAGCCCCTGTAGTACAGATGGGAAAGCTATTTCTCATGAAAAGATCAAAGTCCCAGTTTCCATATTGAGCACCTTTATCAATAAATCACATGCCAGGATAAGAATTTTCAGTGTCAGCTTTCTGCTTCCAGACCAACGAGACTGAATGACTACTCAAAAGCAGAGAGTTTAATTTTAATTAGATTTTTGATTGTTTTTTTTTAAAATTGGGTACATATAAGGATATCAGGCAATTAATATGCTGCTCAGGTCTGTCATTTAACCAGCTTTTCAAAGAGATAACCCTTGGCTCGGGATCAGCTGTGGCTGGTCACTCTCAGGAGCATTTCTTCACTAAATAGGAGCTTATTTCACTGAGAAGTTATGCTCCTGTGGTGACAATCCATCACTGCTCACAGGACTGGTGTTGTCAGTAAAACCTTATTTACTGCTCCTCTGACCAAATAAAAGCTTTCCAAATGGGCAAGAACACACATGTCTCTAGAGAAAATGAGAGACCTTGGCTTCTGGGAACAGCTCAGCCAACCCTCCAAAAGTCTGAGAATACTTTTCACAGGCTTGTGCTACTGCACAAAATAAATCCAGCCCAGAGAACCCTTGATCTGCCAACAGCACCACCAAAGTGCCAGCACAGTTGGACTCAATGATCTCAGAGGTCTTTTCCAACCTTAATGATACTGGGATTCTAAGAAATTCAGTGAAAACTATGCAAGGGTGACCTTCTCTGGAAGGAGAAAATAAGGAAATTTCTTGATGTTTAAGACTCATGAAGGGAGAGCTTTTTGGGCTCAGCTCTGGGTCGAGGCTCAGTAAGATGCTCCAAAGTGACCATTCCATTTCTCATGATTTTGTCTGGAGTCTCAGTCTGCCATGCTGGTGGTGGGAAGTCCCCAGCAAGCCCCTGGGAATTTCCCCTTTGACTTTCATGAAGGTCTCATTTTTTTCCTCTATGTTTTTGCAAAACTCCAGTCACGAGTCCATGGGGGTATGAGAATCACAGGTTTCCATTTTCAGCTGAAAGGCTCTAAATGTGACCTCTAGACATGCAAGCACAGATGAAACTAAGAAGTAGTCACAATTACTAATTAAATATCTCAGACTGAAGACTGACCCTTGCTAAGAACTGGTCCTTGAATTTTGTCTGCTCGAGGCCACCAAAGCTTGCTGAGGGAAGTTAATTTTTAACTTCCCTGTGGAGTGCTCCGATGGTCAGGAGATGTGAGGTGGTTCACCAGCCACCTATCTGCATGCTGGTGATACAAATGCTTGTACTGAGAGGAGGTCACAACCCACCCCTGGCTTTCTGGTGCCATTTGAGGTGGCCCAGGATGTCCCACCTGGCCTCCACCAGGCCAGAATGGCACATGTCTTCTGCAGGTTCTAGGCCAGACATGTCAGCTCCCTATCCTGAACGCTCTGAAGCTTCTCAAACCCACTGGCTGCTTATGTTAAGCACTGAATTATCCTTCCATGCCACAGTCAGCCTGTTCTGGATGTGCTACCTGCAGCTGACAGGGACAATCCTCTGTCCTGTGTCTTGCCGTGCCCACCCAGGTAATCCCTCTCTCAGGATTGACTGTGAACAAGGAAGCACTTAGCTGGTGCTAAGGAATCTCTGGATCTTGCCTCTGTGGTTAATAATTCACTGTGTGTGAGCAATGAAGGACATCCCTGGCTTTCCCTGAGGGTCAGATGTGAGGAGGGGAATGAAGAGCTCAGCGCTGGCCTTGGTGGGGCTCTGTGAGCCAAATGGTGACAGTCTCCCATGGGCTGTGGACATTTCATCCCAAGTGCTGTCATCAAGAGCTGCACCCTCACCCCCCTGTGCTCTCCAGGGGGAATGTGGGGAGTCCTCACTACCTGAACAGCCTCAGCAAGGAGGGCAGTTTGAGGGGAAGGGAGCTCAAGGCACCCAGGGCAGTGCTTAAAAGCAGATGGGGCTGAGCACAGAGACAAATGAGCTCCAACTTACCCAAACCAGCCCATGCATCTGCAGCAGCAGTGTCTGATACAGCTGCTGTCCTCCCCAGCTTGGAGAGCTTTGATCGTGGGGGCAAAGCCCCTCGTGGCACTCAGGCCATGAGAGAGATGTGAGGAGATGAAAAAAGGGAGCTAAACCCTCCCTCCTTTGCAAGATCTGATCATCCTTTTCAATTGCCTGCCAGCTGTGAAGCCTTCTCTTCCCTTCTCCATCACATTCTCCTGCTCATAATTACTCCATCAAATCAACTTCTTCTCCTCCTCTCTTTTTCCTCCTTCAAGTTTCAAACTACCCAGCCCCACTCTGTGTGAAGCCTTCCTGAGACCATGGCTGCTTCTGCATCCCTCGTTTTTACTGAGTGCTTTCTCTTAGACACACGCATGTATGCACAAACATATATTTTTATGAGCCTCTCTTTTCCTCCCAGCGTTATTTTCTTTCCACTGTCTTGGTTTTGCTCCCTCTCTGGCCTCATAGGGCCATTTGTCACTCTTTGGATGTTTTTTTCCTTTTATCAAGATGTTTTCTCCGGGAACGCTCGCCGCCAACGCAAGCTGCCTGGCCCATTAACTTCCAGAGTTCAGCTGACAGCCTGGACTCCAAGTCCCACTGCCTTGTGATACTGAGTGCTTCTGAGATGCAGGAATTAGCTGGTAAAACGACCCAGTCACATGCACAATAGGAAGAAGAAATACAGTTTCAGGGTACAATAAGATAATAAATTTTGCAGCTGTGCTCAGATTCCTTTTCTCTCTCTCTCCCTCCTGCTTTTCACTCCTTTCTCTTGTGTGATAATCTGATAAATTGTTGTGGAAGTTTGACTGTTTCTTAGCTGGAGCTTTATTGAAGCATTTGCCGCTGCAGACAAATCGTGTTAAATTTCTCACAAACACGCCAAAGCCTCCCATCCATTGTCATTCACGAAGATCGATCAGACCTGAGTGTGATAGTGCCCACGTTATTGACACACAGAAAGACCTCTGAAATCCTTGTTTAAGCGCTCAACTGGTGCCATGAATTATCTGTATTTAAATTAGCAAGCCGGCATTCGAGGATTCATTATGCTTCCCCGCTAATTGGGCCTCGCTAATGATCATTAAACTGACATCCCCACCATCTTGTTAGCTGACAATTTAAAGGGATCGTAAAAGGCAGCCAGCAGGGAGGCTGCACAATTCCAGAGGTTGTTAATGGCTCTGGAGCTGGCTCAGCTCTGAGCCAGGGGTTTGGTGCCAGCTCGACGTGTGAGTGTGCCACAGAAATAAATAATTGCCTGGCAGACACCGTGCTGGAGGAGAGGGGACACGTGCAGGGCACGAGGTGATGGCTCCTCAGAATGATTCCGGGGATGCTCCGATGTCCTCGTGGGTGGTTTATGTGCTGGCAAACCCAAAACCTTCTTGGGCTGAGAATATCTGGGCTAAGAGGCCTTGGTTCAGGGGATCTTTGTTGTTGTCCACCACCCAGCTCAGCACAAAGTTAAATAATTATCTCCTCTGTCTCGCCCCCAGGGTAGGCGACTTTGCTTTTCGAGTGCACAGTGGAGGTGTGAGGGGGTTGTGGGACCAAACCCCAGGTGATGAATGACCCTGTCTCCTCTGGGGAAGCATTTTCCTAGAGCTAATGCAGCCCTGGGGGAATCCGAGCTTCCATGGGCCATCCTACAGCTTCTGTGGGTCACTCACCACCACTCAGCCTCTTCCTAAAATTAAATCCTGCCTCTGTCCTTCCTCACAGGGCTGAGGGCTGCCCACAGACTGCTTTTGTAAGGGGAGAAAACAGGCTGGGTTTGAACCAGAGCGATCAGAATTTTGAGCAATGGTGAAAAACAGGCTGGGATTGAACCAGAGCAATCAGAATTTTGAGCAATGGTAGCTCACCATCGGGATCCCACTGGGATTATCTCCCTCAGCACCTGGGTACCCACACACCCGGGGCACTGCTGTGCCCTGCCGAGCCTCCTCCAGGTGGTCAGTCCTGACAGCTGATGCCGTGAGAGCGCCAAGGGGCGAGGAAAGCACACCCGACTCAGGTAGTTAAACCTCCACCCCGATGATTTAGTGATAATTACATATTGAAAAGCAAAGCGAGCGGCTGTTTGCATAGCAACTGCAACATAACTGCAGTGTAATTACAGTTCTGCCTCAGAGGGATTGCTGGCCCTTTGGAAAGCTCCTGTCCTGCCTCCAGAGTGCATCCCCACGGGGGAAGGAGGACAAACACACCTCAGGGAGTGGGAAGCACGGTGAGGTTTTCAGAAACACCTGAGCTGTCCAAGGAGGGCTGCTGAGAGCACCCATGAACCCACGGCTGGAGCAGAAGTCCTTGTTGTTGTGGAAGGATCCCCAGGAGAGAGTTGGAAAAAGGAGCAGATGAAGGTTCCCTTGTGTGGGTCAGACCACACAGCAGCTGTTCCAGCCAGTGGGGAAGGGCCAGGGAGTGTTAAGGGACAGACAGACCACGTTTAGGGCAGGAAAGCTCAGAAACTGCGTGTGGGGGTATGTGTGGCTTCTCTTCTGTTTGAGATTCCATGTGTCTGGAAAGCCAAAGGACCAGGACAAGGATGTCATAGAACCACAGAATGTTTCAGGTTGGAAGGAGCATTTAAAAGCCACCTAGTCCAGTCCCCCTGCCATAAGCAGGGACATCTTCAACCAGACCAGAGAATATGAGGAGGGGAGTAAAAACCCATCCCAGATTCCTTAGGAATAGGTACTTGAGCCTGAAAAAACAATGGTACCCACTGAGCAAAACCCAGACAGAGCAGGCTGAGATGGAGTTATAATTATTAATTCCCACAGAACTTTCCATGGATAATTTATCTCCATGGACTGTTTAGAGCAAATCAACCAACCATGTATGGATTCTCCCAAAAAGTAATGTAAATGAGCTAAGAGTTAACCTGGAAGTGTCTCACATATCCCTAAACTTTTCCTGGGGTCTCAACACAGAGTAAAGTGCCACGGCACTTAAGCAACAGCCTCCCCTTCAGCTAGGGAGGGTCCCAAACAGCTGAATATCCTCCTCTGTCAATCCTGAGCTGAATCTTTACCACCTTGGGAAATTCACAACTGGTGTAAGGTGACAAATCTCAGAGGTTTTAGGTGTAACAGCTTTAATAAGGCAAAATTGAGAAGCCCTGCAGGCTTGCAGGTGTCTTGTGCTCTCTCGGGGGACCAGAAATGTCCCCACAGTGGGTCTGGAGATGAGCCAAAGGGGAAGCTGATGGCCAAGGGGGACATCTCCAAGCCCAGTATGTTTGGGGACAGTTGGTTCTGAGGCCCTCGATTGTGCAGGCTCTGGAGTCCTGGTTGTAATTTATCCCAACCCAACACAGATGTTGAAAATAGGGCAGATGAATCATGCCTTAAAAGTGTCTGTTTCTGCTGACTACAAAGGGAGCCCGGGGTGACCAGCTCTGCTGGAAACCTCTGCATTGTGGATACACCAAGTCAGGTGAGAGAAATCCCACATCTCTCACTGCTCCATCTCGGTTTCTTACCTGGAACAGTCACTTCTCAAGATAAAAAGCTATCCCAGGCTCCAGGGCTACTTAATCCTGCGCTGAGCTGCTTAAATAAATGACAGCAGTCAGCCGGGTAGGAATTCCTGCAGACTTTGTTTGCAAAGTCAAAGTCAATTCAGAACCAAGACTATTTTACTTTAGCACAGTGGACAAGAATTCAGCAGAAATCTCAGCCCTGAATTAAAGTTTTTTAGGGCAGCCAGCAGGAAAATGAGTGATGCAATTGCCCCACTGTTCCTTTCTTATTCTCAGATTAAATTCAAACTATTGTATTCCACCCCAACAGTCTGCACTTCCCACAAGTTCTTGTGCTGACTTACACATATTTCCCTCATGAGAATTGTTGTGGGGGTAATGGGAGGAGTTTGGGTTCTTCTGTCTCACTCACCCCAAACAATCCAGTCCTGTGCCTTCCCAGGAACAAGCAACTCATCTGAAGGCCTTCCATCAAACCGAGCCCCAGGCAAAGTGCTGATAAAATGATATGTTTAAATGTCATCAAATTAAACCCCAGGCAGACTGGTGATAGAAATAATCTGTTTAAATGTCATCATTAGGTTTCATTGTTATCAGCCTGCTAAGAATTCCAGCATCTTTCACACCAGAATTTGCAAACTGAAGGAGACATCAATGAATTGGTTCCCTACATCTTCTATGAGAGCACGAGGCTCAGACTTTACGTTGAAACAAATTCAATTTGTGGTGGATAGCGGATTGGGTTTGGCTGGATTTTTGGTTGGTTTGGGTTTTTGGTTTTTTTTATTGCCCTGGAGAAAGGAGGGGTTTGAAGGAGGAAAGAGGAGAAGCTGGAGAGGAAGCAGCAGCCATGGCTGGTTTGACCAGGCAGGCTGGACGGCAGCGCAGGCCGTGATGTATGGAGCTGTGCAGTAGGAAATGGACTGCAGCCACCACAGAGCATCTGTCAGATGAAAACTCGCAGTCATTTGCAATCTGTGCTGGAGGCAGCCCAAGGGCCCGAGCCAACACTTCCAGTTATCCAGGCCTTGTCTCCGGGCCTTAACTCCATCTTCTTTACATCCCATAGAATGAGGAGCTTCTGCTGCTCTACTGTAGCACAGCAGTGACATCCAGGGGCCATTTCATTTGCTGTGGAGATCAGCCTACTGATATCCAGGAGCATATGTACCTCAGCCAGATCCCCACTGAAGGCTCTTGGAAAGATCCCCATCAACGTCAACGACTTTGGATCCATCTGTTTTCCTCCATGGATTTTAGCAGCTAGCAGAAGAAGGGCTCTCCTGCCCGATTACCTTTGTTGCCTTTTTGGCTGAGTAATCTAAGAAAAATCTCCCTGTGCCAGCCTTCTGTTCCACACACAAAGTGACTTTGTGTGCTGTGATTCGCCCAGTCCCACCAAATCTCCCCAAAACCATGACCTACAGCAATAACAGAAGGTCTACCCACATCTCTGGGTAGTACCAGGGGCATGACCTCAAGCTTTTGCACCAAAACCCAGCCATTCTACTCCTCCAAAGTTGGGGTCAGCCAACTACCGAGCCAAAGGCCTCCTTGATGAGCAGCTGGCATGAAAAACCTGCCAACCTTTAGCCATGTTGGATGGTGGGATGTCATCTGGACTTTGTGGGAGAAACCTGACCTCTGCACAGCTGGTTCAGATCTCTCACTTGGATTTAATCTGATTTTCTCAGACTCCATCTCATTCCAACCTTCCTTGATGCCATTTCCAGGGTTTATATCTGTGCAGATGTTGATAACCTGCAGTAAAGTCACTTGGTTTTTCCCTTTAATAGGCTTTTCTCTCTCTAAAGTAGGCTTTCAATGCCTGTCAGGAATCTTTGCTGTTTCCTTAAGATCTTTTTTTGGACATGTGAACATCAGGACTAGACATAACTTTTCAGAAATGGTCTCACTAATGCTGTTTACAGAGATAATATCAGTTCAGCACTCCCACTTCATATTTGCCGTCTGCGCAGCCAAGGATTACTCCAACCCTCTTGGCTAAGACATTGCTGGGAGCTCAAACACCAGCAATTGTCTACCAGGACCATTCCACTTGGTTCTGAGTCACTGATTTCCAGGATGTATCCCCTCCTTCACACATCCCTTAGGTGTGACCCTCATCACTTGACCCAAACATTCACCTTTTCCTGTGGCCACACCAAAATGAATTTTCAGTGGTTCCCACTTCAGCCAGGAGCACCTACCTGCCCAACCAGCCCATGCCCACAGCTACTTGCCACCAATTTTTTCATCTTCTCGCAAATTTTGCCTGCTTTCTGTTTGGGTTTATATTTTTTTTACCAATCACAAATAAGGGGCTGCTGCTCTGTGGTGGTTATGGGATCATTCTCCAGCTATTTGCTCCTTGTGTTTTGATTCCTCTCACTTTGTCTCAGCTTTCACTTCCCCTCCCATGCTTCTACTCCTTTTTGCTAACATCAGTTGGGTCTGGTTTTGTTTTCTGAAGGTGGCTGGTTTGGCTCAAACCACTGGGCACCATGGCAGATGTTTGGGTTCAAGGGGAGGTGTAATGAAAGAGGATCACAGTGAGAACGTGCCCTGCATGTGTCTGCTCTGCCTGGACCAGTTGTGCACCATGTGACCCAACACAACAGTCATCAGGCATTGAAATTGAGAATATGAAAATATTCCTCAGAAAAGAAGTGCATCAAGCTACCGGAGGTGGCTCACCAAAAATCTCTTATTCTCAGCAAAAAAAAGGAGGTTTCCCATGGTCCAGTAAGTGTTTTGATAACCCTCTCACTGGTGTAGCAGAACACTAATAAATAGGTAGCAAAAGAAATATTTTTCTAGAGGCTTAACTACAGCAAGGCAAGCATTTTCTTCATTTTCATTTTTCTCCTTTTGTTTTTTGGGCTTTCCTGGGCTGGGCAGGGCAGGCTGGAGAGCTGGACTGAGTGCTTACGTTAAAGAGCAAGTGGAGATTTGGCTTTTGTATACTTAATTCCTGGTTGGGGTGTACTGGGCAGTGAGAGAAGGAACTGGGTGAGGGGAAGGAAATAAATTATCTCTGTGAATAACAGGTGTTATATATCCAGCTTGAGTGGAAACAGGTAACAAGAAACCTCTCACTGGAGCCATGGCAATGCAAAGCAGAAGCTGGGCTTTAGGGTTTTCTTATGCAAAAACTGTTTGCATTCCTCAGTTTCAGCCAGTGAGAGCTTCCTCTGTCGAGGATGCAATCATGGAATCATAGAATGGCTTGGGGTGGAAGAGATCTTAAAGACCATGCAGTTTCCACCCCCCTTCATGGGCAGGGACACCTTCCATTAGCCCAGGTTGCTCCATCCTGGCCTTGAACACCTCCAGGGATCCAGGGGCAGCCACAGCTTCTCTTGGCAACCTGTGCCAGGGCCTCACTGCTCTTTTAGCAAAGAATTTCTTCTAAATATCCAATCTGAACCCGCCTCCAGCTTAAGGTTATTCCCCCTTGTCCAAAATCCCTCTCCAGCTCTCTTGTAGCGCCCTTAGGCACTGGAAGGGGCTCTAAGTTCTCCCCGGAGCCTTCTCTTCTCCAGGGTGAACACCCCCAGCTCTCCCAGCCTGTGCAGGACAGAATTTCATCACCTTTTAATGGCCACGCACGAGGCTCTTTTCCCCACCCCGCGGCTGCAGAGCTGAGGCAGGGCAGGTTCAGCCCGAGGTCCTGCAGACAGCCCATGGCCAAGGACACGGACGCTCAGGAGTTGGTTCTGCCCCTGCTGCCCCATCCTCCCTCCTTCCCTGCCTGACCCTGCAGCAGTGCACGGCAGGGACTCTGTCCCCGGGGTGAGATGCTGCGGATCATCTCCTGATTGGAGGCTGAACCAAACATTTCAAAGGACTATTCTTCTATTTAAGAGCGTATCTTCTTTGGATCTCTTATGGAAAGCATAAAAAGCTTTTCAAAATAGCCAGCATGATTATTCATGACTACTCATTTGCAGCAGTGCTTGTTTTCCATGGCAGCACCGATGAGCTCACCTGAATAAAGATTTTCGGGGGAGAAGGGATGGCTGGAGGTTTTGCACAAGCAAAGATGTGGGCTGGCACGGAGACCCCATTGCCATACCCACCCTGGTGCTGGTCCAGCTGCTGTCGTGCCCTCACACAGCTGTGCTGAGCCTCTGGCACCGGGAGCTCATCCCTGCTTGCTTTATTTACCAGTACCCAACGGAGGAAGGGCTCGGGGGCACACTGGGTTTTCCAGGGAAGCTCTTGATGGATGGGCACACCCGCCAGAAGAACCCGCAGCAATACGCCCAGCGCTGTGCGAGGGGGTTGTGGCAGTGCAGGAGAGGGAGCCCAGGTCCCCGAGGTCCCAGCCTAGCTCGGGATGATTTCCCAGCAGGCAGAATGTCCTGTTCCCTCCTGCTCACCCCTGGCCCCCACGTACTCCGACCAGCAGGCTGCCGGGACTGGAATTTCCTGACTCCCGAGACCTCGGCTGTGCTGCCGCAACACCCACCGGAGTCTCCTTCGCTTCCCCCCCCCCGGTTTTGTTTGTCTGTGGTTTTGCACAGGGAAAGAACCGAAGCGAGCGGAGGTTTCCGGGAGCCCTGGCCCGTCAGAGAGCAGAGAGCAGCACTGGGCTGCTTTCATCAGTTTATTGTCAGAGCACTCGGGTGGGAGCCGCGGGCTCCAGCAGCAGCTGCGAGCAATGTGGCGCAGCCCAAAATCCAGGCAGGGTTTGCCGGCGCAGCCCGGCGCGGGTTGGGCTGTCTGCTGCGTGATGTAAGCCCTCCTTTAATTTGTTTTCCAGAAAATTCATTTGGAGGAGTGCTCTGCGAGCGGCTTGGCAGCAGCCGGGGGAAAAGGGCCGGGGAGGATGTCAGCTGTCAGCCCTGGCCAGCGGCATGGCGTGGGGGCTTGCGGGGCTGCTCTCCCTGCCCGGGAAAAGCCTTTGGGTCGGGTCCACACAGAGTTACTGCCGGTCACCCAGCGTGTCAAGCTCCAGTACAGGGACCAGAGTTGTTTGTATGGCCCAGAGTGCCCAGCACAGAGCACTCTGCACCTGTGGATGTGACAGTAAAACCAGGGATAAATAACAGCCCAAGCAGGAGCCAGTGCAATTCAATCTGGATTAAGTGAATGCAGTTAACTGGGGAAGGATTCTCAGGCTGGCTGAGAGAGGCTTGCCTTTCCTCTGTGTGTCTAAGGATGCATATCCAGGCTAAAAGCATTTGGATGATACAGCACAGAGAGCTTTGCCTGCTCTGTTCTGCACCACTTGACTCTTTATCTGTAGGATGTGGAGGGAGCGTGGCTGACAGAGGGAAGCACAAAGTGTGCCAGCTGCAGTGGGAAAGGCACAAACTGGCAAGTGATCTGCTTGTCTTTGTCCTTCCTTCCTTCCTTCCTTCCCTCCCTCCCTCCCTTCTTCCCTCCCTCCCTTCTTCCCTCTCTCCCTCCCTCTGCTCATGTTTATTAAGAAGATCCCACTGACTTGTGCTGAGGTTCAAAGCCCTGTTAGATCTTGCCCTCCTTCTCTTGGAAGTCAAGGAAAGCTGGATTGTTCTTTCCCTTGGATGCAGAGCTGCAGGGGACCCCCAAGGCCATCATGCCCACCTGTGCCTTCAAGCAGAACCTCACCAGGTCCAGCCCTAACAGATGTTGCTGTGCAAGAAGCAACAGCTGGTTCTTGCTCTAAGAGACCTCCCCAACCTCCTGGCAGAGTGTCCTGGTCCCTGCTCACCCCTGTCCAGCAGAAAGCTTTGCCTGATCCCAGATTTCCCTTGCTTGTAGCATGTCCCGTACTCATCCTGCCCTTGAGGGACACAGAGAACAGACTGTCCCCTGGTGTCCTCAGCAGCCTCTCAGGAGCAGACCTTGGCCTGTGTCCCATGTCCCAAATGGGATGGGGAGGTCAAATCTGCATTTCCTGGCAGTGAAGATGTGAAGGAGTCTAATTATTTATGGGAAAGGAGGTTCAGGCATATTTTCCTCCTGTGTGCCACCCTGTAAGTCTCACTGGGGTTGTCAGGCAGAGGACTACTGGCATAAGACCACCAGAAATCAGCTCCTTAACTTCTTCCATGACTGCTGACCCTAAGGCTGGAAAAACAGGCACAGGTGATGACTTTACTGGCTCCAATGGGATTAATTTAACATGTGCCTAAATGCTTTGCTGAGGGAGGTCAGAGGCAGCTGCAGGGGGACACTGCAAGGTGGGATGGGAGAGCAGCTGATGAATTTCCTGGTCTCTGGAGCACGGCGATTGCTGGGCATTCTGTCTGAGCACTGCGGGCAAGCAGGACAGAGCCAACTCCTCCTCACTACCTTGCTGCAGGTCACCTCTGCCATAACTCACTGAGTCATTTCCCCCTGCAGAGAAGGACAAGCCAAAGAAATTGGTTGGTCAGATTGTATTTTTTTTTTCTTTTCCTTTTGGAAAAATAATAGCATAGCATTTCCTCTGCCTTGTCCTCTCCTGTGCTGTGCTGGTAGCTGCACTGAAGCTGATTGATTAGTTTAATAACAGTCAGTTGATATGCAGCCATAAAATTATGCTCTTCTACTCATCAGGCTGATTGAACTCCTCTGCTGACTGTACAGGAGCAGAATGGCAGAGTTAAAATAATGAGGGAAGCAGCCAAGGGAAAAGCAAGCGTGGTGGTGTTATTGTTTTAAAGCTGAGGAGGAAAATGAGTCCAGGGAGGAGCTTTTCCAAAATAAACACCGAAATACAGAGGGAAAACGTTAAGATGTAATTAGCATTGGTACAAGTGCCATTAAATGTCTGCTGGGGTTGGAGAGCTTCTTTTACACCCACCTGGTCTATTTTGGGGTTTCAGGAGGTTGGGTCTGACCCTGTTGAACATCCCCTGTCCCTTCATCCTCAGAAAGGGTGAGAGGGGCTGAGCCCTTTGCAGGGTGAATAAACTCAGTGGGAAACAGATGGGAATTCAGTTTGTTGTTTTGCTTGGGGCTGGTTTTGGTTGGGGTTTTTTTTATTTTTTTTTATTTTTTTTTTTTTCCAATTCTGGCCAAGGAGAGAAGAGATTGAGGATGGAGCTGAGAAAAAAACATGACTGGGAAGGGATTGTCTCCTCTGCCCCCATGCTAGTGGCATGAGTGGAGAGGAGAGGATGTGATGGGGAGTACCAGGGCTCTTGCAGCCTGGCCTGACAAGGACAGGACTGCTCTCAGTGATGTTCCTATGGCCCTGAGCTCTGCTCTTTGCATTCCTGGGCACCAGGGAGATGAAGTCAGCCTCTGTCCTGTGGGGTGTCAGTCATGCTCTCTGGAGCCACCAAAGGGAACTGAAGGTTCCCGCTCAGCTGTGAATCAATATGCAGGAGCAGGCAGCAGGGCTGCCTGATGAAAAGCCACACAGCCCCCATCCATGCATGGAGAATGGCATTTAAGGCTTTATATCCCAATAAAATATTTCCCAGTGCCCCAGCAGGGCTTGCCTGGGTGACAGGCTGCCTGTTTGTCCTGCACACATTCATTTCATTTGTAAGAGCAAATTGTCTGGAATAGGTCAGCCAGCTCCCCGTGCCTGTGATCCCTGTCGCTCCCACTGCTGTGAAACATTTTAATTGAACCTGCTCACGTGCTGTGTCCCCAACAAAGGGCTGGCAGCCCTGACCCCAGGCCCAGTCTCCATTCAGAATGCAAAACTAGTCAGATTTTCCCTTTGGGGCTCATCTCCCTGAAGGAGGGGATGGGAACAGGGGAGGGAATAAGCAGCCCTTGGTGTTTATTTCCTCCCAGGGAAACGCCTGGCAGAGGATTGCACAACTCCTCTTGCCCTTTCTCCCTGCTTGCAGCCCATCCAGGTTGTTCCTGGAAGCAAGGCTCTCTTCCTTATTTGCTCCAAAGGGCTTGGGGTCAGGCCATGTGTGGTTGTTGCAGATGACACAGTGAAATATCCAAGGGTGCTGCTTCTCCAGCTGTTTATTATGGGTGCCCAAGAACCAGGAGCGAGGATCTGGGTGGAAAAGTTTGGGGCAGGAACTGCTTTGTCTCTGTGCTGTCGTGGGTCTGCTTCTTTCCTGGCAGCCTATGCTCTTCCTTGGGCTCAGCAGAGTGGAGGCTGCACCTGAATCCAGACTAAAGCAGGGCCTTGCTCCACTGCTAAGGAGCAGCTCTGACTGGCTCCTTGTCCTCAGACCAGGAATGGAAAAGATAAACACACACTGGGTTGTAGCAAAGACTTTGCTTTTATTCGTCTTCGTCTAAAGTAAAAACAGACCCTGCAAGTCACTAACAAAATGTGTTTCTGCAAGTGCAAATCTTGGTAAAAGCTGTCAGGGTTTCTTTGTGCGATGGAGTTGGAAAGCTAAATTTAACTGCTCCTTCAGGCTTCCCTCCCCTTTCTTTTGTTTTCTGGCAAAAGCCCCATTACCAGGGTGGAAAGCTTCAGTGTTGAAATTTTCCATTAAAGTTTTTAAAAACAACCACCACCAGCCTTTCAAAAAAACCCAATAGTAAAACCTACCAAGGCTTTTTCCCCCCCCTCTCCTTATGGTGAGCAGGTGCAAAGAAGATCTCTTTCCAAGGTAAAGAATGGCACAGGAAGAAAGCAGAAGAGGAGGCAAAGGAAGGTGACATGTGGACGGGGACTGCAATAACAAACAATATTCTGACTCAAAGGATGCTGCAAACACATTGTGCATACTCAAAAATACTTTTCAACCATTTTTAAACCAGCTCTTGCCAACTGAGAGGGGCAAGAGTGCCTGGTTATTACAGACTGCTGCTCTTGGCAGAAGATTTGGCTTGGTGACCTCCTGAGGTCCCTTGCTATCTCATTTATCCTCTGATCCTACGAGCACAAGTCACTGAGCTCAGCAGGGTCCTTGTGCAGATTGCATTAATGGTGATGAAGAGGATGTGGCAAGTGAAGAACTGAATGAATTCAGTCCACATTGAACATCTTCCTCCACACCTGAATATCACAGAACCACTTGGGTTGGAGAAGACCTTCAAGGCCACCAAGCCCAACCCTTAACCCAGCACTGCCAAGGCCACCACTAAACCCTGTCCCCAAGGGCCACATCTGCATGTCTTTTACACCCTCCAGGGATGGTGAGTCCACTCCTTCCTTGGGCAGCCTGGTCCAGGGCTTGGCACAAATTGAGGCCATTTCCTCTGGTCTTATTGCTTGCTACCTGGGGGAAGAGCCTGACCCCCACCTGGCTGCCCCCTCCTGCCAGGGAGTTCTAGAGAGGGAGAAGGTTCCCCCTGAGCCTCCTTTTCTCCAGGCTGAGCCCCCCCAGCTCCCTCAGCTGCTCCTCATCAGATTTGTGCTCTAGACCCATTCCCAGCTCCATTCCATTCTCGCTGCAGCACAGTTCATGTATAACCCCAGGGATCCTACAGCAGGACCCCCTACAGAATTAGGTTTTTACAGACTTTTCCAGCAGAATCTGGCTTTATTTGGGGGATGTCTCAGAGAAGGGAAAGGAAAGGAAAGGAAAGGAAAGGAAAGGAAAGGAAAGGAAAGGAAAGGAAAGGAAAGGAAAGGAAAGGAAAGGAAAGGAAAGGAAAGGAAAGGAAAGGAAAGGGAAGGGGAAGNAGAGAAGAAGAGGGGAGGAGAGAAAAGAAAAAAAGAAAAAAAGAAAAAAGAGAGAAAAGAAAAAAAGAAAAAAAGAAAAAAAGAAAAAAGGAAAAGAAAGAAGATTTGCCAGTGATTAAAAAAGTGCTGTATAGAAAGTAGAAGGCATGTGGTGTGAGGCAAAATGCAGGTCTTCAATGCCCCGCTTGTGCTCTCCGCTCTGCGGGGCAGCTCCGTGGCTGCCGAGCGCTGCTTTTGTTTTCTTCCGCCGAGTGACCTCCCGGTCACTGCAAATGTCACCGTGGCCCGAGGAACCGCGGCTCCCCCAGCAGCCCCTTCCGGAGGGGAACACTCGGTCACCGGACGAGAAACTTGGCTGCAGAGCCCGGAGAGAGCAAAGCGGTGTCAGAAACAGCCGAGCCTGGGAACGGGGCGGGGGGGAGAGGCGTGCTCTCAGCGATCCCCACTCATCAGCAGACCCAGCACTGATCCTCCGGGGGCTTCAGAAACATCCTCAAGGGGCCACGATGCCCCTGTCAAATGCCACCTGTGGAAACAGAGGGTTTCTCGGTGTTGCTTCACGTCCGGACTTTGCCCCCGATGTCCCGATCAGTCTGGAGCCGCACAAGCAGCACGGGGTCTTTCCCAGGCGGCACAGCTTTATTCTGGGCTTGACATTTAGCTACAGCGGAGATGGGCACGTTAGAGCCACGATAAGGCAAATATTTGCTCGGCATGGAGAGCTGCTGATAGGTAAAAATTGCCTGCATCACCTCCAGTGTGTCTCACAGGGCACTGAGTGGGGATGCACGGGCTGGAGCCAGGAAAATCCCAACCTCTGGAGGTTCACAGGCTATTAAAGGTACCAGTCACCCCTCTGGGAGCTCATCTTCTGCCTCACTGCTCCATTTGCCACGTGAGTAGCACTGATTTCAAAGTATCAGGCACTGCACTCATCTACTTAAATCTGCTGAAATCCTGATGGAGCAGCTGATGGGGACCAGGAACCTCTTGTCCCATTTTCCAGCAGGAATCCAAAATGGACCAGATGAGTTGTCCTGAAGGTGCCTCTTTCCCCCCATGGCCTGCTGGCTGCACACAAGGTGTGGTGTGAGGAACAGAGACTGCTACCCTGTGAGTGTGCCCTCATCATTTGTCAGCATCGATGTTACCAAAGCTGCCTCCTCTGGAATACAAATTCCCTTGGACCTGTGTGCCAGCTCTCTGCTGTGATCACATTTTTCTCCCAGAGGCCAGCCAGCCCTGTCTCCTGTATCCTCTCCCCTCGGAAGCAATCCTCAGCTGTAATGAAGTCCACTCCCAATTTTAGCTTTTGTTTGTTAGCCCTCTCCCCGTGATAAATATTTATTATCACGTTTATTATCACATTATTTTGGTGACTCACCGTCCCCAGCTTCCCAGCATTGTTCCTGACGGGAACTTCTCAGTGCCTGTTTCATTAACACTCTGCAAGGAATAAACTTTACCTCTGTCTCGTGTTGACTCAGCCCTGCACCTCCACAGCAAAACCCTTCTGCCCCTCCTTTGGGGTGAGTTCATGGCCTGCTCTGTGATCCATGCCCACTGTGATCGCTTTTGCACCATCACTGCTCTCCCCATGACCAGATGGGGCTGTCCTTTCTTTGAATGTCACTGGCCAGCAAACACTGGTCCCAGGGCAACCATCAATTTTCCCTCCAGCACTGAATTAATCCACAGCCACCATCCTGAGGTCCCCAGCTGAGTGATTGTGTTTTTGATGCATGGCAGTGCATGTTCAGCAATGGCCAGCTGGGTTTTTAGGAACACTAATGCCATCTTTCTGCTGCAGCACAGGCTTTTCAGGTTTGAATCTCTGTTAACCAAAGTCTTCTTTCCATTTCTGCAAATTAACATTGAGAGCTCTTCTCCACTTGAACTCAAAGGCTCCTCACAGATCCCTGCCACTGCCCACTCTTGGGTAATGTTAGCTGAAAGATGCAAAGCCATGGGAGACTCTCAGGCTCTGAGGTATCAATAAATCTTAAAAGAAACGGGGATTTTTTTATTAATAGGTGTTCTCTGCTCCCTTTCCTCCCTTTCATCTTCCTCCACACTGCAGCCCATTACTGCAGCACTCCACTCACCTGCATCCCTCATCTCACCCCAGACTCCCCACAGCACTCTATAAACTACTGAAAATCTCTCCTCTGCCTGGCAGAGCTTCGATCTGCTCGCTACACAAAATCACATTTGTTCTTATTTTTGCCTGCTTTAGTCCTGCTCTTGTTTTGTGATCAGTGCAACACCTTTTTGCTTGCATTCTCTACTCTAAAGCCAAATAAAAAAACCTCAAAACCTGTCCTACCCAGGAGCTGTCAGCTTGCCCTGTCACCTGCCCACCTTTGTCTCCTTCCACAAACCCAAGATTTTCAGCTGCTTCTTGCAGAGGAGGTTGCTCTTGCCAGTATTTTTTTGCTTTCTTTCTCAATCTCTTAGATAAATCTGCCAGCTGCTCCCCCCTCCAAATCATTCCTTTTTCAGACTCAGGGGTTCTCTGCAGTCTGTGCTGACCTGTGTAACTCCATGTGATGCTCCATCTGTTGTTGACTTCTTTGTGTTTACTTACTAAGGGGAAACTGAAAACACAATTTGCAGCTCTGGCCAGTGTTCCTGCCACTCCTCACAAATAAGTTCTGCCGTGGATGGAGCTCTGATTTCGATCTGCCCAAGCCTATGGCTCAGCCCCAGGGATGCTGGCTGAGGGAGGACATGTGAAAAGTGTCCTGTGCAGTGCTTCAACTCCTGTGAGACACATAATTCTCTCTGTCTCAGTCTCCATACTGAGGTGTCAACAGCAGAACCTCCAGTTCAAGCGTATTTATGCACATTTATCCCTGCATGGCCAGTGAGGTGTATTAAAACCTGTTTATTTCAGAAATAGCTTCGTTTTTCCTGGCGAGGGAGAGCAGCTTCTCTAATTTTCTGTGCCACTTGTATTTTTGGGCTTAGCGAGGCAAAATGCCAAGGAGCGCCAGCCTTGTTTACCTAAGAGCAGCTAAAAGAGCTGTGTGGCAATCAAGGTATTGAGTGGGTTGGGCTGAAAATAGATCAGCTTGGGAAGGCTTTGATCAGAAATGTTCACTGGGGGCCTGCACTGCCGTGAGCACCAGTGACAGCCTCCCAGGGAATGTATCCCCCTGCACAAGTTCTGAGCAAGGCACACACTCCTCCTCCCATGAACCACACCGTGGAATGGGATTCTTTATCAGGAATCAGGAATGGGATCTTTTTTTTTTTTTTTCTTTCCCTCTTTTGAAAGGGTGTTTGTGGCCTTGCTGGAATATCACTGAGTCCTTCACCTCAGCCTTCCTCAGAGGAAAAAATAACAATTATTTTTTAACCCCTCTAAGCTCTCCTGAGCTCCCACCAAACCAGGCTCCAAACCTTTCCCAAGTTGTTTTGCCTCTTCTTTCCTTGATGAGCAGACATGCCAAGCCCAGCCTACCCATGTGATTACCAAACTATTTGCCTGCAGCTTCACATATCTCACTTTATACTGGCCCTTGTGCCAGCTCTCCTCTCTGGGCATGCCTACAGAGCAATTTTGGCCCAGGCTCCAGGTCTGCCGCGGTTCCTGGCACCCTGACAGGCAGGACAGATTACAGAAGAAAGACTTTGGGCTCTTTTGGTGGCTCCAGGAAAGCTCTCACCCCGAGATAGGAGAGCATGAACACAGAGCCAGGCTCTGGCTTTGAAGGTGTGGGGATTCAACAGGTTCAGTCACAGGCCCTGGGCTCAGCTCCAGAGAGAACAAACAACATCACATCTCTGTAGCACTTTGATCAGGAGTGTTTCCAGTCCTTAATTGCTTTATTTTGCAGCAAATGGGGCACTATGGGCTTTTTTCTTTGCTGTTTTCCAGCTGCAAACATCAGGGAGACCTGGCCACTGTGCAGGGATACAGCACTGCGAAACACCAAGGGTTCTGCTCAAGCTGCCAGCCACAGAGCTTGTTACAGACTCAGTGCCCACTGCTATCGGGAAAACCATGGTTACATCAGGAATTTTCCATTTCCAGGGCTGCCAGGCCCCTAGTCCTGCACCTCATCAGTGGAGAGGAGTAAAAGCACCACCTCAGGGTTTTTTGAAGGCTGCAGAGCACTCTGGCTCTGTCCCTGCTCCGGATGGCAGTGCCTGTACCTGTCCCCAGCCCTACTGATGTTTAAGACTTTATCAGTCTCCACAGGATGGGAGCTGAATGTGGTCCAAGTGAATTCCTGAGGTTTTCCAGCCTCCTGTTGTTTCTGGCGCAGTCCAGCTGAGCATCTCAGGATCACTGGCTCCAGGCCTCCTCCTCCATGTCACACACCTTCCAATGCCTGGGGGATGTGTTTTACTCTATAAAGGTATTAGAAACTAGATGACTCTTTGGACACAATGCTGCTGCCCATGCAATTCTCCTTGCAGATTTTGGGAATTGCCTTGCTATCCACATCAGTCCTTCCCTGTTTCAACCAACAGCACAAACCTCATTAAATTCCACACTCATTGCTGCATGCCTAAGGCTCTGGGAGACTCAGGGAAGAGAAAACCCAACTGTTGGCACATTTGGGTTCAGAAAGAGCAAATCAGAGTGAAGAATTAAAAATGGCAGACTTTTGCAGTGCCACTGTTTTGCTTCTGGGCTCATGATGCTGTGCTGGATCTAGAGCAAAGCTGAGCAGATTTCCAGACACACCAGTGGAATGAGGATCAGGAGTTTGCTGACCAGCTTCTCATCAGGGAAACCCGGGGATGACAGCAAGTCAGTGACATCTTCCAAGTGAGCCCAGAGGGGCTGGATGCTCATCTTTGGCTGCAGTTCCATGGAAAACAAGACAGCAGTGAAATATGTGACCTTCCAGCATCAGCCTGAAGGTCCTTCCTGCCTGCTGGAGGAAGCAGCAATGGGGCTTTTCTGTCCAGCAGTGACTACATGCAGGGCTGTGTTTTCTGACATCCTTTAGTTAGAAATGAATGTGAAAGGCAATTTCAAGCTTTGTAATGTTGAATGCCTCAAAAAAAAGGAATTTTCAAGCATGGGGATCATGTATAGGTTTCAGCTGATGCCCGAATACTTTAGGGGTTGTATTTTGGGATGTTCCTTATGCTGCTGAATCATAGCCCAGACAGTGAGGTTTGAGAACTGCTGGTTCTAGGGGAGATGACAGACACTGAGGTAGAAGGTTGGGAGGCACAGCACTACTGCTGCAAGCACTTGGTTTGTTACTGGGATCAGCTGACACTCTTCAATTTGTTAAATTGGGTAATCTGACCTTAAATCCAAGCCCAGAGATGCAACCATGGAAAGAGCACTTCCAGGAATAGGCCATTTATCCTGTAGCTGTGCACGGAATTACAGCAAGATAATAACTCTGAGACATGGTTTATTTCCCTCTGGTTGCTGTGCCTTCTGGATGCTCAAAAGAAGACTTTTTCTTGTATTTTTTAAAAAAAATTTAGTTTATTTTTATATTTAATCCTAATACTGGTGTTCCCTTACTTGCTGATTCCAAGGGTTTCAGTTTTAAAATGGAGAAAATGAATGAAACTGGAAATGCATTGGTGCTGCCTCCATGGGAAGGGTGCCTTCCAACATCCCAGCCCTGCTTTGTCCACAGCATCCAACTTTTAGCTTTGGTCTCTGTGGGATGCTGGGACTGACTGCTCATCATTATGGGCCAAAGTACCAGAAACAGCACATCAGCTCCAAACCCCAGCCCCTGCTACAGCACACTCTTAGCACCCCTGTCAACTGCTGTGCCACTGGAAATCCCAGGTGCCCAATAATCCCAGTGTAAGCAAGCACAGGAACCAGCCCAGCAGCCAGCTCCTGATGTGTTTAAGTTCAGTGTGCATTTAGAAGCAGGCAAAAAATAAAACAGCGTGAGTGGATAACACTCCCTGGAAGGCCACTTGTATTTCAGATCACCTCAGCCTAGCATCACATTCAAAACTTGCTAGAAAACCTAGAAAGTTATTTGCAGGTCTATCAAAGCTCAAAGAACAGCTCCAGTCAAGGACCCTTTATTCCATGGGTTTTCCAGGCATGGTTTATGTAGTTGACATAAGGATCATGTTCTTTTTCAGGAAAGAATTTCAGGGAGGAAAACTGGTGGGTACTGAAAGGAGCTTTGTGTCCTGCTACTAGATTCCAGGCAGGACACCTCAGTCCCTACAAAAAAAAAAAATATACCAGGATCCTTTTGCATCTTCCTGATCCCAGGGACAGTCAAGAGTGGCTGATGCTGAGGGCTCTCTGTTGCTGCTCTGGGTCACAGCTGTGGTCCCTGGGTAAATCTCCCTGTGCTCCCTTTCCAGCCAGCAAGGACCCTTTTAGGGCACAGCTCATCTCACCCCAAAGGAGTCAGCTGGAATGAGTAAAAAAATTCCTACAAAGCCATCTTGTAGGCTGCTCCCTCCTCTGAGGATATTAAACATTCTCCAGGCACATATGAGACCCCTGCCTTGGCCAGGGGCTGGGGGAGAGGAGCAGGACAGCTCTGCTCAGCCAGGCAGGAGGATTTGGGAAGTCACAGTGCCCTGGGGACCCTATCCAAGTCTTGCCGTTAGTTGGGAAAAGCCCCATGTGATGTTTTTCAGAATTACCACTAAAATCATTGTTTCCTTTAATTCCATTGCTTCCTTTAATTCCAGAGGTGGAAAGGGGGGGTCTGTACACTCCCTCAGTGCATTTATATTCACCACATCTTTAAGTGCAATGTTCAGACCAGGGAAAGCTTTCCTCACAGCTCCTGTGTGGCCACAGATGTCCTATCAGATCTAGAGTGGGGAGGAATGTCTACCTCCTCCTCACCTGATCTATACCTGTCCAGGTAAATTAAAATTGTGCCTTTTACTCCTGCTGACTTCCTAGCTGCCATGGAAAATGGGGGGTTTGGCATAAACTGATACAGCTAACATACCCAAAGTGTTCATCAGCACCTTGGGATTAAGTAGTCCCTGGCATTTTTGGCAGGAAAACAGGCAGATGTCATCAGACAGTTTCTGTCACTTCTGTTTACTGTTTGTGAACCTGGGGATAATTTCCAGCTTTGTTTGACGATACCTTTGCATTCCCAAAGAGCTGAAGCCTACAAGGTTTGTGCCAACAGGCAGTCAGGTATAGAGGGGAGGGAGAGAGAGAAAAAAGGGGAGATTTACAATTTCTGGGACACAAGAACCCATCCAAGGGTTCAACCTGAACTCTTACAATGAGGGAAAACCAGGTCATGTGTGGGATCACTCATGTCTCTAATGAGTGGCTTCCCAAGGAGCACGGGTCTGTTACCCACCCCAGTATCTGCACTCACTCTGTCATCTCAAACTGGTTTGAACAGGGAATAAGACCCACAGCAGAACTTCTATGGCTTAAACTGAGCCCTCCCCATCCTCCTTGTCCTGCATGGACAAGATAACAGAGACAGAAGGAGTCACTGGCAGTGATTTGAAGTCTGGTGTTGCCAAGTGATGGAAAACACGAGTGTGCATTGAGTGGGTGCTGGTGTTGTGAGCCCTTCACAGCCAGACCCTGCCCCCAGCACATCAGGCTTCGAATTCTGCTTCTGTTTTTGTGTAAAGCAGCCTGTCCCTGTCCAGGCAAGAGCAGGGAGAGAAGCCAAGCCAGGCTGCAGGTACAGAGGGGACAGGAAAGAGCAGCTGTGGGAAGCAGCAAGCGTCCAGCCCAGACCATCTGCTGCTGTTGGATTAATCTCTAACCTGTGCTCTTAGCTGGCCAAGGGAAACTTGTTAGGCTGAATTTGTATCTCTAGCTTCAGGTTACAGCCTGGCATGTTAAAATAAACCATCCTTAACTTTTTGTTAGCTTAAAAAGCTGGGCTGGAGATGGAGAAGAAATCGTGGAAGGGGCTGTTTGTGATCACCAGTGCGGGGAGGAGGAGACAACTCCATGCTGCCAACAGCTTGAGCATGGCCAGGGCACCTCCTTGAGAAAAAAGAAAGGATCAAAGCCCCAGGATAAAGGAGTGTCTGAAAAGAGCCTTGGACCCATGAGGAGAGGCACTCTCCAGCTCTGGGATCAAGCGTTGTGTGCTCTGAAGGAGCAAATTTGAAACATTTTTTATTCTCTTGTTGCTGTTGTTTCTCATTACCACTGTTTGTCTTGTGTTCTCTTGCAAGTCCTCTGCCAGAGGAGTAGCAATCTTGAAAACTTGGAAGTATTGTGGAGGAAGGAGGATATATTTTGTTTTTTAAATTCCTTTTCTAAAATGTGAAATTAAAAAAAAAAAAAAACAGATGTTTTCACTGCCAGTGAAAGGTAAGGAGAGAAACAGAAATGTCTGGAGAAAAGATGTCTCCCAGCTTTCTTGAATGCTGGAGAAAGAGGAGATGGATGAAAAGCACTAATAAAAAGCAAAGTTTGAGGAGTGGACTTGAAGGCTGCCTTCCTGCTTATCTGATTCCCCCGCAAACGGGGCCAGCTGTCTCGCAGGATGGTTTCAGGTAACATCTGCCCCTGACTCATCCGTGTGTGGGTTTTGGATGTGTTGGAGCTGAGCTGAACCTGCCAGGCTCTTACAGTCTGCTTCCACACACATGGAGGAGAGCTGGGCTGGTTGGACCGAGCGTTTCAAAGCCTCTTTCTAGGAAAGAAGCTTTGCGTAACAGAAGGGAAAATAGGTCGTTGTCAAGGTTTAGGGCATTTGCAGAAGAAAGTAAACAAGTGGTGCAGCGTGGCCGGGCTAGAGGGGAGAGCAGGATCTGCCCCTGCTCAAGACAAGGCTGTGCTTGAAGGAGGGTTTGGCTGCGAGCAAAGTCAGCCTCGTGTTTACGGCAGCGGGGCTCGGCTTCTCCGCGTGATCCCTGGCAAACCATCCCATCCCAGCGCTGGGTCTGGGCGCAGGGAGGGAGCACCGCCCCTCGGCACCCAGGGCTGTGGGTGCCAGCCTCTGTGGGGCACAGCGTGAGCCTGGGCATGACCAGAGCAAGCAGGGCCTTGGGATCGCTGTGGAGCTGCTGCCGGAGCGGGAGGCTCACGGACACGGGGGACCATGGCCATGGCAGACCCAGAGCAAAGCCTGTCCCAGGGACACTGGGAAAGAAACAAAAAACAAGGCAAAAAAAAAAAAAAAAAAAAAAAAAAAAAAAAAAAAAAAAAAATTAACAACCACCGACCGCCTCCAGAAGCACCGCAAAGTCCTTACCAATGCCCTCGGGCATCGGCCAAGCAAAATCCCAGGGGAGGTTTTGGGAGGAGGCCCAGCTGCCTCCCCGGGTGACAGAGAACCAGAGCACGTTACCTTCCCGAGGCCCGGGGGAGGCTGGGCACCCCCGAGCCACCCGCGGCCGGCTCTGTGCTGGCAGCGCGGGCTGCGGCCGTGCCCTCCCCGCCAGGGTACAGCCTGTGCCGGAGCCGTGGCACCCGGGGGGCTCTGCGGAACATCTGCCAGCTGCCCGGCCCCCGCCGCCAGCCCGCCAGGACATCTTGTTTGTGTTTTTCTGCGGAGCACACTCCGAGCGGGTTATGTCAGAGGTGAGGAATGCAGGGCCACCCTGTGTCATGAGATCAGACTCACATTTTTAGGCCGAGCGCTTACCGTATTTGCTGGGAAGCGGCGCGCAGGCGGCGCGGGGGCCCCGCAGGGGTGGGAGATCCCCCTTCGCCTGCATCCCGCTTTTCCAGCCCTCGCTCCAGCGGAGCCGGGTGGAGCGGATGGGGCCCGTCTGCTGGAACAAGCTCTCCCTCTGTTCCTCGCAAGGAGCAAGAAAGGAAACGCAGTGAATTAAGGCGAATGAAAAGGCGGCAGTGAAAGGCGGCCGGGCGCGCTGCCAAGCGCCGGGGAAGAGCGGCGAGAGGGCTGGTGGCGAGCTGCTCTCTGCCGCCAGGGAAGGCATCGGCACCCGGGACTGCCCCACCGGGAAACTCACCCAGACACCCACAAAACATCCCCGTCCCAGGGGCCTGGGAAACGTGAGGAGAGACATGAGCGCACGCAGGGCCAGCGGGGAGGCTGAGCTTGCAGCCCTTGGACCCAAAACACCGCCCAGAGCCGCGGCTTTCCCCCGGTTCTGTCCTGGGAACTAACCCTTACGTCCCAGCTTTGTAAAGTTTCTGGACTGCTTGGCCCGAGTCCTTCTGCTGAAGGGAAGCTGGTGCAAAACAGCTCTGCCGATGTCACACAGGGTGGCTGCACTGCCCGTTCCCGAGTTTTCTTACTTAAAACTTGGAGGCTCCTTTGCAGCTCTGCATCCCACCTAGGGTAGAAAGAGGGGAGACACTTTGATCCTGGTGCCACTGCAGAGAAAACCACTGAGGCAGGGTCAGACGCTGGCACAGGAAAGGCTTCTTTTGTCTGTTCTGGTGTAGCTTTTATTTTCCTTTTATTTCCTTTTATTTATTTTTCTTTTTTTTTTCTTTTTTAATTTTCCTGAAACAGCTACAGCAGTAGATCCTGAGATCGAAAAGCCCAAGAACGAAGAGAAACACTTCCACAGACCATGTCCAAACTGAATGCCAATATTTGTTGTTTTTTGGGGTTGAGGGTTTTTTTGTTGTTGTTGTTGTTGTTCTGTTTTGCCTTGCAGAGAGGGTTTTGACATGGTGGTGTTTTGTTCTGTGTCAGAAGCAAAACAAACCCTGAAATACCAAAGTCTTTCACACAATGGACTTTCCTTTCTCTAAACATCCCTGTGAGCTGGGCCTCTTGCAGCTCTCGACTCTTCCCAGAACAGGAGAACAAATACTAGGAAATCTGGAGGGATGAACTGCAGGGAGCTGGCAGCACCAGCTCTGCATTATTCCATGTCTCCAGCACTGCCTGGTTCTCACCTGGAGGAGCCAGGTGAAAGCTGCAGTAAGTGCTGATGGTTCCTGTCCTACTGGGAGTTTTCTGCTCAGCACCTCAGTCTCCTTTTTGTGTCCCTGTGAGATATGACAGGTCAACTTCAAATCCTCATCTCTTGTCCTCTGGCATCTACTGTTTGTTGTGTCACTTCCAGACTTCTTTGGGCCCTCTACCATAGTCCCAACAGTCTGTTTGGGAAATTCTGCCTTTCGTGCCATGAAAATGATAATGCTGATTTTAGGTCCTCTCTAGACTTGTGGTGCTATGAAGGCACCAGAGAGTGTCTTGAGGAGATGAGAGAGGTGACCAGCAGGGACAGAAGGGACTAGCAGAGAGCTCCAGACCTTCAGACCCAGAACCCTCCCCTGTTCACCCCTTCCCTGTTCACCCACAAAACACAGAGGTGATGTGTTGACAGGATGGGACTGGTTGCTGCCTCATATAAAAAGGAGGGAGAAGCTATGGTGTGGGAAAATGAGGCTTGTTTAATGGTTTAGGAAATTATCTTCTCTTTCTTCCCACTCTCTTTGTCTGCCTTGCTCTTCATAAAGTTGTGCTTTGATAAGATTTTTTTTTTATCATCTGGGGTGGAGATTTCAGTTCATTTTCCCTGGACTGGGAAAGGAAAATGGGGCTTCATGCAGCATTTAGCCTTGGACACTGAACCAGGGCCAGATAAGACCTAGAGAAGGGGTTGCATGTCCACCTTTTCTGATCTGGAAGACTTTAAATGACATGAAATAAGGACCTCGGCCTTCATTAGATTTTCCAGCTGCCTGGAATGCTTTAAGGAACAGAAGTCATCAGTAGCAATGACTATATGTGTATATATATATATATATTTAGATTTGATATAAGTTCAGTTCTACTGCAATGAACTCATTCTCTTTTGTTATGCTCCTTCAGTTTGGGGGAAAAACACTGACATTGCTTAGCAACCTCTAAATCATTTTGGTAGAGCACAATAATGTGGGAAGGACAAAGTTGATGTCTGCTACCCTGCCCCAGGTTACTTGATCTCCCAAGTAATAACTTATCTAAGCTTCTTGTTTGCTTCTAATCACCTTTGTTTTCTGAATTGCAATTGAGCATCCTGCAATCATAGAATATCTCAGGTTGGAAGGGTCCCAGAAGGATCTTAAAATGGTTTGGGTCAGAAGGACTTTAAAGATCTTCATGTTCCAACACCCTGCCATGGCCAGGGACACTTTCCACTATCCCAGGCTGCTCCAAGCCCTGTCCAACCTGGCCTTGGACACTTCCAGGGATGAGGCAGCCCCAGCTTCTCTGGGTACCCTGTGCCAGGGCCTCACCACCCTAAAAGTGAAAAATAACAAGGATCAATGAGTCCAGCTCCCTGCTCCTTGCAGGACTGCTATAAGTGTGCATTGCTCAACTGTAACGTTGGGTTTTCACTCCCTCTGCAGTGTGGCAGAGCCCTAGGCTCTCTGGGGAGATCCCAGAACACAAGGCAGCAAAATCTCCATCTGACCCAGGCAGGCAGCTCGCTGCAGCTCAGCAGTGGGATGTGTTGTGCCTGCCAAAGCAGATACTGAAGGTTCTTTCTTTCCTAATTGTCACTCTTTCTGTGACTACTTCGAACACAGAAACAAGGAGCAGGGAAAGAACAGTGCTTCCCCTGTCAGGGATGGGGTGGAAAAAGCAGAAAAAAAACCACTGTAGGAAGAATGTGGTGAAAGGCACCACAACATCCAGAGGCTTGACTCTGGTTTTGCTTGAAGCAGTGTAAATAAGCAGGTTACAAAACTTGGAGCTCTGACTGGTGCTGGCACCAGGAAAACAAGGAAAATTTGTTTTAGACCAATTATACTGTAGAAGATAGCTGAGATTTTCAAGACACCTAAAGCCATCAGCCTCAGACAGTGCAGTAATTTGAGTTTTAGGGCCAGATGTAAACACCAGGGCTACAAGAACCAGATACATAATGTGATATAAAGTGACTGTTTTACTGTTTCTAAAGATTTTGCATTGTTTGAAAGATTACCTACCATAAGATCTCTCTGCTGCTCTTTTAGCCTCCCTGCTGGGATGCCCTGCAGGTGGCCCAGGCTCATGTTCCCCAAGCCCTCTACCCATCTTTCTGCTCTCTGTGCTCCAAATCTCAAAATAACTCTGTCATTCCATGCAAACTGCCTTGGGTTTGCCCTTTTCTGCTGGTTACTCACCCAATATCTCCTGACCTATGGCCATGTTTCCCCACTCTTTGTGACCCCCATCCATAATAAAGCTCTCTGCTTGTAATCAGGGCAGGGCTGCCCTGGCCTGTGCTCCTTCCTACGAAACTCACTGGAAGAGCATCCCACACCCTGGACTCCTGAGCAACTCAACTCACCTACACAAAGAGAAATGAGGTAGAGCTGGTAGGTCTGAGCAAGGGCCCCAGGTCAGCCCCTGTGGAGAAATAGGACAGGACCTGCAGGGAGACCTTGTTCCTTGATATTCTCCAGGTTCCCACTGGGAGCCAGGCAGAGCTTCCTGGCTTTCATGGATTCAGGTCTCTGGGCACCTCTCCACTGGTCCATCTCCATCTGGTGTCTCGCAGTCTCATGATCAAGCAGGTTGTCCTGCTTCCTGATTAATTCTTCCTGGTTCCTAGAGAACAGGGAGAGAGCCACAGAAGCCTGCGGTGGTTTTGGTTCTCCTCGGCTGTGGTTCATTCTTGCTCTCATAAGAACCATTCTTGCTCTTATATCCTTCAGTGAAAAAGCAACAATCAATAAAATGGTCCATCTTCCTTTGCACTAACCAAGCACACCCTTCAGCTGCCCTCCCCTCCCCAGGAGGATGGATATCTGGGAGATGGGAAGACACCTAGGAAATGCTCCCACTCCAGAAAGGGGTGGGAGGGGTGTAGGAAGATTCAGGCAGCCTCAGCACGGTGATTTCATCCCCTTCAGCAGGCCCTTTGCCAGGCACATCCTGTCCAGCTTGTGCTGGACAGACTGGCAATGAGGAGAGTCGGTGGCAGCCAACTCCAAATGGCCAAGACCAGCCTCTTTCCAGTGCTCGGGAGCTGATTCATGTTTTGGTTTTCTGCCCCACCCAGTCTAGAGCAAGTTCAGCACATCCCTCTGAGCTTCACTTTCCAGCTTTTAAGGCTCTCCCTCCTTCAGAGATCTTCCCACATTCATGGCTCAACCCGGCCACCACCAGTTCTTTCTCTTTTCCTGGACTGGACACCAGGGCAGGAGCCAGGAGCTCGCTGGCCTTGATTCATCATCCTCTAGGAAAAAAGCTGCTGATCCTGCTGGTGATGCTTCCTCTTGACTGTGTGGCCCAGCACAAAGACCTGGTGTTCATCTCCACCCCTGTCTTGAGGGGAAAGGCCACTTCTGAGGGCCACTGTCCCTACAGGGCACTGCTGAACGTGGAATGTGGGAAGTGGAGCTGTGGGGAAAAACCATGGCCATGGGCATGCATTCCTACCCCACCAGCTTTGTGCCACCAGGCAGTGCTCAAGGTTGGTGTGTGTTAAGAATCGAAACCTGATGGTTTCCCCTAGGACTCAGGCTCCTGAATGATGTAAGCATTTGTTGTCCCTCTCCTTAAATATCTACAGAGCAGAGCCAAATGGGTTTTCTCTCCAACAGATGGGCTGCTGACAGGTGCTGCTGGAGGCTGAGAGATGGAAAATCAAGGATGCCCTGATGTGGTCTGCCACTAGCTTGAAGAGAAAAAAAGCAGGTGAGATCTGGTCTCCTTATTCTGACACATTATTCAGATGCTGTAGAAGTAGAAAAACATGATAATATTGTGTTAGGAAAATATTATTACCTTGTGTTAAAGGCAGGGGAATGGAATGTGTCTTGAAGGCAGGAGAATGGAATATATCCTAAAGATGGAAGACTGGGATGTGTCCTTTGGGACAAGGAGGATCTGCTTCCATAACACAGGTCCCAGAATAAGCAGGGTTCTGTCAGAATGCCATTTTGTAAAATAACAGAAAACAAAAGCTTTTCTTTGTCCCTAACTAAGTAATTTTTCTGCTTCCTTTGTGGTTCACTCTTAAGGGCTTGCTGAATCCAAGAAGGATGTGGTCACACTCATTGGAAACTCCAGATGCTACAATATATAAACACAAATCTGCATTAAACCCACATTTTTAATGAGTTAAATCTCATGTGCTTTCACTCTATTTTTCTCACAGGGTGATGGCAGGCTGCTGCAGTTTTCATGTCCCTTGGAGAGCATTTGCCCAGCTCCTCAGATATCTCCCCCTTGATTTTTTTTTGACAGGATACAGTCTTTTGTTATTTACTGATGTCACTGTAGCCTAGGAGAGAAATCAACAGAGTCATGAATTATAGAATATGCTTGTAGGACTTTTCACTCTGTTTGATTTAGTGTGAACAAATTCCAGATAATTAGAGATGAGTTCAACTTACAACACTTCACTTCTGTCTTCTGAGTTGCCCTAAGTGGGGAGGACTGTCTGGGTTGAGTATTTTCATGGGGGTCATAGGGAAGGTGAGATCCTTCTGTGCATAGGTCTCAGTTTTGAAGAAGCCTGATATTACAGCGATGCAGCTGTGTCTCCACTCTAGAAACACATCAGACTTTGAAAAACAAAGTCTTTTCAAAATCACCAGGATTGAAGCATCACATGGTGTTGTGTGGGTTTTCTTCAGCTTCAGCTGTGGCATCCTTCAAATAGTCCTTCACCTGCAGGTTGTTTCCATTCCAGCTACCACCTCCTGCTGCTGAGCACCTGAGGGATAAGGCAAGAAGCATGTTGGCCTAGGTTTTTGAGGTCTGAGACTGTTTGGACATAAAATGTACCATGTCTGCAAAGGTTTCCACCAGCATCCTCATTTTGTGTGTAGAAAAGCAACTCCAGCCTTCCATTTGAATTGAAACAAACAAACAAACAAACAAAAAACCAAAGAACCAAGAAAAGAAAGGGGTGTGGGAAGAGACCAGAGTCTTGCTTTGTCCTTGAACAACAAAACTCTTGCCTCAAAGCAAAACCAAGGTCCCTTCATCACAGTTATGGAAGATGACATGCAGTGCTGTGGTACAACAGCGACAGGAGGGTGTCCCTGAGCACACAGCCACCCCAGGGCACAGTTAGGAGAGTTAACTGGACTTTTCCACCTGAGTGCTCCATTTATTATAAATAATCACCATTTCAATCATAACTCACTGCCTGCTGGAAGTCCTTTGGTAATGCCATTTTCATCTGTGGGCACTGGAGACTGGGGAGGAGAAGGAGGTGTTGGTTAATTGATGGACTCTTTCTTGAGGGCTACATCCCTCAGGAGGTCTCTCCTGAATGCACAAAACACCACAATTTGGAAAGTCTGGGTGGTGTTTGGCAGAGTCCTCTTCATATTCACAACTACAGCATCACACACCCTCCTTAAGATATTCAAAACATAGGTGATGCACTCCTGCCTACCCTTAGAGTTTATAGCTCTTACTCTTTGTTAAAAATATTAAAAAAAATAAAAGGCCAATATGTGGACATTGGGCCTGCAGGATGCCTCAGATTGGGTTTTGGAAGTTTAGCTCATGATTTTTAACTCCCAGACATTACAGGGGCAAATACTTTGTTTGCTTGCAGTCTGATGAACCCCATGGTTTCCAGCCAAGCACTTGACCCAGAGAATCAAGCCCATAACTTAGTGACTCACAAGGAAAAATCAGCTAAAAGAACAATAAAAATCCTTGGAAACACAGGCAGAGTCCATTACCCTGTAAACACCTCAATGGCACAGTCAGTTATGGAGCAGCACTTTTACCACCCGGGAGGAAAGGAGGCACTGACCACCTTTGGATGTAAAACCAAATCTCTGCTTATTTCTCTCTCTTCAGGATGGGTGGGACAAGAAAGGCACCAAGAAGCTAAAAACAGAAGGGGAACAAAATGAATGTTTAAGGAAAAAAATTACAGCTTCTGGCAAAATATTTTCTCTCTGTATCTTTCTGTGGAGTGATGGTTATTCACCACCTGGATGGCACTGGTGCTTGTGACTCCTCTCAGGATGTAAATCACAGAGTCACAGGGTGGTTCGGGTTGGGAGGGACCATAAAGACCATCCAGTTCCAACTCCCCCATGCATGAGAAGCGCAGCTGTCCTGCACATGTGATGGGCCCAGTGGACAACTCGGTCCCTGGGGAAGTGTCTGGTGACGGGTGGCTTTGATGAGAGTTATAGGAAAGCCACTCATGGTGGAGAGAAGCACTTTGGGTCCCAGCTGGTTCATGTTTTACATGCAGTCATAAAAAAATCAAACAACCGTTTAGCATGCAAGCAGAGGATGGAGGAAGGTTTTTAAACAGAATCATAGCAGGTCATGGCCAGTACTGATTCCTTGCTGCCACGGTCAGAGGTGCCCTCTGATGCAAGGGGGAACTCTCCTGCCCTGTGCTGATGTGACCTGGAAATCCCTGTGGTCTTGGAGTTCCCCTGGCTCCAGGCCCCTGCAGGGGGGTGAAGGCACTGATTGCTGTTCAACATCCTGTCCCAACAGAGACTGGATGCAAAATATTGATTTCCTTTCAGAAAGGTGCATTCAGAGATGTGTTTATTGAGGGCTTGTTTCTCCTTGGAGGCAAAGGGATTGCAAAACAAAGCCCCTTTCCTTGTCACGTTAAAGGCTCCAGGCATGGAGTAGGAAGATAACACTGAAACAAGGCTCTATAACATGCAAGATCTTGGTTTCCTACACCAAACTACAATGCAGACCCCAGCCATCACGGAGCCAGCAAATATTAAATAAAATGCTGTCTCCACCAAGGTGCTGGCAGTCCCCAAGGTGATATCTCTTGCTTCTCCTTCTACAAAATGCCACATCCTCTCTGGGGGCATTTTCAAACCAAGGTGCCCTTTCAGACCTGAGCTTCATGGCTGGGAAGAAGCCACCTGGGACCAGAGGCAGAAGAAAACATGGCTAAGGAGGCACGAGGTGTTCAAGCTGGTGACAGCAGTAAGTGGCTCAGGTTTGTTTGGCTCATGGATATTCACTGGTGCTGTTGGATGTGGGAGGTAAGAGCACCACCAGCCCTGAGGTGCCACATTGTTCTGCACATGAATGCAGTGACTGCCCTTTTGAAGGAGGTTATTAATCTTTCCCATTTCATTGCTTTGAGTGATGGAGCAGTGAAACACATGTTCTGCAGCACCTTGAGAAGAATCCCATAGACCTGGCACCTCAGAGAACAACCCACACTCACTCACTTGAAGGACAGAGACTTCTCTCCAGAGTGTCACAGCCACTTGGGAACCTTGAGGTTGAAAGCCCCTCCAAGACACATACCTGGAGGAGCACTTCATCTTCTCTGGCTGTAAGAATTTGTCTTAACTAAAGATTTGCAATTAAAAGTCAAGCCTGAATTGCTCCAAAGTGCCGGAGACAAGAGTCATTAATACTGGAATGCAGGTTTTAAATAATTTTTAATATGCTCGGCAAGACATCCATAAAAGGCCCTTAATCAATACACACTTCAATTCCATGCATTAGGGTTTGAGAAATTTAAATTCATGGCAGAGGAAGGGCTGAGAAATCATAATGAATTTCCATCAGAGCTCTTACACAGCCAAACCTGGGAGATCATCAGGGTCCAAGCTGTTGGGAGGGTGTAACCAAATGGATCAGACTTTTTGGTGGTCCCAGTCCCTGGAGGATGGGTGTTGTGGCTTTTCGTTGATATGGAGGCAAATTTTTGAGTCCCTGTTGATGACAGCAGCTGAGATTTTGCTTGGCCATTTCAGCCAGTATCAAATATTCACTGGCACTTCTGGCAACTGAAGCATTACCTGACCATCCCCGAGAAGAGCAGAGAGGATGAGGATGAGGATGGGCTGAGCTGTAGACATCATGGCTACAGGTGCTGATCCTTGGGGACTCCAAATCTTCACATGCAGCATTCCCATGGCCTCACAGGTTTGCTAACCCTCTCCCTGCACAGGTACAGGGTTAATTTTGTGGTTGGTGCACAAGCAAAGCAATACTCCTGCTTCCCACTGCCATCATCTCACAACAGGAGTGTGGAGGGGCACAAACTTCCCCAAGGTGAGAAGGGACAAGACAATCCAACCTGCCCAAGAAGACACTGTGGGAACGCAGGTTTGAAGCTAAGCCTGTGCTTAAGCATTTGGCTGGATCTGGGCCAGAGGTGCAGAAAAGAAATTTCCAGTAAGGAGAAACCTGTAGGAAGAACCAAACCCTAGAGGAAGCTCAGGGTGAGGTCTGTGCTTCCTATTTCAGTCTAAAAAAAGCCCTGTCCCAGGAGGGAATGAGTTTCGGTAACATCCAGAGTGTCTCCCACACACGCACACCAAATAGTCCAATTCTTTGTATCTTTGTAGAGAGGTGATGACAGTAAAGCATGTGGAGATTCCACATGCAGATGGACCCTCAGAACATCCTCTGCAGGTAGCCCAGGGACAGAGCAGCATCACCCTTGGAATGGTTTATAGGAGGAGGGATGCACCAAAAGGAGCACAGATGGTTGTTGCCGCCAACTTGACCCCCAGAGATGATAACAGCGCCTAGGGATTTATCCCACAGTCATCTGCATGCTCTTTGACATGGGTTTGGATGAGGGCCAGGTATTTCTCTCACCATTTTTCCTTGGGGGAAGGCAGGAGCTGGGGCCTGTACCCCAGGAGCAGGCTGGATGCAGCCACAGTTTCGAAGGCTGAAAAAATGCAGTCCTATAGAGGAAAGCCAGGTGAAGCGATTTATTAGACTGCCTCAGGCCCTGCTTAGTTTACTGCCAGCCTAAAAATCCCCCCGTGCTGGGAAATCAGCTTGGACCTTGTGTGCACATTGCTGCAGCTCAGCCCGTGTTCGGAGGGTTCGTCTGTCTGAGTTTGCAACCCTGACCCTTGAAACGAGCTAGGGAAAAGCAGGCAGCCCTTTGGAGAGGGATAGGGGAAAATAAAAAAAAGGAAAGAAAAACAGAAGGAAACCAAAAACACGGGCGGGAGGGAAGAGAAAGGGAGGATTTTGTCTCGAGAAGGCGTCGGAGCCTCCGAGGACCGTCCCCGCCGTCGCCCCGCATTGCGAAAGACCCTTTGGCTCGGGCTCGGGCGCCCCTCGGTTTTCCAAGGGATGCCGGCACGGAAAGCCCGTCCCGGGCGCTGCTCGCAGAGCGCAGCGGGGATGCCGGGGAGCCGGGAGGCCCCGCGCCGGGGCCGGGATGCGGCGGGAGCGGGATCGGCAGCGGGNCGCCCCCATCCCTCTGCATACGGGGGAATCGCCTTCGGGTTTGGGGGGTTCCGAGGGGTTTCTGCCAGCGGGGCTGCAGCTTCTGCCAGGAAAATGCGCCGAGACGTAAATGCGGTGGAGCGTGAATGTGTTTGCGAACCGAGGAGCCGAGCCGATCCCTGCAGCCATGGACTCCTGCCTGTGGCTCCTTATCCCTCCCCTTCCTGCACCTTTCCCCCTCCTTACGCCTCTGAGAAGGGTTTCTCCTCTACCTCTATAAAAAAAAAAAAAAAATTCCCTGTGGCAGGAGCAGGGCTCTGCCCTCCTCTCCATCCCTTCACATCCACTGCAGGCTCCCTCCTGCGTCCCATTTTGTGGTCTCGTTGCTCCCCCACTGCTGCTGGTCCCCATGGAGAGCAGGGGGAGACACACAGCCACGTTTCTTGTCTTCCTTCTCGTGTATCTTTAACATCCCCCAGATCTTTCAGGGATGCTGACACCTCTCTGTTTCTGCACCCCAAAGTTTGCAGGCTGAAAGGGGGGGGCAAGGCCTGAACCCCCTCTTCCTTTGTATCTTCCTGCAAATTCCATCATGCAGTAAATCTCCCCCGTTGTGCTGGGGGTGACAGTGTCCCATTTCATACCCAGGGAAGGAAATGGAGATGACTTTTCAAAGGCTGTCCTAGAAGGGGATGGAGTAATGCACTTCCTAGATCCCATCCTGCCCCTTGGGGTACAGAGCAGAGAACTAACACAGACAGCTTCAAACAGCCCCCCCCCCCCCCCCCCCCNGCTTATCAGGTGGAAAGAGGCATAGAGCTGAAATCAGATTTAAAAGGAGAGGGAAAGCTGGGCCCCGGGCAGTTGGGAGGTGTCAGCCAGTGGTGATGGTGTGCTCAGGTGCACTGGTGGTTCAGCCACCCCAGGGGTGCCAAAGACGATGCCAGCAGTGGGTTCTCTTGGCAAAGCAGCACCAGACACAGAGATCATCTCTGATGGAGTGGGTCAGAGCAGCCTGGCAGCACCCCAGGACTCAGGAGGATGGGGAAGATGGCACAGGCACACTGTGGGCTTGTGCCCACACCCTCCACTGGCAGAGGATGCACAAAGCCCTTCCACACAGCTCCACACAGATGTACGGCTCTTTTTTTTGAGCTCTTATATTCGGTTCTTGATTATTCCCAGAAATATTTAGCTCTTCCCACTGAAATCATCTTGGAGATGGGGTCCAACCAATCCCAGATGTGACCCAGTTCTGGGGGTCCAATTTGCTCACGTGTCTCTTGTGTCAGCTATGGCTTATTGCAAAACCCTGCTTGATTTTCCTGCCATCCTGCACAACCTAGCAAGGATCCAGCAGTGTGCCCTGAATCTGAGGACTCCAAATCACACTCTACATCTTCAGCAGGACCATCACAAAAGAGGCAGTTGGGGTTTCCTCATGGGCTCTCTACCCACCTGCTACTAACCTTGCTCCAAAAGAGTGTTCACCTTCTGATTTCTTCCAATTTTTGTCTTCTTTTATTGCTTTACTCCTTTATCTAAAAAAAACGCAACACAACTTTAGAGGTTCAAGTTGACTGTACAGCCCAAACCTTGTGCTAGTCCAGAGCGTGGGCAGTCAAATACATCATGAAGGATTTATTCACAAGGACAGGTCTTGCTCCATGGATGCTCTCAGCCAGATGCTTCTTAAAGTTCTTAGTGTGAAGAGCTGCATCCACAGTTAGTTGGGGATGGGCAGGGAGAAGCTCTTTTTGGCCCTTGTGTTGAGGTTGTCCCTTACCAGCTGGTGACAGTGCTGGGAACTGGTTCAAGGAATATTTTATTTCCAAGGAGAGACGTTGCTGGAGTCAGTACCACATCCAAGGCAGGATTTTATCCAGGGAAAAAGGCTCAAGGCACCAGTCTGGCCCATCTCCATCCTGCAGTGTGCTGCCCTGGGGACCAAGCCTCTACCACTGAGGAAGGGAGGAACCCTTCTAGGAGGAAGAAAAAAGATATTTTTGAGAAATGTTGCTACTTGGTACAGGTATCTTCAAGTGTAGCATAGGACAACAGAGCTGGTCCTGGTCACTGTGGTTTCCCATCTCCCAGGGTTCTGCCCATGTTTCCTCTACCATCCCAGCTGGTTGGGATTCCTCATTGCTCCACATGAGCCAGTTCCTTCTGAGGCTGATTCCACAATCTTCACATCTTAGTTCCATGACAAGCTAGAAGGGGACTGCAGAACCAGTCCTTACACTTTTATCAGCACAGGATTAAATTAAAATAAAAATCAGAAATAGAAAACAGCTCGGCATTAACTTCATGCTAGAGCAATTTCGAAGCAGGTACGCCAGCGAAATAAAAACAGCAATTTGCAGCTAAATAAAAATAACAGTTAAGCATTTGAAACACAAATGCACCATTCAGGAGGAGCAGATAAATATTCAGATGCGTTCATTAGGAGGTTGAGGCTGTCTCTCAAATAAACAGACAGGTACAAAATAGCAGCCGGAATACTCCAATTACGCCAACATTGCATCAGTGCCGATGCTCCTGGCTCTGGGAGTGGGAGGGGGAGAAGGGGAGAGGGTGAGTAGGAGGAGAGCAGTGGGGAAAGTGTGTGTGGGAAATACAATTTTTTTTTCCCTTAAATTTTGTTTTATGTAACCAGTGTTTGGATTCTCTTCCAGGGAGGGTTTAACTCCAGGGGATGAGAAGTTCTCCTGCGGCACCGTGCTCGTCACAGCTCCTCTGCCTGACATGGCCTTGGCCAGACTCTCAGGGAAGACCTCCCACACCGGGGAAAGCAGGACTTGGCCTCCTGCCCGCGGCCCTAAACCCACGCCGAGGGTCCGGCAGCAGGTGCTGCCCACCCTGCACAGCCCCCGGGCAGCGAGGGACGGCCGTGGATCAGCGCAAAGCAAAACAGCGCCGAGCCCAAAAGCTACAAAGCCTTTGGAGCTCAAACAATGCAGCTGATTGAAAAAACAACATCTGCCCCTCAGCCCCCCGCAATCCCCCTTTGCGCCCTGCGAGCCCCTGCCCCAAGGCTGGGGGCACGTGCTGGGAATGGGCTCTGGGACAAGGGGACACTGTGCAGGGAGGGTGGGGTGGGCAGTGCAGAGTCCTGCTCTGGGGCCGTGGGGATGCTCGGGGACAGCGGGGTGTTCTCCACCCGGGGACAGGCACACTTCTGAGGGTGACATGTGTGACCATGCTCGGGGACAGCGGGGCGTCCCCCACCCAGGGACAGGCACACTTCTGGGGGTGACATGTGTGACCTGGGTGGGGACAGATACCACCCTGCCCCACGGAGCGCAACTTGAGCGCTGGTGTGGGGTGCTCGGGGACAGCGGGATGCCCCGACCCCAAGGACAGCCACACTTTCGTGGTGTGACATGTGCCACCGGGGCGGTGGCTGGGAGCAGGTACCGCCCGGCGCTGCGCACACCGCAGGGGAGTCCAGCACCCCCCGCCGCACGCACACCCTGGTGCGGGCCGGAGGGGCTGCTCAGCGGTGTCCCCCCGGCCGAGGGACAGCCACAGTTCGGGGATGCCCTGTGTCCCCGGGGGGTGGCAGGTGCCGCCTTTCCCCGCTCCCGCCTCGCG
>VZTN01016873.1:141770-200339 GCA_013400515.1 Erpornis zantholeuca
CCCGGGGGTCCCCGTGGGTGTTCCCGGGGTCCCTGCCCAGCGCTGGTCCCGGGGTGCGGGGTGGCCCCTCAGGGTGTCGCGTGTGGCTCTTTGCCTTCCCCACGGTGCCGGGGCTGCCTGGCAGGGCTGGATGTGTCGCCAGCCTACCTGTGTGTCCCCTCCCGGGCTGGCCGTGCCCGGGCGGCGCTCCCCGTGCCCTGCCTGGGGGCCCCTCTTCGTGTCTCCCGTGTAAAACAGCCCCCGTGGGTCTCCTCGACCCTTTGGGGTCACGCGGTGATGTGCCCTTAGAGCTGAGTTTGTGCTGGGTTTGTGCCGGAGGTAAATGACGTTCTCTGGAGTTGCATATTTGCCTGATGCAGTAAGGGACAGCAGTTCCTTTGCATATTTTCCATTTCATCATCCTGATTTATCTAGGTAGGTGATGTGTCCTTTTAGCGGGGGCTGCATCACATTCTCTTCCCATCTCCCTCCTTTTGCCTTTATCATCCTTCTTACCTGAAAAGGATTTGCTTGGCTTTTCGTTTCCCAGATAAATCTTGGCACTCTGGCTGTGTATGCTAATGGATATCTTGTGGAGTTCTTTTTCCTCCCTTCTCCACCTGCGAGACCTGCGCCCGTGTGTCTCCCATGTGCCTCCTTTAAGTGGCTGAATCCATATTATTCTCCTTAGCTGCACGCAGAGCTATGCGTGTGTCCCTTGTATTCACAGATTTGTGCCTGTGTTTCCCCATTAAATGAGTGGATTTATGGCCCTCTAATTATGCCAGCACTTCAGTGAGTTTTTATTATGAATCACTGTACAGCATAATGCCTTGGCAAGAAAACTGCTTGTAAATAAAGCGATGATCTCTAGAACCAGCCAATTTATTTATTTTAAAATCGTGGGTGCTGTCATTTGCCTGTGAGTACCAACGCACCCCTTCTTTTCAAGGGTTGAAACTGGGGTGTGAGGTGCCAAAGGAAAAAAAAAAAATGTCCAGCTGGGGCCACACATATTGTGTTGTACAACTGGCTGTAGTAATTCCCGGAGATGTTTGTACAGGAGGAAAGGGAGGGAGTAACAAAGATCGGGGTAGTTGATGCCTCTCGATGCAGGGGTCTGTGTCTGGCAGCTCCAGGAGAAGTGGTTTAATTAAACCTAAGGGACTCAGCCTATGGAGAGGGAGCAGCCTATCTTCCTGCAGCAGTGCCTGATGCAATAAGCTGCCGTGATCCAGGGGTGGATCCCTCCCTGCTTTGCTGGTCTGTGGGACAAAGCTGCAGCAAAATTTGCCACATCGAGTGCTGCTGTGCACTCGTCTTGGGCAGGGCTTGAGATCGGAGCTTTAATTAGATTGAGTCCTGTCAGCAGGCATAATTATTTGCTTCAGTTGTGTTTTTTGTTGGTTGTTTTTTTTTTTTTTTTCTTCTTGCATATGTCTGAGCACTCTTACTTATAGGTCAAGACAAAGAGTTGCTGTGTGCTGCTTTTGGATGCTCAGCAGTGAGCAGGGTGAGGGCTCTGTTGAGTCAGCTTTGCTGCTGCCTTGATGTTTTTCTACTCCTGACCCCCCTGGCTCAACAAAGGCAATTTGGACTTGCTACTTTAAAAGAGAAAAACACCAGATCAGATCCCTCCCTCTGCCACGTTACCCAGGAATGGCAGTTGGAGCCCTCAGCCCCAGAGTGAAACTTTCACATTTTGGTATAAGCAGTGAACAGGAAGGAAACAGCAGATTTGTTCTCTTCTTGTAGCTGACAGGGTTAATCCTGACAGGATTCTTATTTTTCCTTCTTCTCCTTGCGTGTGTTTCAATGCAGTCCTTGGAGACTTCCTTTTATTAATAAAATGAGCCTTTGAACCCCTCAGTCTCGGAAGCACTTTTATCTTTTCTAATGTGATTACAGAATGGCAGGCTGTGTATTCTCTTCTCTTTGCTTGCTCAGTTACCTGTAATGTTAATGTCAGGAAAGTTCAGAATTTAGGAAAAAGTTGGTATTGTGGAAATGCTGTAATCCCTGTGGATTGTGGGGTTTGGTTTTTGTTTTCTGATGGTTGTTTTTTTTGTTTTTTTGGGTTTTTTTTAGCTCAAGATATGCAAGGTGCAAGAAAAATGCTGAACTTGGAGCATCCCATTTTTAGAACATCCCACTTGGGGCAGCTTTGACATATCTGTGCTTTTTCCTCCAGCACTGTTGTCCTTCTGAGTAATTCAAGATAGATCTTGGTTTTGGTGAAGAAAAGTGGACTCAAAGGAAGACTTTAGTTAATTTATCTCCAGGAGCAAGCTGGCCATGACAGCTGAGGATGATATTCAGAAAAGAACCCTGTCGGGTGTGTAGGGATTGAGCACTTCCCTGGGCTGAAAGGGGAAAATCATCCCCACAGAGACACCTTTGTGGAATTGTAACAAGGTGGTGGTGATTTGATTCAGATCAAGACCTCCTGTAAGCCCAGTGCAGGGTTTTGCTGCTCTGAAATATTTAGGCTTTGGGTTTTATTTTTTTACGAGGGTATTTTCATTTTTTTGTTGACTTTGTTGTATTTCAAAGTTACTCAAGGTTTTAAAAATAATAATTCTCACACAAAATGCAATGCTTTCTTTGCTTAGGTGTTTGCATGTAGCTCTCTTCTGTAAGACCTTCTTCTGAAAATTTGGTCCTTACTGGCCAGTTTTGATCAGATAGAACAGAGGAAAAGAAGCCTGAAATGGTTGTAGGTTTTAAAGAAAAAGGAAGGGGTAGAAGGAAGGGAAGCCTTAGTGAAGGAGATGGAGAGCACAAAGCCTGTGTTCAGCATCTGAGAATCCACTTAGTGCATCCTCAAAGACAGAAACCAGAATTTGTGGAAATCTGATGTACACAGAGGAATATATTTACACATGGAGATTTAATAGCAGATCTGTGATTTAACAGTTGCATGGGGTGGTTGAATTTCTCTAATGAAGTCCACTTCTGCTAACTCTCAAACATGTTTCTCACTTGCAGCCTCCCCTCACCTGCATGGAGAAGTGGGAAGGACAAAACTCTCCTTTTGGATTGCCAGGGCAGGTGGAAGAAGGGGAGGTCTCCTCTGTGGCATTCAAAGAAGGAATATGTATTGTTATTTTTCTTCTTCTAGGGAGAGTTGGTAAGGAAGCTGAAGGAAGAAAAAGCTCCCCAGGTGGACATAGACAGAGCTGTAGCAGAGCTCAAAGCTCGGAAAAGGGTCCTAGAAGCAAAGGTGAGTCTGGCAATTAAATTCTGAGCTCCACAGTTTTGTCTGAAAAGCCTTGGAATCTCTGCTTAATTCTTTATTGCAGGTTTGGCCTAAAAAGCCCTGGACTGAATCACTTCTGAAGTAGTTTTTTTAGGTTTCCAGCTAGTGGCAATTTCATTCTTTACCTGTTACACTAATTGCTGTTAGCATTAAATCAGTGTTCAAACAAATAGATATGAGTTCAGGTTTCCCAATAATCAAAGCTGAAATTGAGTATATATTCACTAATCTTTGTTTGCTATATAGATTTTTTGTGTGCAGAGTGAGAGCACATGCTGTTCACTGTAATGAGTTTTCAGATGCTTTGTGCATTGAAATTTCTTGTCACAGAACCTGTTTATTTAGAAACCACCCATTTTGCTACAGTAACAAGGTTTTTGTCAATGTTTCAAATAACCTGTGGTTCTCTTCAGCCTTAGAGAGATGTGAAACTGTGTCCCCCTTTTTTAAATGTAGCCATGCTCTGAAAAGTCTTTGTGCAAGTTAAATGATGGAACTTGAAGTTTGTTTTGTCCTTAGATCAATAAACAAGTAGAATATACTTCCTCATCCTGTGAGCTTCTCTCCCTTTCCCAGGCTGAAATAACAAAATGAAACTCTTGAAGCTTAAAATGAGTCAGGTGTGCAGATTCATCCAGGTTTTTTCTAATTTCTATTTCATATAAATATGATTGCAGTTGTGCCTGGGTGGTACTCTTAAAAATAAGTTAATTCATGAGTAAATACAGCACTTCTTGCAGCTGCCTGACTCTAAGAATGTGACTCCACCTGAACTGAAACACATTGACCCTGTTTGTCCTACAGAGTCACGTGGGATGAACAGGTGCTGCTCTCTGCCAGGTCTGGCTGCCTGTTTACATACATTGAATGACAAGTAAATGTCATTTTTACTGAGTATTCAGCATAGGGACTGGGCTTTGAAACCATTGCATGAAACCTGCATTGATAGCTGGGTCATCCTGGAGGAAATACTATCTAAATCTTTTCCCAGTTTGTGTAGCAAGGCTCAGAAGCTTGGAGGGATGTCAGCAGGCAGGTTAGGAGTCCTGGTGTCCCTGTGAGTGTCACCAGGCAGGTTAGGAGTCCTGGTGTCCCTGTAAGTGTCACCAGGCAGGTTGGAAGTCCTGGTGTCCCTGTGAGTGTCACCAGGCAGATTAGGAGTCCTGGTGTCCCTGTGACTGTCACCAGGCAGATTAGCCTGGTGTCCCTGTAAGTGTCAGCAGGCAGATTAGGAGTCCTGGTGTCCCTGTAAGTGTCAGCAGGCAGATTAGGAGTCCTGGTGTCCCTGTAAGTGTCAGCAGGCAGATTAGGAGTCCTGGTGTCCCTGTAAGTGTCAGCAGGCAGATTAGGAGTCCTGGTGTCCCTGTAAGTGTCAGCAGGCAGATTAGGAGTCCTGGTGTCCCTGTAAGTGTCAGCAGGCAGATTAGGAGTCCTGGTGTCCCTGTAAGTGTCAGCAGGCAGATTAGGAGTCCTGGTGTCCCTGTAAGTGTCAGCAGGCAGATTAGGAGTCCTGGTGTCCCTGTAAGTGTCAGCAGGCAGATTAGGAGTCCTGGTGTCCCTGTAAGTGTCAGCAGGCAGGTTAGAAGTCATGGTGTCCCTGTGGATGTCACCAGGCAGGTTTGGAGTCCCAGAGTCCCCGTGAGCCCCACCTCTGTGTTGGAGGATGCCTGTAGGATGCAGTGGGGAGGTGTTCTTAGCACTTACACAATCTGTGTGTGCTGTCAGTGCAAGGGTGACCTTGCAAATGCAGCATCTGTCCTTGGGAGTGCAGCACTCCAGTACTGGGAGTGTTTCTCTCCTGATACTGTTCCCAGCAAGGAGCAGCTGGTGGTTTTCAAGCCCTGTGGTTCCTGCTTGAAGATGGCAGAGCAGCTCTGAATTGGAAGCTTTGAGCAGGGTGGAGCGGTTGAGTGTAGAGAGGTACACTTAAAATTGGACCACATTTATTTGTCTTTATAGATGGTAGAAAAGTTTGAAATAAATGGACACACAATACTTTTTGTTACCAAAAGGCTGTTCAAAGTGATCATCTGAGACACTTAGGAGGATCTGAATTTATTGAACTTCTGGGCTTAATTCTGCTTTAATTATCAAAACATCTTTCCTGAAGAAAATCTTTGAAGTCTGTTGACCTCACTCATGGATTAGATTGCAAAAATCACAGGTTTTCAGATAAAATGGTGAGTGTGCTGTAAAACATGTTCACAGTACGTAGTTGGGGTATTAGGGCACTCCAACTTTTCTGAATGCAGGGGGAATATTTGTAAAGATCTAAATTTTACAAATAGATTTTTCTCATACAAATACCTCAAATCATCCCTCTGGCAGAGCACGAGTATGACTGTGCTTGTAATCTTCATAGTCAAAATTCTTTCTTGTGAGGAACACTTGGCTGAAAGGTTTATATATGCCAAGAGTTAAATGTGTGTAGTCTGAGATGGTCACTTGAAACTCTCTTCATAGTCAGGAGAGGGAAGAAGGTCAGAATTGCTTTGGAAATTGGCATTTCTTTGCAGTGATTGTGAAGAAAGCTGAGGATAACTCGCTCAGGGAAAGTTAGGTCATGAGTCCACCTCAAGTGTCTAGGCTGCTGCATTCACACAAGGATGTTCATAATTGAGCACTTGAATCTCAGTGGGAGCATTCCTCTTTGGAAAATGAGGATGTTGGCAGGATACCTTTGCTTCAAGTGGTCATTGCAGACTTCTGACTCACAGTGGTGAGTGAAGAGGATTTCTCCTCCTGCCAGAATGTGGAGCTATTAACTGGTTTTGTTCTGCCGGACTTACAGGAGCTGGCCTTACAGCCCAAAGATGACATCGTGGACAGAGTTAAGATGGAAGACACTCTCAAAAGGAGGTTTTTCTATGACCAAGCCTTTTCTATTTATGGAGGTATGGGTTTGAAGAAATTACATTTTAATCCCTTTAGGCTAATGTTCTGGTCTTTCTAGCTGGGTGAAATGCTGCACTCTTGCAATGTTATAATAATGCAGCACACAATATTTTTTTTTAAGTTTGCTTTAAACTTTTCTGCTTGAGTTTGTAAGCCTTTCAAAAATTCCCTGTTCCTGAAGTGTTTGGGTTGGAATAGGGCTCAGTTTTTGTCTTGTGCTCTCTGAATGGAAATGAGTGGACTTTAGGATGGATGTCCTGAGCATTACATTGGTAGAAGATGGCTTCTGAGGGTAGGGTGTTTGGGGCTTAAGGAGATCATCAGCTTATTTATAACCATTCATCTCTATCTGAGCTTCTCTTGGCAAATCAGTCACAGAATATTCTGAGCTTGGAGGAACCCTCAAGGATCATTGAGTCCATCTCTTAAGTGAATGGCCCACAAGGGGACCAGTAATGCTCAAACCCACTGTGAACTTTAGCACCTGTTCCCTCAGGGAACTTTGGCAATGAACTTTATGGCACAGGTGAATAAATGTGGCTGTTAAACCTCTTCAGATGGCTGATATGAGCATCTCAGGAGGCACACAATGCCTCTGTGGTTACTGCTCTCTCACCTTACATACTAAAATAAACACTCTGGATTGTTTTATTGGCAATAACGCTGCTTCAGCTCGTGCATGGTCACTTCTATATTCAAATTCTTCTTTCACATAGATTGCTCCCACAAAACTCTCCACAAAATAGAATCCATTGGTGTGGAGGGAGTGTGATTTTTAGAGGAGGATTTTTTGCAGGAGTTTATCAGTTTCAGCTTCTTCCACTACCTCATACCTCAGTGCTCTGCAGCTGAACTGTGCTTCATGCTCATCAAATGAAATCAACTGATGAGAAAGGAAGACATCTCCTCCAAACAGTGCAGGTTAGACAATCTCACACTTCTTTTTTGCCTTTTCCTCTTTGCAGGAGTCAGTGGTTTGTATGACTTTGGGCCTGTTGGATGTGCTTTGAAGAACAACATCATCCAAGCATGGAGACATCACTTTATTCAGGAAGAGCAAATCCTGGAGATTGACTGCACCATGCTCACACCTGAGCCAGTTCTAAAGTAAATATGGGTCTTTTTTTTTCTTGCCTGCAGCATGGATTTCTGGTGATACTTGCTTTTTACAGTGTTCTGTAAAATTATCCACAGGGATCTTGAGTCTGGGTCACCCAATTTCATACCATAATTAGGTACCAGTGCACAGGCCAGTGTGAGAAGCTGTTGTTCCATAAGTCAGGGAAAGCAGCAGACCTCATGTTTGAGAGTCTAAAGCCTCCTTGCAGTCCCATTAGGTAAGAAATTGTCATTGTTCCTTTTTCTAAAAGATTAAGAAGACAAGAAAAAGGTGTAATTGGCAGAAAGTTTTGTGGATCCCTGCTATAAAATACTGGAAAGGTATCCAGCTGAATTACTGAATTAACTCTTCAGTACTGCAGCTATGTCTAGTTTTGATCATGATGCAGCTCCTAAAGGCATTAAGTGTCATCTTTGTGACACATTTTAAGATTTAGAGGTCTTGATCCTTCCCACAGATCATGTTTTCTGTGGGATATTGCTGCTTAACATGACTCTGTAATCTGAAGCAGGAGTGAGCCTGCAGTTTTTGAAGGATTTCACTTTGATAAAGGTCTGTCCACTGGGATCACACAGAGCTGGGGCTGTCTGGTGGCAGCTGTCACATTCCTTGTGTTGTGTCATCTCTTCTAGGACTTCTGGCCATGTAGACAAGTTTGCTGACTTCATGGTGAAAGATGTGAAAAATGGGGAATGTTTTCGTGCCGATCATCTCTTAAAAGGTTTGATTCTTGTTCCAAGGCTAGGTGGGCCTGGGGGTTTCTTGCAGTGGTACAAGCATTGGGAAAGAAAATCTTTTCTCAAGGAAAGCCTGTGTTTGAAGTTAATTAATCATACCATACCAAAAATCCCCTAAGTTCTGTTAGTGTCTTAAATGAGATACAGCATCTCTGGTGAAAACACAGTTGTGTCCCTTTTTATTAAACCCAGTGTCATCAGGCTGAAAAGATTACTGTGTTGTCTGAGCTGAGGACTCCCTAGGTAACAAGAGTCCTGTACTGCACTGCATTCTGGTCTTAGTTTTCTTGAATTTCAGCTGCTTTTTCAGTACTGAGAAACAATTTATTGATGCTGTGAGGGGCCCATGTTTTTCTTATGCAAGATCAATTACATGGCAGTGGTTGACTTTCATGTATACCTTAGAAATCGACCTCGGGCATTTCTTCAATTTGCAAAGTCCTCAGACTTCTTCCTGGTTATTAAAATTTGTTTGGAAAAACAAACCAGAAAAGTCTCGTGAAGGAATCTCAGAAATAAGAAGCCTGTTTGAAAACTTTCTCATGTACAGCTCTGCTGTGAATGCAAGGATTGTTCCACTCTGTTTAAGTGAGTTGTGCTCTCTGGTTTTTGAGCCACTTCCTTGAAATTCAAGTATGCTGAACAATGTATATTGGCATTTAAGCAGTCTTCATGATATTCATTAAGAATTTTTTTTTGTTGTTTAAAAAAAAAACCCTCAAAAGAAGGGTTATTTCCATCTAACCTCTGCCTCTTTTGCTGAGCAGCCTCATAAACAAGCGTGTCCCTGTGTTCTACAGCCCCTCCCTGTGAACAGCCACCTGCTGTTCCTGCCAAACTGAGCTGTTACTGACTAAAAAAGTCAAATTGCTTTTTTTCAAACAAGAGTGGGAAGCCTTGGCATCAGTGTCTGCCTTTGTGTCTCAGGGAGGATGTTGTGCTGTAACGTGGAATGCAGTCCAACCCCACTGAACCAGCTCTGTACCTGCCTCTGTGAACAAAATCAGCCTCGCTGGCTTGGGATCAGACATTTAATTTCTAATCTGTATAATAGAAAGTAAAGAGAAAGCAAAGCCATTGCTTGGGTTTAGAGGAATAATATTGGAAAGGAACTAGATAAGAATGTGTTGTTTTCCTTGTGGCTTTCACACAGCAGAGTGAACTGTAGGTCACCATTGCCCTGAGGACATGACTGGAATTACCCTGCTGGACACTGTCAGGACAAGTTGTGGACACACAACTTGTGTGTGGGATCCTCCTGAGCTGTTCTGCACTGGGGTCAGGGATGGAGTTGCAGTATAAACTCACCACCTACTTTGCTTCCAGCTCACCTGCAGAAGCTGATGTCTGACAAGAAGTGCACGGCAGAGAAAAAGGCAGAAATGGAAAATGTTCTAACACAGGTAGGTGCTGGATGGGGAGGGGGCTGCTTCAGGGAGGGCTGTGTGTGACACAGTCCAGAGGCCTTTTTCTGTTCTTGAAGATGCTCAGAAGTCTTTACCCCAGAGATCCTCTCCAATACTGAAAACTGGCTAACAAATATTGTGAGCTTGCTGGTTAATCACATCTCCCTCATTGTTTTGGAGAGTTACTGCTATTATATGAATTAGTCTCTTGAATGTTGGGTTGGTAGGGCTGAAGCTCAGTCTGGAAGCTGGTGTGTCTCTTCCATTTCACACCCAGGAAAAAGCTTCTACCTTTGTCAGCCCCTTCTGAGGGATTGTCACAAGATTTGTCAGGGTTTTTTGAATCAGCTTAGCACTGATTTGCTTTGTTCTGAAGTTGTGTTGGCTTTGAAGCACTTGAGATTTGTTCCCCTGGCACCCCACAAAGATTTTTCCTGTGTTTACCATGAGAACAGTTGGTGCTCAGGCTGACATTCCTGAACAACTGTACAAACATTTGCCTTTATTTTTTTAATTTTGTTTTTATTTGTTTTTAGTGTTTGTTCTCATGACTTCTAGGATAAATGCTTCCAAAGCCACGCAGTGAATGAATGTTTCCTTCCAGGAAAAGAAACATTTTTTTGTCAGTGTTTTGCATCACTGAGCAGCTGTCATTAGGTTTTCCACACTACAACACCGAACTTTGACTGTCCTTTAGGGAAATATCTCTATTAATAAACTATTTTTATATCCTGTTTTTGGATTTTTTCCTGAAAGATCATGATAACAGCTTTAAAAGAGCATCTAATACACAGTTTAATATTGTGTTTTATGCAGCAAAAGAAAGAGAAATGAATGCAAACAAAGCCCTGCAGAAATTTTAGCTTTCTTCTCTCTCACTGCTGTATTTTTTTTGTTTCCAGCTTAGAGCTCCCCATGTTTTAGCTGAATCTGTTCTGGTGGGTGGTGGTGCAGTCCCAGTGCTTTTTCTTCTGCTGTACACCCACTCTTAAGCTCAGACTTCCTGTGGTATGACTAAATCCTGGACCTATTACTAAAATGTATTTGCAAATGTGCAAAGTGTATTCTTCTATCACTGGTTCAAACTTCAGCTTGCTTGAAAATTTAGGTTAGAAGGGAATATTTCAGGCAGGTGATTAAGAGCTGTGGATCATGCTCAGTAAAAGATAAAGAGGACGTTCATTCCTGTTATCTTATCTAGTAATTGAAGTAATTCTCTTGTGTTTTGGTGTTAGTTGGACAATTATGGCCAGCAAGAGCTTGCAGATCTCTTTGTGAACTACAATGTGAAGTCACCTGTCACTGGCAATGACCTGTCCCCTCCTGTTTCTTTCAACCTGATGTTCAAGACCTCCATTGGGCCTGGAGGAAACATGCCTGGGTAGGTGCTAATTGTGTTCTGCTCACACTCTCCCTGCTTTGGAGATCATTTGGAATAAAAATGAAGTCTCTGGAGTAGCCTTACCCTGCCTTTCAGTCCCAGCCTCCTCTAGCAGGTTAGCATTCCTTGGAGTCTTGGGTAAAGGCAGGAGAAACTAGGGGCTGCTGGAGAATCATGAAATACTTACAGCACCCAAAATATGGATCCCAGCTGTGCCCTTGCTGGTGGGAGTAGTTTCCATAAAGCCAGGTAATGCTTGTCTCCAACTGTCAGTGACTTGATGGCTGTCGAAAACCTACTTCAGGATACCTGTCTGAGGAGGAAGGTTTCATTTTTTCACTTTAGTCTATTGCTTCACTTTTTATTTTTTTATTTTTTTGTCTGGAGTTAAAGGTCTCAAGAGAAAAACTTTCACCCCTAAGTTTTGTAATAACTGTGACTTTCTCCCTGCCTTCCCTACCCTTAAATGTTCCTGATTTTTCCTCTCCCCCATCTCCTTTCAGCTATCTGAGGCCAGAAACTGCACAGGGAATATTCCTCAACTTCAAACGTCTTCTGGAGTTTAACCAAGGCAAATTGCCTTTTGCTGCTGCTCAGATTGGAAATTCTTTCAGGAATGAAATCTCACCCCGCTCCGGCCTTATCAGAGTGAGGTACTGCAAACTTCCTCTTTCAGCAGGAGGGTACCTGGGAGCAGGGAGCATCTTCCTTTTGTTCCAGGGTTTGTGTAGGATTGTTTCTCTTTAGTCCTTCTCCCAGAGGGAATCCTCATTATGTGCCTGGTGAGTCTCAGGCTTTACAGATGAACCTATAGCTTAGGTTGGAACAACAGAATTCTATCCAAGATTGGCTTGTGAGAAGTAGAATCTCTGAAATAGTTGTTGTATAAGAGATAAACTCAGTTTCACTGACAGAATTTGGCTTCCATCATAGTCTAAAACAAATAATTTTAAAGGTAGCTGTGTTCTCTACAGGACTTTGCCTGTTTAATTATGTTCATGCAATTTGCTTTGAAACTGAAATCAAAACATGATTGACTTTGCAGCAATATTTCCTTGTCTCAGTCCTGGAGATTCTGCAGTTCTACAACTTGCTCCAGAGAGGAAGTTGGGAGATAACTTGACTCAGGACCAGTGTTTGTGTCTCCAGATCAGTCAAGCAGGAAAGCTCAGGGTTATCTGGAATTACTTTCAGTTCTGTCTTTGGATAACAGTGATTATTGCCTTTCCTTAAGGATAATCTCAGTATTTAAACTGATCTCTCCTAATTGGAAGTCTCTTGCATATAATTTGGAGCAAGATCTCCCATGCACAGGCAGTACATATCTGAACTTGGTAATTCATTATTTTGTGGTGCCATAAATGTCACTGAGAGGCTGTGACATCCTTAGCATAGAGGGAACTCAGGAATTTCCTCAGTCCTCCTGTTCTGTTTTGCTCATCTGGAAATGACAACTTCTCTCACTGAAATAATTTTCAGTCAAATATAAATGATATGCTTGTGGCACATTTATTGGAGACTGTTATTATGCAATCACAGCAAATTACACCCTGATGGCTGTGATTTACAGTTAATGATTACCTAGAGCTTTTTTAAAGGTTCTTGATAATGAGCTAATTCAGTGGAAAGTGATTTCAAGCAAGAGGGCTCAGAATCAATCTCTGAGTAAAGACACATTAAAGACAAGTTCTTAAAACAGAATGCATGCCATTGCTGAGTGCAGCAGTGTCATTACCTTCAGGAAATTATCACCTCACCTGGTTATTTTTGTCACCTCTGTCATGAGTTAAAGCTACTGATTTAATCAGCAGACCCTGTAAGGAACAGGTACTTCTAATATGGGCATCACAGCAGTCTGGAAAAACTCTAGAGAACTTCTGGAAGTGCTTCCAAAGGTGGTGTTATGTGCTCTGATTCACAGTGGTGTTAGCCATGGCCTGGAGAGCTCTATGGGGATTTATAGAAAGTTTTTTTGGGAATTTGAAGATGAAATTAAATCCAATGATGAGACTGGTTCATGGTCCAGTCTGTCCATTGTCTTGGCTGGGTTTGCATACGACTTTAAATTACTGACTTGGTTGTGAGAGGCTGAAGCACGATGCTTTATTAGCTGCTAACACATCAAATATTTAATGTGTGTCCTTTTGTTTTCACTAGGGAATTCACCATGGCAGAAATTGAGCACTTTGTGGACCCCAGTGAGAAAAACCACCCCAAATTTCAGAACGTGGCAGATCTCAACATCCTCCTGTACTCTGCCAAGGCGCAGGTCAGCGGGCAGTCTGCACACGTCATGCGGCTGGGAGATGCTGTCCAGCAGGTAACCTTCCTCTGGGAGGCACAGCGAGCTTGCTCCTTGCAGTAATTGCACTCAAGGTTAAGTCACAAACTGGCTTTTTAAAATTTGAGCTCTGGGTGATGTGTCTGTCCAGCCCCACATTGGTCTGAACACACATAGTGAAATGTTCTGAATCCAGGACGGAGGGGATGGATTGGTTCCCTGCACCGGGATTGCACAAAGTTGGTGTGGTGTTGGTGCCAGCTGGGGTTTGCTCCCAGATTTAAGAGTAGAATCTCTTCATTGAATTAATGAGACTGAGATCCAGGCCTGGCCCTTGTTACCAGAAGAGTGCAGGTGGTGCTGGGGTAAAAGTTGGAAGTTAAACTTCGCACTTAGCTAGTGGTGAGGGACAGTAAGGAATATTAATACAAGCAGTAACTTGGAATCTAATCTAGACTGCTGACCTACATCAGTACATGTCTTGCCTAATTAGATGAATCACTACCTGATTCATCTAATTATGAATGAGTTGATTTACCAATCTCCTCCACCCCATTTCCTCCAACCCCCAAATGAAAAAAAAAACTGAAAAAACACCAAAACATTGCCTTTAAAAAACATAAACAAAGCAAAAAAATCCCAAAAACAACAGCTGAAAAAAGAGAAGAACACCACCCCTCTGTTGTATTGCAGCTGTGAACTGTAGGGTGCAGCTGTTGTAATGCCAGAGACTGCAGTGCTGCATACAGTAGGGTATTTACAAGTAGGTGATCCTCAGAGACAGTGAGAGATGAGTCCTGGAGTGACAGTAACTCACTGTTTCTGTCAGATGGAGATAGTGGTAGGTGAATTTGTGATGTAACAGTTTCAGGGGATGACAGAACTTTACTACAAGTTCTGTCTCTAACATGTCAGGTTGCCTGCAGAAGTACAACAAATCATGACTTTGCTTCCTTAGGAATTAACGTGGGTGTTTTCTTCCTGCTTTTCCCCCCTGCAGGGTGTGATCAATAACTCGGTTCTCGGTTACTTCATTGGCAGAATCTACCTCTTCCTCACAAAGGTCGGAGTGTCCCCGGAGAAGCTGCGCTTCCGACAGCACATGGAGAATGAGATGGCTCATTATGCCTGTGACTGCTGGGATGCAGAGTCCAAAACCTCCTATGTAAGTGGGCAAAGTGGAAACAGCAAGGGGCAACTGCTGGCAGATCTGGTTTATTTCTTGCTTTTTGAGGTTAGGGCTGTGAGTCTGATGCATCTGTCCAGCTCTGTGTTGGTCTGAACACAAGTAGTGCAGTTGAAATGTTCTGAATCCAGGACCAAGGGTCAGGTCAGCTCCCTGTACAAAGTTGATGAACTGTTTGTGCTGCTTTGGTAGGTCCAGACTCCTTTGCTGGAGCCTGAAGTAGTCTGGGGACACTTCACTGATGAAATTTCACCTGGAGTTAAAGGAAACCGAGTCCTGGTGCTTTCCAAAGACTGTAACCTCTGTAAGAGCAGTGGGGAAGGACTTATTTCACTGGAGGTGTTATTCCAGGGCAGATTGCTTCCTGCTTGAATGCTTGCTCTTCCTTTCGCTCTTCCTTTCCTTCTTCTGAGCTGTGAGAAATGAGTTCACTCCTGCCAGTTCAGACAGCTGGTGCTGGAAGAAAAATCCTCCAGGGTTTTGTTATCTTTCTGCTGAGTCATTAAGAGCTTTTTCATTCAAGCCTTGTTGAATGCTTTTTATTCCCTCTTGTATTTTTGGTTGGATTTAGATTTATCTCTAGTGATGTTTCATTACAGTGAGTTAGAGGAATAGTAGCCAGTAAAATTCTGCCAAACCTAAGATTAGGGAAAAACCCTCCTGCAGCTCAGATGAGGGATTTGTCTTCATATGGAAAAACCTTGGAGAAGTGACTGAAGGAATGGCTTCATCTGACTATCCATAGCTGACTTCCACAAGTTCACAGCCTCTCTTCCCAGCCAGCCCAAAATTGGACATGTGTGGGCCACGCTGTGTGAATAAGATTATTAAACTTTGCAAGCCTGGCCATGATGATCAGGGCAGCACTCACAGGTCAGGGTGTCCAACAACCTAACCCAGGAGTGAGCACAGCAATCATAGGGGCATGAAAGGAACACCTTGGGAGCTGGACCATGCTTTGCTTTGTCACTTAACTCTGACCAAAAATGTTTGTATCAGCTTGCAGCCCTCAGTAGTAAGAAGGGAACTGCTCTGAGCAGCTTAAAATCCATTCTGTAAATTTACTGCATGCAGTGGTTTGGGTTAAGAGATTTTAAAGATCCAACCCACCTGCCATGGGCAGGGACACCTCCCACTATCCCAGGTTGCTCCAAGCCCTGTCCAACCTGGCCTTGGATACTTTCAGGGATGCAGGAAGCCACAGCTTCTCTGGGCACCCTGTGCCAGGGCCTGCCATCCTCACAGGGAAGAATTTCCTGTTAGTGTCTAATCGAAACCTGCCATCTTTTGGTTTAAAGCCATCATCCTTTGTCCTGTCACTCCATGTCCTTGTCCAAAGTCCCTCTCCAGCTCTTGGAGCCTGTTTAGGCACTGAAAGAGCCTCCTCTTCTCCAGGTTGAATGACCACATAAACCTGTATTCTGTGTTTTCTGAGAAGAAGCTGTAATGTCCTAATAGCTTAATTTCTGTAAAAATCCTCCCAAATACTCTGGAACACCATGATTTTCAAGCACAGGGATTTTTTCTGTTCACATACCTTTTCTGACACCTTGCTTTATCACTCCATCTTGGAAAACCTCACAACATCTGGCTGCCTGTACATCCCACACTGAGGTGACAGTGAGTGGGAAGCAGCTGCTGAGCCTTTTCTTACATGGGATTGTGTGTTAGGAAATCCAGAGGGAGGTTGTATTTGCTGCTTCACCAATCCAGTGTGAACTATGTTTGGAGATTCCTCCTTGCCATACATGCTGAAATATTGGATTAAGAGCTTCCCATGTATGTGGTCTGTGTTGTAGCAGCTCCTAAGCCAGGCTTTTAGCCATTCCAGTGTGGTTGATTCCCTGCTGTGTGTCCCATGCTCGGGAGCAGCAGAGCCCTGGGGACATGATGCCTTATGTGCTTGTGGCACGTGAGTGATAGGGCTGTGTGCTCTGGCCCCAGCCCGAGCTGTTGGCACAGGGCTGTGCTGTGCCAAGCCATGTGGAAAAGCTGGCCCTGGACACAGGCACTGGGTAGATGAGTGATCGTTTCCTCTGGAAACAAATGGAATCACTCAAATGAGGGAGCAACTGGTGAGGGAGGGCTGCTTGTTGTAACAGAGCTAATTATGTAGAAAAAACAGTCATGGGAGCAGGGAGGGCTTAAGGGTGAATAAACATATTTGATGGTTAAGTAGACAAAAAAGTGAGTTGGTGAAAGCTTCCAGTTTTGTTTTTTCAGGGTTGGATTGAGATCGTTGGCTGTGCTGATCGCTCCTGCTATGACCTTTCCTGCCATGCCCGTGCCACCAAAGTTCCTCTTATAGCTGAGAAGCATCTCAAAGAACCTATATCCTTTCAGAACAAACCAGCTTCTCCTCAAGTGGAAAGGGATTGGACAGGGAGATGTCTTGGAGATCTGCACAGCTCTATTTCAAGTTACATCTGTGTATTTAACAGGGAGACAGACCTACAACTACAGGCCAGCATGACTTTGGGAAGTGACCCGGAAAGAATTGAGGATTTGTTATTCCTTTCTTCTCTTGGAGGGAAGTTCCTTCATCCAGTAGTGGAGGAGATGTCTTTGTGTTGTGTAGCAATTAACTTTGACATAATGAAGGAACCAGGCCTTGCTTTCTGTCCTCACAACCTCCTTAACTGCCTTGTACAGAACAGTCAACATTGTTCAGTTTGAGGCAAATAAGGGAGCCATTGGCAAAGCTTACAAGAAGGATGCCAAGGTGGTGATGGAATATCTTTCCACGTGTGACGAGTGCTACATCAGCGAGATGGAGCAGCTGCTCAATGAGAAAGGGTGAGCTGGCTCTGTGTGTGTATGTGTGGTACTTTCCTCTGACATCCTGGTGTGGGTTCCAAAGGGCTGCTGCATTTATTGAGCCACCTGAAACCAGTTTCCTCCTGAGACCAGGTTGTGTGGGTCATCTGAGATGTTTGAGTGCTGTCCCTTCCACCAGGCATTTCTGGTCATCCATCAACATCTCCCTTGGTGTGTGCACAATAAATCAAATATTTGTGTGAGAACCAGCTGCTGGCTTTAGTAGGATCATCCCAGAAGAGAAACAATTCAGTGAAATTCGAATTGTTTACCAACTTCCCCACCCTGCCATGAGAGTGGACCAGGGCTGACCTAAAACTTTAAAATTAATAAAATAATTCTGCGACCGATGGAACAAAATAGTTAAATGAGAAGCAAAACTTGCCTGAGTATCCTCCAGTGTTCAGTGAGCTGCTTTAGGACCTGTTACAGCCTTTGATTTACTGTAGCAGGAATTTGTATGATTTTCTTTGACCTGCCTTCCTGACAGCATGGGCAGGAACTGAAAATATGAGAAGTCTTTACAGTTGTCAAATTTGGCTGAAGCAGGCCAGCAGCTGTCTGTGTTATAAGAAAGTTAATGGTGCAGTAATAAAAAAATAAACTTCATTTCCTGCTTGAAATGATACAAGGTGTGGGATCAATGAATACATTACAGAATGGTAGCATTTACATCTTTCTTTCTTCCTCTGAGCTAAGGTTTATTTCCTTTACATCTCTATGAATGTGAAAGTGTAGAAAAAACCAATAGCACTTAAAATGGGCAGAGAAATTATTGCAGAGAAGAAAGGAAATTTAGTCCATCCAGAATGTCCCTGAAATGGTTCAGTAGATGAGTTACAAGCAATATGAGAGTTACAAGCAATGGTTTTATTGAGAGTCCAGTGCCTGCTTTGTATGCCTCCCTTTTTCTCTTTGGTGTGTAGGCTTCATCCTGAGAATTTCCCAATTGAGTTTGCTTCAGGCTGTTAACCACAGCTAAGTCCACAGTGATTATGAAAATGGTTGCTTTTAATGTACCTGTAGTAATTTTATTATTAATGCAAATTTCTTCTAATGGTATGCTAGGTGTTTCTTTCATCTCTGGGGTTTTCTCTGGCTTCTGTCATCCCACTCTTAGAGTCAACCAAGTGATGCAGTTAAGGAAATAAACCTTGTTTGTTTGTTGCTGTAGCTTTTAAATTACATCTTTTTTCCTTTGCAGGGAATTCACTGTTGAAACTGAAGGGAAAACTTTTATATTAACAAAGGACATGGTTACTGTGAAGAGATTTCAGAAAACATTACATGGTAAATTTGATTCTTTGTTTTTTGATCATCATCAGGACACACTTTGAGTCTGAACTTTATTGGTAGGACTGTGCTGTTAATATTGTACCACAGCACAGGAAAAAGGCCAAATGTAATTTCCTTGAAATATGACAGTTTAAGAGTTGGAAAGCTTTTGAAAAGACTGCATCTCCCTTGAGCTTTTGGCCTGATGTGAGAAACAAGACTGGAAGGTAGCTTTACAAAATGCATGGATTTAGTTCCTCTAGGAAGTCATGTCTTTCCAGGCAGCTCTGTAAGTCCCTCACCTGTAGGAAGTCTTTGACAGATCTGGGGGCTGAAGGGAGAGTTTTAACTGCTGGGTGATCGTGCCCTGGGTGGAGACCATCCATGCTCCTAGGAGGAAGCAGAGCAGCCTGTAGCCTGTGCAGAATATATTTATATATAATGCTGCTCTTGCAGCAGCAGAGCCTTTGGGCTGTCTGGGTGCCTTTCAGTCAGCACATGCTGCTGCTGTGTCAGACTTTTTGTCACCTCTTCAAAGAAGGACTCAGTTGTAGCTTTTAAGGGACTCTGGTATTGCTGGGGGCGAGCAAGGAGAATCCCAGTGGCTGATGTTCCTTTCTGTTTGTGCATTTGATGGCTTGGCTGCTGTCAGAAGGCAAAACTTAGGGTTTCCCTCTCTCTCCTCTTGAAAATGGCTGGTCCATGCACAAATAAAAAGAGGTCATCCCATGTTATGTCCTGCTCTGGGGCCCTCAACACAAGAAGGACATGGATGTGCTGGAATGAGTGCAGAGGAGGCCATGAAGAAGCTGAGAGGGCTGGAGCCCTTCTGCTCTGGAGCCAGGCTGGGAGAGCTGGGGGTGTTCACCTGGAGAAGAGAAGGCTGCAGAAGGCTCCAGGGAGACCTCAGAGCCCCTTCCAGTGCCTCAAGGGGTTCCACGAGAGCTGGAGAGGGGTTTTAGACAAGGACCTTTGTGATGGAAACAAAGGATGATGGCTTTAAACTGAAAGAGGTCAGGTTTAAATGAGCTATTAGTAAGAAATTCTTCCCTGTGAGGGTGGAGAGGCCCTGGCACAGGGTGCCCAGAGCAGCTGTGGGTGCCCCTGGATCCCTGGAAGTGTCTAAGGCCAGGTTGGATGGGGCTTGGAGCAACCTGGGATAGTGGAAGGAGTCCTTGCCCATGGCAGGTGGGTTGGATCTTTAAGATCCCTTTAACCCAAACCACTGCATGCAGTAAATTTACAGAATTGATTTTAAGCTGCTCAGAGCAGTTCCCTTCTTACTACTGAGTGCTGCAAGTTGAAATAAACATTCTTAGTCAGGGTTAAGTGACAAACCTAAGTGCAAATCCAGGTCACAAGGAGATTTTGTGGAAGGTGTCCCTGTGGGATTCTTTGCTGGAATTTGGGCTGTATCTGAAGCATCTCTGCCCAGACTGCTGGATGCCTGCTGGGGCCAGGGACTGAGCATTGCCATGCCATCATCCAGGTTAGTATATTCCCTGGCATGGCTTTCCATGCCAAGTAGCAACCCCAGACAGTGCCTGGGCACAGTTTGTGGCTTGGTGTAGACAGTGATCAGTTTGGATGAGCCTTTGCTGTTGTCAAGTACAAGAGACTTTATCTGTGTGGATGCAAGCTGTGCAGTGCTGTTTGCTCTCAGGACCAGAGAATGGGCCCTGAGTTGTTTTCTGCAGCCTAAATATGTCCTGTGCATGAGCTAAGTCCAAATCTCTACTCCAGGTATTTGTGTTTGGAGCAGAAATGTTTAATCTTTTATTTCCACGTACTCATCTACACGTAACCAGAACTCCTGAGCAGAAGGCATCAGCAGCCACATATTTTTCTTGTGTATAAATCATTTTTTGATGGTCATGTGTGTTATTTTGTGTTCCAGTGGAAGAAATCATCCCAAATGTGATTGAGCCCTCGTTTGGCATTGGGAGGATCATGTACACAGTGTTTGAACACACATTCCGCATCCGGGAAGGAGACGAGCAGAGAACGGTGAGCGTCCCCGAGGCTGGGCCAGCTGCAGGCACCTCCCTCCCCCTCACAGCCAGGGAAAGGGATAAAATAAGACTGCACAATGCCCAGTAGAGATGGGAAAGGCCAGGTGGGCTGTGGGATTGTTGGCTTTGCCAGAGTACATGTCATTTTTACACGAGAGCTTTCTGGGGCCATGCGTGCATGAGGATCTCGCTAGGGTACTGGCAAGGGGGTGAGAAATTCCTGCTTCTGGATCTGCACCTGGCAGTGTTCCATTGCTCAGAGAAAGGCATTTCTTCGGTGTTTGATTTCCTTTCTTTCTGCTGCTTTTCCTGGAATCCTACTTCTGTGCAGCAACATGGACAATGGACTAAAAGTTTGTTCAGTCCCCTGTTAAATTCAGCCTTCTCTGGTTATGGACACCCCTAAAACCTTGGCCCAAAGTTTTGCTGTTGCCAGAGGGAAGTGTTTGTTACATACAGAGCACCAACTTCCTCCAGCCAGTGCCCAGATGTGATGCTGTGCCACTGCTGGTGGCCTGAGGGAAGCTGGCTGGAAACCTGGTGCTGCTTCCTGCTCCTTGTTCCTGGCTCCTGGGCTGTGTTCATAAAAAAAGAAATAAAACATAATAAAAGTGCTTCTTTGTGTCTCTGGGTGCCACAGGATGTGGTACATTTATGACTGGGGGAACAAGATTCAGGAGCCCAGAGTTAGGACACAGTTGACTTTGAATCCCAAACTGCTCTTGAACTATAAAATATTGGATTTACCTTCCTTCTAGTACCCATTTACTTTCTGTGTAGCTTGTGCTGCTTTGTATTGTGGTACATCTCACAGGTATTGCTTCTGTCTCCCTTTTACACCTTGCTGATTGCCAGGAAAGATTTTATTTTTCCCATTTTCTGAGGGTGTCTGGGAAGGGTTCTGAAAACCTTTTTGCTGCATATGCTCCATGTGTGCAGAGTCTCAAACAAGAAATTTGGTTTAGACTGTGCATAAGACTAAATGTCCTGGAAAGACAGCTCCACCCTTAATTTTTCTCAGATGAAGTTAAATTTCTTCAGGAGGGCTCTCACAGACCTCTTCTGGTGGGAGGTGACATTTAGCTGTCAGGAGATAAGAGGGATTGGAGGCTGAAGAAAACCAGTCCTGCTCCAGTGGTGTGAGGTGTCACTGCTGATGTGTCAGAGAAGGCCAGAGATGCCCCTGGAACACTGATCCTGCCTCCAGCTTCAGTCACAGCTTATTCTCACCTCCTAAGAGACTGATCTGACCATTAAACTTGTATTTACTTGTGCTTTTCCTTTTTTTCCACAGTTCTTCAGCTTCCCAGCTGTTGTAGCACCGTTCAAGTGCTCTGTTCTTCCTCTGAGCCAGAATCAGGAATTCATGCCTTTTGTCAAGGAATTGTGTAAGTGTGTCAAGCACTTTGGGTCTGAAAGGGCTGTGCACTGGGAAGAGAGGTTTCTTCCTCACTTGCATAGGGAGAAAATAGCATTGGGATCATGTGGCTCTCCAAAGGGCACAGGGAGGGAGAGTTCTCAACCTGAACCAGCTGAGTATCCACAAACTTTGGGTACCCATCAGACCCTTCAGCTACCCCCAAAAACCCCACCACCATGACCTTCCCTGTGTTGGTTTGGAGTGTAAAAGACATGGCTTTTTTTTTCCTTCTGTGTCAAAAAGAAATCTTTCCCACTGCTTAGGAGAAGCTGCAGCAGTGGGGGGTTTTGCTTGTTTTTTTATTATAGTTTTCCTTGCTTTTATTGGCCAGCTAATTTATTGAGTCTGTCCCAGAGCTGCTGAGCCTGCAACCATTCTGTTAAACTGTCTGTTGGTAGTGGGCATCGTGGTGGAAGGTAGGGACCATAAAAAAGCTGAACAGATGAGGGAGAGGAATGGGAGTTGCCTGTCAGACAGTGACTTTTGCTCCTGGTACTGGTTTTGCCTGGGAATTTGTCATTCTGTGCTGGATGTGCCCTGCACGCTGAGGCTGGGGTGGTTTGGAGCTAAAGGAGTCGTGGCACTGAGGACAAAGGGAAGTGTTGCTCAGAGAGACAGCCCTGCTTCTCAGGGGCTGCTCCAAGAACAAACAAAGTCTATCAGTTGAGTGATAGAGATCAGAAGGCTTTTAATATGAAAGATATTTACAATGAAACAGAGAGATGGAAAAAGGAAAAAGATCCCTTCAGCTTGCTCGGCTTCTGGGATCCTCTCTGTCTGTCTGTCTGTCTCTGTCTGTGAGAACAGAGCAGAGCAGTGTCAGTGTACAATTACAAAGTATGAAAACAAATCCCAAAATAGAAGTGTTTTTCTTTGGCCAAAGAAACAATCTCAGGTATATGAGGAAAACAGTGCAACATGTAGAAGAAAGAGCTGTGATATGTATATCTTATCAAACTGAAAACAATCTGACAACTTCAAGGCTGCAAGAACCAGTGAGGCACAAAAGTGCCTAAAGAAATCTTCTCAGGGTTAGCAACAGGGAAGAACTCAGTGACTTTGCCCTTTGGGTGAGAGTTGCAGTTGTTTGGCCTAGGAGGGTCTGGGTGTCCTTGGAGAGCTGGAGAGGCTTTGTTGTGTGTGTGTGAGCATGAGAGGACAACACTGAACGAGCTCCAGGGAACTGCAGAGTGACACTGGGCAGGGCAGGGTTGGAAACATAGAAAAGTTAAAACCTAAAGCATTATGATCTCACCTGAAAGCCATGCCTTGTGCTGGTTGCACTGTTCTTCAGAGTGGCTCTTTTTGAGTGATGCAGTGTGGAGGGCTGACAGAGCAGGGTGGCTTTGAGCTCGTAGCCCTGCAGAGACTGGAACACTGGGTCTTGTGTCAGAGCAAAACTGGGGCTCTGAGATGCTGCTTGCAGCCAGGACAGGCAGAGCTCAGTGCCACGAGGGTTCTGGGAGCCTCTGTGGGCTCGAGTGACAATCCCTGCTCTGCTCCCCGCAGCCGAAGCACTGACCAGGACCGGGATCTCCCACAAGGTGGATGATGCCGCAGGCTCCATCGGCCGCCGCTACGCCCGCACCGACGAGATCGGCGTGGCCTTCGGCATCACCATCGACTTCGACACCGTGAACCGCACCCCGCACACAGCCACGCTGCGCGACCGCGACTCCATGCGCCAGATCCGCGCCGAGGTGAGCAGCCAGGAGTGATCCTCCTGGGCTCGGGGACAACATCGGCTCTAGATTCTGATCTGTCACCAGTTCTTACTGTGGGAGCTGCCTCCAGCTCCGTAGCAATTTAGCTGTTGTGGGAAATCACCAGGAACAGATAGCGGTCAGACAGAAGAGCGCAGCTGATAAAGTGAGGAGAAGCTTTTGTTTTTCTTGCAAGCAGAGGTGTTGATTGATGCCTTAAATGGCTACTTAGAAACAAAGACTAGACAGGAATAAAGGAATCAAGGAGGGATTGGTTGGAAAGGCCTTCAGAGGTACACTCTGGCCTCCAGAGGCTCCTGCCTCAGTGCATCCCAACATGGGCAAGGACAACTCCCGAGTTCTTCCCACTTGGATCTCAGCATCAATTCCCCAAGCAGAAGCCAGGCAAGGATGGAATTTGCCCAAGCTTGCCCCCCTCTTGCCAAGATTGTGGTTTGCAGTTGTTGGGCCTAGGAGGGTCTGGGTGTCCTTGGAGAGCTGGAGAGGCTTTGTTGTGTGTGTGTGAGCATGAGAGAACAGCACTGAACGAGCTCCAGGGAACTGCAGAGTGACACTGGGCAGGGCAGGATTGGAAACATAGAAAAGTTCAAACCTAAAGCATTATGATCTTACGTGAAAGCCATGCCTTGTGCTGGTTGCACTGTTCCTCAGAGTGGCTCTTTTTGAGTGAAGGCTGCTGAGATAAAGCACTGACTGGGTTGTGTCTGGCTTTCAAAGGCAGAGCTCCTCAGAATCCACAGGCACCAAAAGGCAGAACATTGGGGTTTGCCTTGCAGCTGGTGTTGCCTGTGCAGCAGCAGAGGAGCTGATGAACCATCCAAAAGCTGCATGTGCCCTGAGCATGCTCTGCTAGTGTGGCCATAGTGCCGACTGGAATAGCAAAACCTCCCTGTGGTGGGCTCTGCCTGTGAGCAGAACTGCTCAGAGCTGTGGATCTGCAGTCTTGGAGATTTGAGAGGTTTTCTTCTCCCCCTGATGCCCTTTCCTCCCTGCCCTAGGCACAGGAGGAGGTGGTGCTCACCTGTGAAGCTGAGCTGTAGCTCCACAGAAGCACCTGCACGGCCTGGGGCTGGTGAGCTTGCTGGGGTTTGGCTGGCTGTAAGAGGCAGTGCCAGTTCCTCAGGGCACCCATCTGTCTCTCTGTCACCTTGGTGACCTCTCACTGCCAACCAGCAGAGATGAGACTTTGCTATCCTTCAGTTCCTGCAAATTTTGAGCTTTCTGGCTGATCTTTGCACCATGACATTGTGCTGTGAGGAGCAAAGAAAAGGCAACTGGCAGCTTCTTTTGTGCTGGTCTTACAGTAGGTAGGGCCTGGCTATATCCTGGCTTACAGCATCTTTTGTATGTGTGTATTGGGGTTTTTCCCTTCTCACACTCTAGCACATTACCTTTCTTTGGTCCCTGTTCTTTGGTCACCATTTCCCTCATGGATCACCTTAGTAACAGCTAACAGACTGATTTAAAATGTTCTAATTAATGCTTTTCTTCCCCAAAATGATCTTCCAGGTGATACTTTGTACTTATTCTGTTGCTGATGTAAAAATTTCCCACGTTCCCCAAATATCCAGCTTGATTTTGGTGACTTTGTGTTTCTGATGTCTTTGTGGCTTCTCCTGCAGATCTCTGAACTTCCTGCCATCATCCGAGACCTGGCCAACGGTTATCTCACCTGGGCTGATGTGGAGGCAAAGTATCCACAATTTGAGGGACAAGAGACTGGCAAAAAGGACACAATAGAGGAATAAAGAAAAGGACCTGAAGTAAAATCCTGTCAAAATGTCCACTTTTTACTGTTCATGTTCATATGAAATAAACTTACCGTGTATTATTCAAAGCTGCATTGTTTGTGCACACAGGGACTATTTGGATTTTTTTTTCCCTTTTCCTCAATTGCTGACTGGATTTAACTTTAAAAACTGAAATAATTGCAGCCTGAGCTGAAGGTGTTATGAATAAAACCACCATTGTATATGCCTGCCTCTCTGTGTTCCTGCAGCCTTGTGCTTTCTTCAGAAATGTTCCTTTTTTGCCTTTCATTTTTGCCCTCCTGCTTAGAGCTATGAGTGTTACAGGTTCATGCACAGGCTTTCATCTGGATTTGGATCATCCTGCACTCTGGAAGTTGCTTGGGCTGTGTTTGTGAAGGGGTGATCACAGTGCCACTCCTCTTTTCTCCACTGTGGTTCAAGCAGCCACCTGAAGAGAGGGGTTCAGTGCCTTTTTTTTTGGCTGCAGGTGTTTAATTCCTGTTTCTGCAGAACTGGGAGTTGTTTACACATGGGAGAATGGAGTAGGGGTGGAAAATCCCATTCCAGTTCTTGCTCCTGCTGGTCACGGTTGGTTTGCTTGGCTGAGGGAGCGAGCAGCAGGGAGCTGGCAGGGTTGTATTTTCATTCAATGTCTCCTGGCAGCAGGGGCTGAAATTCCTGAAACCCAGGGAGTGCCCTGAGCAGGTGGGAGAACAGCCAGGTCCCCTTTGGCTTCCCTGGGCACTGGAGGAATTCAAAGCTGTCAGAGTACCAGAGTACCCCAGCCAGAGCTGGGGATGGCACCTGGGTTTTGGGGAGCCCTAAACCCTGCCTGGCTTGGCCTGAGTAGGAGAGGCCTCACACCTTGTCTTTCAGGCTCTCATCCCACTGAGAAATCCCCTGGGGTAGAAACCTTCCCTGCAGAGGGTTGGGAAGGGTTTTCCAAGGTTTTGTTTGGGTTTAAACACTCAATTTAAAGATGAGTTAGAAAACATGAATCCCAGAATGGTTTGGTTTGGAAGGGACATTAAAGATCATCCAGTTCCCTCCCTTGCCATGGGCAGGGACACCTTCCCAGGCTGCTCCAAGCCCCATCCAGCCTGGCCTTGGACACTTCCAGGGACCCAGGGGCAGCCACAGCTTCTCTGGGCAACCCTCACAGGGAAGAATTTATTCCTAATATCCAATCTAAACCTGTCCTTCCTCAGCCATTCCCCCTTGTCCAGACACTCCCTGCTCTTGTCCAAAGTCCTTCTCCATCTTTCTTGCAACCCCTTAGGTCCTGGAAGGGGCTCTGAGGTATCCCTGGAATGTTTTTTTCTCCAGGTGAGCACCCCCAGCTCTCCCAGCCTGGCATCTCTGTGGCCTCCTCTGTCCTCCCTCCCATGCTGGGAGCCCCAGAGCTGGGCACAGCACTGCAGGTGGGGTCACACAAGGGCAGAGCAGAGGGGAAGAATCCCCTCCTTGCCCTGCCTTTGATGCAGCCCAGGACACCTTCACCTCTGTAATTTACCTGCCTGTCCCACCTGTCAGCCCCTGCTCAGTATGAGGACTGATCCTGATCTTTCTGCATCCCAGCTCAGTATTTGGCTCTGTCAGCTGCAGGTGCACTGATCCTCCCTGGCAAGCCCTGGCCCTGTTAGCCCCTGGCATCAGCAGGTCTGACACTTGGCAAGGAAAGGCTTTAAAAAAGGAGTGCAGAAGAGGATGTTTGAAACCATCAATAGGATTCATGTGACTGGAAGCTGATGCCTTCTCCAGCCTGGCAGGCAAACAGCAATTAGGGAATGTTTCTGAGTAATTTCCTTCAGTTTCAGCTAAACTTCTCTAGAAGCAGATGGACAGACAGAGGTGCAGGGTTCAGCATCCCCCTGAAGCACTCTGCTGCTGGTTTAATTTTGTTTTGCTGGGCTTGGTGGCATGAATTCACCCTGATCACTGCTTTCCATCATCCTTTTCCTCCTCAAACTGCCTCCTGGAGTTAATTGCTGTTTTATGGGCCTGTCTTGGGCTTTGAAGAGGTGCCTGACCTGGAGTAAGACAGAGCCTCCGGGTGTTTCTGCAGCCTGGAGCTGCTCCAACGACCTGTGGTGTGCAAGGCATGGAGAGGAATGCCTGGATGCCTGCTAGGGGCTTTCTTAGCCTCAGTTTTCTCCATGCTGGGGGTGAGCAAGGGTCATGATCTTTAGCAAGTACCCCAGGATGGACAGAGATAATGTAGTAATTAAGCCTGGGTGTTTGGGTGAAACACGAACCAGACAAGGCACAGTGCCTGTGTGCCTGGTACTGTGCAGGGGCACAGAATGATGCCTTAAATGGCTCCCTAGAAACAGAGAGCAGACAGGAATAAAGGAATCAAGGAGGGATTGATTGGAAAGGCCTTCAGAGGTACACTCTGGCCTCCAGAGGCTCCTGCCTCAGTGCATCCCAACATGGACAAGGACAGCTCCCGAGTTCTTCCCACTTGGATCTCAGCATCAATTCCCCAAGCAGAAGCCAGGCAAGGATGGAATTTGCCCAAGCTTGCCCCCCTTTTGCCAAGATTGTGGTTTGCAGTTGTTGGGCCTAGGAGGGTCTGGGTGTCCTTGGAGAGCTGGAGAGGCTTTGTTGTGTGTGTGTGAGCATGAGAGAACAGCACTGAATGAGCTCCAGGGAACTGCAGAGTGACACTGGGCAGGGCAGGGTTGGGAACATAGAAAAGTTGAAACCTAAGGCATCAAGAAAGGCAGGCAGGGCTTTCCAAAGCCATCAGCACTTTGGGGTGTCCCTGCTTTTGAGCAGTCCCTGAAATGATGTGAATTTTGAGCTGCCCTGAAGGACCTTCCTCCCTCCAAGTGGATGTCAGAGCTGCTCACAGCCAGACACTCCCTCTGCCCACCTGTCTTGGACAGCACCTTTTGAGCAGTGGCTGGAGAGTCAGGTCAGCTCTTCTTCATCCATCTCCCAGCCCCTGCTGCTGTCCATGCATGATAAAGGTAATTAAACACCCCCATACTGCCAGCAGATGCAGCAGGACTGCATCCTTCATGGAAGAAAACAGAAAACTTGGCAGCAACTGGGAAAGCTCACAGGGAGTGGGAAATCATCACCAAGGAACTAATTAGACAGCAAATTGTCCTGACTTGACTGCTTGGGCTTCAAAGGGCAGTGTTAGCCCGGGATGCAGGTAAGCCCCGTGTGTGGTTTGTAGGTAAAAACCTTGTTACTTAAAATATAAAGCAATTTCTTGAGCCAGCTGCACGATGTTACATTTGTTCAAGTGGGGACCAGAGCAATGTGAGCCACAAGTGAGCTGCTCCTGCTGTTGCAGAGGGCAAAGGATGAGGATTTTGGAGGAGGTGGGACCTGGAATCCTGCAGGATGAGTGCTGATGGTGGTGCCCCAGCCCTGCCCAGCATCCCTGGGCTGCTCATCTTCTCTTAGCTCACAGCCTGTGAGATGTACCCAGATGATCACAGGTGTTCTAAAACGCACATGGTTTCCAAAAATTTGATGCCTCCCCTGTGTTTCAAACAAATGAAAGGGCTGGGACATATCTGAGGGCATAAATTTAGGGCAGTCCTTGCCAGGACAGTGAGGCTTTATCTCCAGCAGCCCAAAGCAGCAGTATTTGCCAGGGTTTTCCAGTGCCTGTGCTGGGAGCTGCTCTCATCCCCTTGTGAGTACCCCAGAACTGGGTGCTGTGACTGAGCAGCACTCAGTAGATGCCTTTCCCTGGTCTTAAAATTAAAACCAAAACATGGTTTGTGGGGAAAAGGGTTTTTTACCTTGGGATTTATTTCAGGATCCTGGGGTGCAGCACTTGGTCCAGGTGGAATGCCCTGAAAATGCATGCACACCTCACACCCAAATACACACAATTCTAGGCCTTGCAAAATTAACATATTTATCAAAGATTCCCCAGTGAGAGGCTGGAGTGAAGCCCTCGTTGTGAGGAACCTTCCCCCTGGCTGGGCCTGGCTGAGGTTCCCAAATGTGTTCTGGAGAGGCCCTTGGTGTCTGGGGCTCCCAGGATGTTTGCTCTCCTGGTTTAACGGTGCCGTGGGGCTGAGCTGAGTTCTCAGCCTTGGGGAGGCACAAGTGTGGGGCTAAAAGCACTGAGAATACATCAAACTATAAAAGAGAGTGTGAGAGGGGTATGAAAGAAAAAGCAAAAAATCATTCTGGCATCAGGTCATGCAGAAATCCCCAACCTCCTCCAAAGGCAGCTGCAGAAAACAGCTCAGAAGAGGCTGTGTGGTGCTCCTCTGCCTAAACGCATCCCGGGAGGCTCTGCCCTTGTCCTGCTGGTGCTCAGCAGAGATGGGAGCAGAGCAGGGAGCACCCTTCAGCCAGCACAGCACCTGCTTCCCAGAAGAGGGTGCTGTCCGGCAGAAAATAGCGAGCAGAGGAAGAAATGGTTTAGTTTTTACTCTCCCGGTGTTTTGGTTGATGCTGCAGCCCTGAACATCCAGCACTACGTGGCTCTAATGCTCTTTGTTAATTCAGTGGCTGAAAATGTGCAGATGGGACAAGAAGCCTTAGAAATGGAGTTCGTGGTAGTTCATCTTCATGGGAGTGCACAGAACGGTGCCTGGAATGATCATGGAATGGTTCAAGTTGGAAGGGAGCTTAAAACCATCTTGTTCTGGCAGGGACACTTCTCACTAGACCAGGTTGCCCCCAGCCCCATTCGACCACGCCAAGAGTGGATGGCTCTAGTGCAGCCTCGTGATCAGCAGAGTCTGGGACACAATTTGCCCCAGTTTCGAGTGGGCTTTGCATGCAGGTGTCATCAAACCCCTGGTTTTGCTCTGCTGCTGGAATGGGATGCTGTGGAGGGGAGTCTGAAGTTAGCAATGTGAATATTACCTCACTGGTGTGTTGTCAGTAAAAACCTCTGAGGGTGACAGGCTTGTCCTAACAAAGACAGCTCCAACAGATGCACTTTGGAAGCTCAGCTTAAACCTTTTTGATTCCTATTTTGGCTGTGACCTGCAGTTCACCCTCTGTGCCACACAGGCAGGGTTTAGCATTTATAAGCCCCAGTCTAACTCCACATGGCTCTGCCACCCTCATTTCCATGTTCCCATCCAGGCTGATCATGTAACCCTGCTGTAATCTGCAGCCATCTCCCTGCACGGGGACAGGAGAGCATTGCCCATTCCTCTTACAGAGCTCAGAAAAATGAAAAGTGCTGGCAAACCCCACTGGCCTTTTCTAAGTTGTAATAGGGTCCTTTAGGTTGGAAAAGACCACTAAGATGGTCAGGTCCAACCTGGCACTGCCAAGGCCACCACTAAACTTTTGGTGGAGAAATTAATATTCATCTAAACCTCACTTGGCACAACTGGAGGTTGTTTTACCCTTTGTTACCTGGGGCAAGATATCAACCCACCCCCTCTGGCTGCCCCCTCCTGTCAGGGAGTTGTGCAGAGCCACAAGGTCCCCCCTGAGCCTCCTTTTCTCCAGCCTGAGCTCCTTTCCCAGCTCCCTCAGCCACTCCTGGGCCTCCAGAGCCTTCCCAGCTCTGTTCCCTTCCCAGCCCCTCAGTATCTCCACTTGCATCACTTGGATCAGCTGTGGATTCAGACAGCATTTAGGATCAACCCCACTTTTGGGAAGTGCTTCAAGAGGTGGAGTAAAAAAAGAAAGGTTCATTTTCTCTTTTAATCCAAGAAGTGGTGAATAATAAATAAAATTAGCAGGTGACAGCTTTGAAAGGAAGGAAGGAGGAAAGATCACTCTGTGTTTGGGCTGTTCTTCCTCTCCTTGCTTTGCATCTTCTGGTGGCCACTGGCTGGTCTGCCCCGTGCCTGATCACATCACATCCTTGTCCCCAGTCCCTCTCCAGCTCTCCTGGAGCCCCTTGAGGCACTGGAAGGGGCTCTGAGCTCTCCCTGGAGCCTTCTTTTCTCCAGGTGAGCACCCCCAGCTCTCCCAGCCTGGCTCCAGAGCAGAGGGGCTCCAGCCCTCTCAGCATTTCCATGACCTCCTCTGGATTCACTCCAGCAGATCCTTGTCCCTCTTATGCTGGGGACCCCAGAGCAGGACACAGCACTGCAGATGGAGTCTTGTGAGAGAGGAGTAAAGGGGGAGAATCACCTCCCATCTTAATTCAATATTCCTGAGCTTTGTTTTCCTCTGAGCAGGAGCTCCTCACTGATTTTCCAAATCCCACAGTGCCATTTGCAAAAGATACAACGATGAAGAGCAAAGCCCACGGCTGAATTGTCTGCTCTTGGGGGAAATCAGATATGAAATAATAAATATATATTGTATCCTCCAGGCAAAACCCTGCTGGCCACTAATGCCCACAGATTAATTGTACTAATCCTGTGGGATCCAGGGGAGGTGGTTGGATGCTTGGCACTATTTTGGTCCATTGCTTATGAAACTCCATCTCTGTGTTTGAGAGAGAAGACTTTACATAACCCTAATCACTCAGATAAGAAAAGGACTAAACTGTCCCAAAACATTTGATCTTCTGCACAGATGCTGCCTATGAATTTTGACTTGATTAAATAACGAGGCAATGCAGTATTTTTGTTCGGAATAACAAATGTCCCTCTGTGGGGGAGAAGGAGCAGAGCTGCTCTCTTGACCAGCAGATGGAAATGGGGATTGATGGAGGCTGGAGAATCCAGAAATTCGTTTGCTCAGTGAGAGTTGCTTGGAAAACAGCTAAGGAAAGGATCACAGAATCATGGAATGGTTTGGGTTGGAAGGGAGCTGAAAGCTCATGCAGTTCCAATCCCCTGCCATGGTCAGGGACACCTCCCACTAGACCAGGTTGCCCCAAAACCCATCCAACCTGACCTTGAAACATCCCACGTGGTCACCAAGTGTCCTGTGACACATGTCTGGCTCAGAGATGTCCCCAGAGGATTAGCCCAGGTACCTCTCTTTGTGACAGGCTTTTCCAGACTGGTTTACACCAAGATGAGTGAGCACCCTGAGTGTCTTTTTCCAGATGTTTATATGGAGCCTTGGGAAGTTAAGTTCCTTCTCAGTGATTCCTGCAGGAAAACCTCAGCCTCACACTCTTTCCCCCTCAGACCTGCCATGGGATGAAGGGTTGAATCAAGATGGGGGTGATGGTTTCCTGGTCCCGAGTGGATGCTTCCATCCCGAGCTCTTACCTCCCCCACCCTCATCCCATTCAGGATGACTTGAATCCAACAGCACTGATGCACATCTTTCTTTAGTACAGCTTTTAATTAGAAAAACAGAGTGCAGATCAGAGCACAACATACAGAAAAAAATCTAGGGTGAAGAGTGAGTCTTGTAGCTGGAGGATCCCATGCAGCAAAAGCATGCTGGGATGTGATGTTAAAAAGAAAGGTAAGTACAAAATGCAGTTTGTTTTGCTCTGTGAACAGCAAACAACATTGGATCATATATTATTATTTCACTCTTGATGACTACTCCATGTCTTGCCCAGCTACCTTCTGCCTATTGCTAAATGAAAACAAAGTGATAAAAAATATAATTGGGAAACTCTGTGGGTTATACCAGTCTTTCCACCCTCCTGTCTGCACCACACACCTGCCTCAGAGAGCCTCCAGGCAGAGCTCCATTGGCACAACCAACACTGCCAGAGGGGAGTTTTTGCACCAGAGACATCTGCAGCATTGGTCCTGACCCTGTGCATCAATTTTGTCTGATAACAAAAACCTCCTGGCTGTTCTTCCTGGATGGATTGGTTTCTGTAGGCTAAAAGCACCATGGGGATGTCTCACTCCAAGCCTGGCTCCCCTTTGCTGCTCGTGGAGACAGAGCTAGAAAGAGTCCTGGAGTCTGACCCCAGAGCTGTAACTTACATGCAGCACAAAAATCACTTTCCCCATGTCTTTGTTTCCTTCCCTTGGTTTCGAATAGGGGGTGGCCAGCTCAAGTGTTTGCATCAGGAGTTCAGGTGAGATGAAGTACAGAATCACAGAATCACAAAATACCCTGAGCTGGAAGGACCCACAAGGATCACTGAGTCCAACTCCTATCCCTGCACAGGACACCCCNTCCAACTCCCATCCCTGCACAGGACACCCCCAAAAATCCCACCCTGTGGACCTGCAATCCCTGAGACAGGGAAAAACACATCTATTTCAAACTTGCTTTATTTTCTCCCTTGACACTGGGAAGATTTGCAGGTGAGTGTGGGGGTCTGGACCCCCACAGGGGTTTTACCCTTCCTTCTGGCCTGGATATTCTCTTCCTTCAGTCCCTGATGTTGAAAAGAACGTAGCAAGAGATCTTTGCTGCATCAGAGTTGTTTNACCCAAGAGCATCCATCTGTGTCTATATAATACATAGAACAAAATCTAAACCTACAACTAAACTCTCTGTGCTGCAAAAGCAAAAAGCTTTTCTCACTTCTTGGGTGTTTGCAGTTCATCCAGGATTGAGGGCAAACCTTCCCAAGGGCTCAGATCAACATCTGAGCCATCCTGGGGTGCCCTGGGGATAAACACAACCCCAGGGAGAGAAAGAGAGGTTTCCTGGCCTCCCTTGACTCCCACAGTGAGAGAGGCTTTGTTCTGAGAATTTATCTTCATTCACCCCAAGACTGTCACACTTTTCTAGACAGCCCTGACCACAGCCCACAAACACAGAGCTGCTTCTGCCTCCAAAGCTGTGTCCAGCCAGGCCCTGCTCGCTCTCTAATTGTCCCCCAGGGTCTCACTTGGAAGATGCTGAGGCAAAGCTTTTTCTCCTTGCATCCCTGCTCCAGGAGCACTCTCTGGCACTCATCACTCCCAATCCCCTGGCTGGGAAAGCTGTCACCTCATCGGGGCAGGAGCTTTGCCATGTGATGTGTCTGTGGCAGCCTCTCCACCGTCCCAGCTCCGGTTTGTTTGTGTGCAGAGGCATTATTAGCAAAACATAACTTGGGCAAAAGGAATCAGTGAGAAAAGGGGTGCTGGGTAATTTATTCCTGGCTGTTATTTCATTCCTGAAAGCGAATCCCCGAGCCAGGGGTGGCGAGGGCTGAGCCAGCCTGGCTGTGTCTGTAGCTTGCAGAAATAGGGCAGAGCTGGGCGAAGATTATTGGAGCAAGAACATCTCCACAAGGAAAAAATAAAAAAGGCTACAAAGCTTTCAGGAAGCAGCAGTCCTCCACCACGGCCTGTTTTCCAGTGAATGGATTAATTCCCTGCTTTTAACGTAATCGTTTCGTGTACGTTTGTGTTATCATGGTCTGTTATCACTCTGCCTATTTAGGGCTGATGAATTTACCACCAGCAAAACAAATGTAGGGAGAAAAGGCCAATTAAAAGAACAGAAATGCTGGAGGGAGTCTTCAAAATCAGACAGATCCCCTGGGAGAGAACAAAGTGGGGAATGGAGCACAGGGCACACATGAAATCTGGCAACAGTGAGCACTGCTGGAAGCACAGAGGGGACCTTCCACTATCCCAGGCTGCTCCAAGCCCTGTCCAGCTGATGCCTTAGTTTTTAACTTTTCTATGTTTCCAACCCTGCCCTGCCCAGTGTCACTCTGCAGTTCCCTGGAGCTCGTTCAGTGCTGTTCTCTCATGCTCACACACACACAACAAAGCCTCTCCAGCTCTCCAAGGACACCCAGACCCTCCTAGGCCCAACAACTGCAAACCACAATCTTGGCAAGAGGGGGGCAAGCTTGGGCAAATTCCATCCTTGCCTGGCTTCTGCTTGGGGAATTGATGCTGAGATCCAAGTGGGAAGAACTCGGGAGCTGTCCTTGTCCATGTTGGGATGCACTGAGGCAGGAGCCTCTGGAGGCCAGAGTGTACCTCTGAAGGCCTTTCCAATCAATCCCTCCTTGATTCCTTTCTTCCTGTCTGCTCTCTGTTTCTAGGGAGCCATTNTTAATTGCTGTTTTTAGGCAGCTAAACTGAGCTGCTTTTCATTATAAATTCCCAGCAGGTACCTCCTTGTTGTCCACGTGGATGTTTTCACTCTTCTCATGTGGCTGAGCCCCTTAGAGCTGGGTGAGGGAAAAATCATAGAATTCATGGAATATCCTGAGTTGGAAGGGGCCCACAAGGACCATCGAGTCCAGCTCCTGGCCCTGCACAGGACACCCCCAAAAATCACACCATGAGCCCTCTTGCTCTCCTCTTCCATGACCTTTTTTGTCTGTGGAGCTCAAAACACTTTGCAAAAGGGAAAAAAAATGCAGTGAAGTGACTCAAGAGAACAGGTTTGGCGTGACAGTGGCAGAGCCCAGGGCAGCCTCCTCTGCTTGACAGGGTGAGGCAAAGCCCAGGAAAATTCCCTCCCTGTGGCTGGGAGTGTCCCTGTGAACCCCCAGCTCCCAGGGAAGCTTGTTGCTGGGTGCTCTGTAGCAGCCTGCCTGGGTTAGGCTGTGGCTACAACCAGCAGTGCTGATGTCCTCAGAACCCACGGTAAATCCATGCTCCTGCCAGCCTGGGTACCACAGCAGCTCCTGAGCATTTGGTGGCTGCTGGACCTGTGCTGATTCAGGGTGAAGAGAGCCCTGAGCCAAGTCACTGAAAAAAACAAAAGATGTTCCTGTGCACCAGAGCAAAATATCCTCAACTCTCATGCTGAAAGTTTTAGCCTGAGCCAGAGCTGGAGCCAGGGGTGAGTCCCGTGGCAAAGCTGCATGGTGCCATCCCAAATGGAGTTCATCTGTATGGGTGCAGAGCAGCTGGGAGCCCTCAGGGCTGGAGAAGTGTCCTTGGCCTGGCTGAACTACACAGACACTCTCTGCTTGGCTATTTATCAGTAGCACTTTCCTGACAGCAGCTCCGGCAGCTCAGGTCAAAATGCTGGGGACACGCTCTCAGAATTAGGAGTTTTAAAAGAAAATATGATTAATTAATTCTTTTTTTTTTTTTTTCGTGAAAAAGGAGTTTAGTCTGTGTGGGGAGTGCATATGTTGTGCAGTTTGTGTTTTCTGATTTCAAATCTGTGTCACTTAGAGGTAAAACCAATTTCTCCTGATATCATCATCCAGATTAAATGAGTCCACAACTGTCTCAAAGCATGGGATGGGGGAACAGAAGGATGAGGATGTGCCTCTGACACAGCTTGCTTGTGGATTTTTGTTGAGATCCAAAGTTTCCCTTAGTTTCTCCATTTCCAAAATTAGGCTGAAAAACCTGACTTTTACAGGAATTCAGTATCCTCAGGGCAAAGAAATGCTATTATATTTGAATTTTAAAATCTTGGGAAGCACAGCCCCAGTTTTCCTCTTTTCACTCTGGATCATGCCCTGTCTCTCTTGTGGCTCACCAGGGGCTTGCAAAGTGACCACAAAAAATAATGACACTGACATCCTCTTTGGTTCTCTTTGCCTGGTTACAAAATAAAGAAGGACAAAACCCAGGGTGAAGTGGATGTTTTCATGTTCTCTTTTCGTTTTAGTTGGTTCTGTTGGTTTTTAATTAAGGATGTGAGGTGACACAGTAGGTTTGTTGAAGGAGAGGCAAAGGAGAAGGGAGTTCCCCTGACATCTGTGACCTTGTGCTGTTGAACCTCGCTGGCTACATTTCCTGGGGATAAAATAATAGAATTTCATAGATAAAATCATAGAATTGATGCCTTAAATGGCTCCCTAGAAACAGAGAGCAGACAGGAAGAAAGGAATCAAGGAGGGATTGGTTGGAAAGGCCTTCAGAGGTACACTCTGGACTCCAGAGGCTCCTGCCTCAGTGCATCCCAACATGGACAAGGACAGCTCCCGAGTTCTTCCCACTTGGATCTCAGCATCAATTCCCCAAGCAGAAGCCAGGCAAGGATGGAACTTGCCCAAGCTTGCCCCCCTCTTGCCAAGATTGTGGTTTGCAGTTGTTGGGCCTAGGAGGGTCTGGGTGTCCTTGGAGAGCTGGAGAGGCTTTGTTGTGTGTGTGTGAGCATGAGAGAACAGCACTGAACGAGCTCCAGGGAACTGCAGAGTGACACTGGGCAGTGCAGGATTGGAAACATAGAAAAGTTAAAACCTAAGGCATCAGAATCATGGAATGACTTGGGCTGGGAGGGTCCTTAAAGCTGCCTGAGGTCACAGATTTTCCTATGGCCTCTCTCAGAAGATCTGCAAGAGGTGACAAGTCAGAAGCTTTGGTACTCTGATGGAGATCTCTCACCTTGGCCTTGTTCCAGCACAAAAAAAGCCCTTTGGAGGGAAGGGCTGTGCTTTGGATCTGGAGATGGAGGTGGTGGTTCCACGCACACCTCCAGCTCTATAACCTGGCCCCACGTGGTGCCACCTGGCAGCATCCCCTTGGCTCTGGATGGGATGAGAGGCAGCCAAGGTGGAGGTGGTGGGCAAACACTCATTCCCCACAGAGGCTGAGACTCAAATCTGAGCAGATGAAGCTTGTGTGGAAGTGTGTGATACTGAGCACCCTGCTGCTCATCCAGTTTTCATCCTGCTCTTTCTCCTTCCCTCACTCCCCATCTCTAGGGACACCGCATTCTCCACAGTCTGGGATTCTCCAAGCAGTTCTCATGGGAACTGTCCTGTTCTCAAAGGACAAGTAAACATCCCAAGGCACTTCTGTTGGAGCAGATGTTTGCTCTGGAGCCAAGGACCCTCTCGTTCCCACCACACAGAACACGCCAAGCACCAGTTGTGTCCCATCGAGCATGAGAGGAGCCCTCCTGCTCAAACACTGCCCACCACAGCCTGTCCCCAGCTCCATCTCCATCCAGACAGGCCATGCTGAATGCTAGAGACAGAACTGATGCTGAGGTCACACACAAAGATTGTCAATGAGGTGATCCTTGGCCAAATTCCTCCTAAAATCCATGGAAAAAGTGTGCCTAACTTGTCTCAAGACAAGCCTTACCACAGTGCAAAACCAGATTTCTTTTTAAAAGTCATCAGAGCTTGGATGTCTCTTCATTAACACAACTTTTACTTTGGTGTAACTCCACTGGTTTCAGTTTTACCCCCTTCAATTCACTGTGTAGACCTGAAGGCAAAACCAGGCCTTGTGGGCATCTTTTCCTTGTTGACAGAGACTGCTCAGGGAATGCTTACAAAGCTGGATTTCTATTACACCTATCTGGTGCAAAATGGGCCAATGATGTGAATTTTAAGCATTTTATTATTATCTGGGAGCCGTTTTAATGGGTTTAGGGAGAAAAGGATGAAGACTTTATGCTACTGCGAGGATTTGGCTTTGTTCAACCCTGATGGCCCTGCCCGTGTCAGGGGGTGGAACTGGATGATCTTTAAGGTCCCTTCCAACCCAAATCATTCTGTGATTCTGTGACAATCCCCAGTTAAACCCATTTGGCTGCAACTGGCACACATCTGTCTCTGACACTGCTCACCTGTTGCAGTGTGGGTAGAACACAGTGTGGTTCTCTCAGAGACACTTATGATATTCCCCTCCTCAAAAAAAAAAAAAAAACCAACTAGAAAAGAGGCTCAGTTTGTTTTCTTCTTTTCTTTGGGTACTTATTTATTGAGGAGATATTACAAACTGTCAGCCCTGATTTTCCCCAGAAGGTAGGACTGGCCATGGTGAAGGGTGGGAGATCCAGTGATGTCCAGGAGAGCTGCTTGTGGTAACCCAGAAAAAGATTTCTTTTAGGCATTTTCTGCTTGACAAGATTCTTGCAGCACCAAGTCAGTCAGAGGTGTTCTCAGGCAGAGAAAAATGTAAATATGACAGATGTTTTGAAATTGTGTTCTCCTTGTCCAACGAGAATTTCTGGTTTTGGATTTTGTTTTCATACTTCATGTTGTACTGTTCGGGGATACTGGGCTGTTCTGGGACACAGTCACAGGGACAAGCCCCAGCTGACAGGGCTGGAGGGAGAAAAGATTTGTTCTCTTCTTGATATTAATAAAAGCCTTCTGATTTTCAAATCTATGAACATGGAGTCAATTCGTGGACGAGCCCTAGAAACAGGGCAACATCTTTCCCACAGCTGCTGGCATTGACTCACTGCCCCATCCCTGTTCAGGGACAAGATAACACAGCTGGAAATCCTCTCATAGCAGTTCCTGTTCCTGGGAAAAGTCTCTACAGCTTGGCTAATGGAAAGGAAATAAATGCCATCCATCGTTTTGTCCCCACTGACAAGCTCTGCTGTACCCCTGCCCCTCAGCAGGTCCAACAGAGGCCACTGTGCTTTGTCCAGTTTGTCTCACCCATATCATTCCCAAGGAACAGTTCCCAGTCCTGCAGAGAGGTTTTTACCTCTCAGACCCATTTTTCTAACAAGGGTGATCCTTAGATTTCCCTGGAACATCCTAAACTTGTTGTTTTCACCCATATATTCATCTTTTCTGTCCCAAAGTGAATTTCCACCAGAGCAGAGGGATTTGAGGGTAAGCTTCACACAAACCACTTTATCCACAGTTCTCAGGTGAGGGGACTGAGGCTCCTTCAGAGGCTGTCAGAGCTTGCTTTGCTGTTTGAAACCATGCCCTGGGCCTGACCACATCAAAGGCTGAGAGAGTCCAAAATTATTCTGCTTTTGTGGTTTGGCATTCGGTGTCATGCTTGAGCCATCATGAGAAAGTCACACAACAAAGGGGTGTGCAAGCAACAACATATGGATCCCCAAGGTGTGTTTTTGCTTAGCCAGGTGTCCATATAGAAGTGCTGGAAAGAAATACTGGGGAATTGTGGATTCTATTCACATCTCTGCTTCACCAGGGAATATCAAGACACAAAGATTCACCCGACCAGGGAACACTCAAACAAACCACCAGCAGTGAGTGATAATAACTGCTAAATTGTCCATGTTTTTGAGTAGCTGCACAGTTCCCTTTACATCAGGGAAAGGAAGGGAAAACATCCCTAGAAGGAAATAATTTCCAGTTTTCAGTTCCACAAAGACTAAAGAGTTTTCCATGTATTCCTGCTGCTCATTTTGACTTCCCTTAATCTGTAAATTTGAATGCTCAGTGGAGTCCATATCCTACCAAGAGCATCACAGTAACATGTTGGGAAGTAGGTGATGAAAGCCAGTTCAAGTTTCTCAAGCTGCTGAAGTCACCAATGCCTCTGGGACTTGTGGTGTCAAAGCCACCTACCCATCAGGGATGTGAAACTCCATGCTAAAGGAAAGCAACTCTGATTTACAAACCAGACCATGATCCACTGGCCTCTGGGCTGGCTTTGAGATAAGTCATTGGTTTTGCATGACTCACTTTTAGGAACCTGGATTAAACCATTCTGGGAGCCTGATTTGGGAGATTCAAGGCTTAAAACCCTCATCTAGCTGGCCATAGTTTTTTCCCACATCTGTATCGCCCAGTTGACAAGTGTCCATCAGCTCAATAGGATCAAGGTGTGGATCAGAGGGAGAAGATGTGGTTTAAACCCTTGCCTAGAGGGCAGAGGTTCCCTTTGCCTTTCTCAGAAACACAGCAATATAACAAAAATAAACCCAGCCTGGTCCTCCTGGTTCGATATTGCCCACACAAGGCAATTTTGGCATCCACAACTTTGGCAGCCTTTAGTGGCACATTACACATTACAAAGGATGCCAAGCTCTTATTCCTCCACCTCCCAAATGCTTGGCTCTCCAGCCCCATCTCAGAGCTGTGAGCAAGTGATACCCTGAGGTTTGTACTCAGAAAAGTGGTACAGGACTGGTTTTCAGCTGTCCTGTGTCCCCTCGGCCTTATTGTCCCCTCAGGCTGACCTGCCCACCCCCAGATCCTGCACACATAGAGTTTGTCTCCATCCCTCCCCTTTCCCAAAGGATTTTCCCTCAGGAGCAGGCACGACTCCTGCTCAGCTCTCCCCTTCACTCTCCACAGGGCCCAGTGCCCTCTGCTCAGCATGATGGGGTCCAGTCCTCACGTCTCCCCAAACTCTGAGCAGGGAGAAGCTCCTTCCCTCATGTGGATTTTCTGGTGCCTCCTCAGGTACTTCTTGAGCCGGTAGCGCTTCCCACAGGCCCCACACTTGTGGGCTCCCCCTCGGGAGTGCAGCAGCTGGTGCTTGATCAGGTGGCGCTTGTGGGGGAAGCACTTCCCGCACTTGGTGCACTTGCAGGGCCCCATGCGGGCGTGGATGCTTTGGTGGCGGAAGAGGTTGGCCTTCTGGTTGAAGGTCTTCTCGCACTCGGGGCACTGGTAGGGCTCCTCCCTGGTGTGGATCCTTTGGTGGCGGAGCAGGTTGGAGCGCTGGGTGAAGCTCTTGCCGCAGTCGGGGCACTTGAAGGGCTCGCCGAGGTGGCCGCGCTGGTGCCGCCGCAGCTTGCGGTGCATGCGGAAGCTCTCCCCGCACTCCCCGCACTTGTAGGGCCCCTCGCTCGTGTGGATCTTCCTGTGCCTCGTCAGGTTCGACTTCTGGTTGAAGCTCTTCCCGCACTCGGGGCAGGGGAATGTCCGTTCGGCCCTGGGGCCTGCTTTTGCTGAGGGATCTTTCCTGGACGTGGATTTCTTATGGTTCTCCGGCATCTCCTCTTTGGTGGACTGGCAGCATTTCGCCTGCTTCCTCTTTGAGCTCTGGCTCTCCTGGTGGTTGGCCTCCACACCAGCTTCCTCTTTAATTTGGATCTTCTGGATAGTGCTGAGGTTTGGCTTCTGTCCATGATACATCCCAAAATCAATGCTTTCCTCTGGTTCATCTTTCACATGGAGCACCTGGTTACTGGCTGTGGGGACTCCCTGTTCCTGCTGCCCATCAGCATCTTCTTCCTTTTTAGGCTGTCTCCCCTGTAAGACTGGTGGTAGGATCTTTGGATAAAAGAGCTTTCCATAGGCTGGGTTTTCTGGTGGCTCTTCCTTGACGTGAAGTTTCTGGCAGGCTGCTGCAGCAGCGCTTGCTGTGCCATCAGTGGGTGGTTCTGCTTCCTCCTTCACCTGGATTTTCCAAGGAGGGTTTTTTGGGTTTGATGGGTTTCTAGGCATGCTACACCCCTGGGCCACATCTCCTTCACGGGCCATGTTCTCCAGCACACTGTCCTCTGACCTGAAGCCAAAATCAGGCTCCTCTTTAACCTGGACGACACCGTTGCTGTGCCCTTTTTGCTTGGTGAGGTTCCTCTGGTGGACACTGGAGTACCTCTTGGTGCTCAAACCCTTCCCACACTCCGTGCAGAAGAAAGGGCCCCCCTGGAGGTGCCTCTTCTGGTGAGCCAGCAACGTGGCAGGCACCTGCTGCCCTGGGAGCACATGAAGGACTTCTCCTGTCCGTGCACCTCCGTGTGGGCCGTGAGGGTGCCCTTCCTCCCAAAGCTCCTCCCACACTCGGCGCGGGCGAACGCGTTCCCCTCACTGCGGGCACCCACGTGGGCGCTGAGGGAGATCCCAGAGCTCAGGCTCTCCCCGAAGGGGCCAGCCCTGGCGTGAGGCCTCGGGTGGGCAGCCAGGCAGATCCCCGCAGCAGAAGGGTCTCTGCCCCGTGTGGATGCTCTGGTGGGTGGCCAGGTGGCCCCGGGAGGTGAAGTGACTCCCGCATGCCCCGCAAGGGAAGATCTCCTCTGCCGTGTGGGTCTCCTCAGGTTCCCCTTCCTGCTGAAGGATTTCCTGCACTCCTCACACGGGGTTGTGGCCCCCTGGGTTTAACCACGTCCCTTATGGCAGGTCCTCAATGGCTGCCAGGCAGCCCACGGGTACAACAGAACCACAGTGGGGATGGACCATCTGTAGGGATGAAAATCCCACCAGGACACACATCAAGGAGTGCTGGAATGGATGCATTCCCTGTGGGAACAGAGTGCTGCTGCTCTGTGCCAGCTCAGGGCCAACACTGTGTGCTGCCCTTCCTCATTCCTTGGCCTTCTGACACCGCAGCTTGTAGATGAAATGCTTACAGCTCCATCTCCATCCTCCTTTTATCTGGAAAGGCTTCCCTGGTAGTCCTGGAAAGGCTTCTCTGCTATTCCGGGAGACTCAAACTGCCAGACTGAAAAAACAAAGGGGGAATTATTAGGTTATTATTTCTTCTCCACCTCCTGTGTCCAGTACATCAACACAATGGGTGACACTGAAGCCATATATGGCTCCCTAGAAACAGAGCCCAGACAGGAAGAAAGGAAAAAGGAGGGATTGATTGGAAAGGCCTTCAGAGGTACATTCTGGCCTCCAGAGGCTGCTGCCTCAGTGCATCCCAACATGGACAAGGACAGCTCCCGAGGTCTTCCCACTTGGATCTCAGCATCAATTCCCCAAGCAGAAGCCAGGCAAGGATGGAATTTGCCCAAGCTTGCCCCCCTGTCCCCAAGATTGTGGTTTGCAGTTGTTGGGCGTAGGAGGGCCTGGGTGTCCTTGGAGAGCTGGAGAGGCTTTGTTGTGTGTGTGTGAGCATGAGAGAACAGCACTGAACGAGCTCCAGGGAACTGCAGAGTGACACTGGGCAGGGCAGGGTTGGAAACATAGAAAAGTTAAAACCTAAGGCATCAACCTTAGCTGCTCCAGAGGAGACTGAACCAGAGGCCTACAAAGCCACAAGCTCAACTGGACACTGGCAGAGAGGGAAGGAACAGGATGATTTCCCAAAGTTTTGGTGGGTCTATGATGCATTTGCTGCTGCAGTGACACTGAGCTGTACTATTGCCATGCTAGTGATTTACTCTCAGAATAGTCCTCCATCCTTTAATCAAGAAGGTATGTAAGTTAATGAAATTATGCACTTTTCAGTAATTGTTGCAATTAGACTAATTTCTGGTGATTGGCTACATGTTCTGAGAAGAAACCCCAAACTTGTCATCACTTGCAAAACTGGGGTGCCCTGCTTTGGATGGACAGATCTCCATGCACAGGGGAGAACAGGTCAGTGGTGTCCTCAGTGGGAAGCTGGAGAAGGGAAATCTGGAAGCTGGAGTGACTCTCCTCCTCAAGACGGTCCAGTTGGCAGCAGGGTCTGGGTCCTTATGTATTTCCATTAGAAAAATAAATAAATCAGGGCCAACAGAGATGTGGATAACGTCTTCCATCAGAAGGGAGGATTGCAGCAGAGAAATTACTTCGGATTTGGTCATGCCACATGTTTCCTCACCAGCCAATCCATCTGGATCCCACTGTTGCTGGTAAGAGCTATGAACACAATGGTGCTCCCATCCCAGCTGAGCTCTTCATGATGGTACAGAGGAACCACAGGAAAACAAAACCAATAATAGTAATAGTAATAGTAATAGTAATAGTAATAGTAATAATAATGATGCAACCCAAATCCCAACCACCTGCAAAGTAACACTGAGACAGGAGTGTTACACCCACCTGGAGCAGGAACTGGGCTCAGTGTTTGCTGTTGGAGGGGAGACATCCCAGCACTCCTTCGTGGGTGGGGGAACAGCTATGTGACAACACAACAGGTTTTATCTTAAGGCAGAGAAAGCCTCAGCAGCAGCCAGGCTGGAAAGAGGACTCAGAAAAGTTCAGTGTTGTATCTTTATTAAGGAAAATCATTAACCCTGAGTGGGTAGTGGATTTAGCCTTGGCACCAAGGACCCTCCTGGGGTCTGGGTGATGCTGGGGGGACACGGGGTGCTGCAGGTGCTAGTGGGTCACTGCAGTGCCCACGGCCTCTCCCCTTACCAGGGATGCTCACACTTGTCCCTTAGGGAAGCCTCTCACTGGCAGCAGCGTTTCAACTCTCAGGAATTCTGGCAAAAAGCAACAAATCCTTAAATTCAGATCAAAGCTAAAGAATAAATTCCTGACTACTTTCTACCTTCCTTCCCTGCCCCCGCCCCTTCCTTCTACTCTCAGATCCTCCACATCCAAATCCACCCTTTACTTCCAGCTCCGCCACCGCCGGGGCTCAGGGTTTGAAGGACGGGCAGGACCAGGTCCCGGGGAGTTGCTGTGTCCTTCCCTCGGCTCCGGGGTCGCAGGAGGGCTGGTGGCCGAACGCTCCTTACCTGGGCGGTCCTTCAGGTGCGCGCAGGCATCTCCCTCCTCCGGAGCATCCTCGGCGGCACCACCGGGGCGAGACCCGGCTGGAAATCGCGCGGTGGCCGCAGCCGGGCTGACCTGAAGGAAGTCTGTGGCCAGAGCAGCGAGAGCTACCGGAGGAAGGGTGAAGCCAAACAAAGCCGAAGAGCCGAGCCCGGCGGAGCAGGGCCGGGCAGGGCAGAAGCTCCGCGCTGGCAGCGCCCCGAGGGATGCTCAGCCACGGCCAAGGTGCCGGCGGGAGCGGCGGGAGGGAGCGGAGCTGATTTCTCCCCGAGGTGTCCTTCTTCTGCTCCTCTGTGCCGCTGGAAAGCTGCAGTGGTCCCCGGCTCGCGCTGCGTTCTGGGAATTGTAGTCCCCTTTCCCTGCATCCCTGGTCCCCATCCTGCCCTCCCTTGCCCTGGCAGCCACTGGGACATTTCCCTCTTGTCCCAGCTGAGAGAGTTCCTCTGCTTTTTGTTGTTCCGGGAAGAAAAACATCCTGCGGCACTGCAAGCGTCCTTCTTCCCTCCCTGGCTCCAGGAGGTTTCAGGAGAGGACAGATGCATTCCAGTGGGTATTTCTGTATCCAGAGAGGAAGGATGCATTCCAGGGAGTGTTCCTGTGCCTGCAGCAGTTTACAATCCCCCTTGGCAGAGTGGGGAGGGCTTGTGCCTATTTTCCAGCAAAGGAACCCGGTGGTACTTGGTGACTAGGTGGATTTGACAAGGGTGGACACAAAGGGATGTGGAGTAGATTTAGCAGAGGGATGAGCTGGGAGAGGCTGAGCCTGGGAGAGGCTGAGCCTCAGCAGGACCCCATGGAAAGCACCCAGACCATCTCAGATCCGCCCTGCACAATGAGGCTTAGAGGTTCAGCCGGAAACTCTAGCCCAGGATGCTTCCCTGGGAAGGTTTTAGGAGCATGGGAATGAAGAAAAGCTGCTACAGCACAGCTCTTCCCTGGGGCAGAGATTAGGGCTGTCCCATGTCTTTGAGGCTACAGAACAACACTCACTCCTGCATGCACCAGCACCTCCAAACCTGTCCTAAATATGATTCAAGGCTGAAAACATGCTGTTCTCCTCCTCTTTGACTCAGGAAAACTGAGGCAGGAGATGGTGAGGTGTCTGGCTTGGATCATACAGGGAAATTTAAAGTTACAAATTCCCTGGAGTTCAGATTTACTCTACACACTGTTTGTAAACTAAGCTGAAGTCTGCTGATATATTTTTTACCCCAGTACAAACCAGCAGTGTGAGACAGCAGCACGAGTTTGAAGATGTATTCCAGTCCAGTGAAGAAAGGATTCATGCAAATTCAACCATTTCTACAGCAGGACATGCACAGCAGAAGACACACAAGCCTCATGCAGTCTGCCTTACTCAAGTTGCTCTGCTTCGATGCACCAGAGTCCCACAGCAGGCCCTGGACAGGCAGGAGAGACCACGGTGTAGGGCCACAGTAGACTCCAGGTGATGTTCAGGACTCCTTGGGCAACATTTCCCCTTTCCATCCTTCCTTCTTCCATAATACTGATGTCTTAGGTTTGAACTTTTCTATGTTTCCAACCCTGCCCTGCCCAGTGTCACTCTGCAGTTCCCTGGAGCTCGTTCAGTGCTGTTCTCTCATGCTCACACAGACACAACAAAGCCTCTCCAGCTCTCCAAGGACACCCAGACCCTCCTAGGCCCAACAACTGCAAGCCATAATCCTGGGGACAGGGGGGCAAGCTTGGGCAAATTCCATCCTTGCCTGGCTTCTGCTTGGGGAATTGATGCTGAGATCCAAGTGGGAAGAACTCGGGAGCTGTCCTTGTCCATGTTGGGATGCACTGAGGCAGGAGCCTCTGGAGGCCAGAGTGTACCTCTGAAGGCCTTTCCAATCAATCCCTCCTTGATTCCTTCATTCCTGTCTGCTCTCTGTTTCTGGGTAGCCATTTAAGGCATCAATACCTTCCCACAAATCCTGCCTGGTGCCAGCCAGCAGCTCCATCTTGCAGCCCCATCCGGATGTGTGGCACCATGGAGGGAGGGAGCTGGGACAGGACATGGATGAGAGTTGACTCATCTCAACCCTGGAGGGGTGGAGACTGTTTGTGTGACTTCTTTGCTTCCAGAAGGTTCTGGAGGAAGGGGCCAGGATTGTGCCATCCCAGCTGTGTCAGTGTCCATTTGTCCAATAGGGCACAATTTACCTTATTCCTAAGGGGACACCTCCAGTAGGGCAGAGGATTTGTGCCCTCAGAGCTCTTGTTTCCATCCACTGACATCTGCATTTTCCCAGCCCTAGCTCAGGCTCTCCTCCTAACAGACCAGATCTGCCTGATGTCCCCTCATACTCCTGCAAAGCCCCAAAATCCAAGGAAAAAGAGATCAAATATTTCTTGGTGTGATCCCAAGGTTTTGCTCATGTGGTCAAATACAGACTCCAAGCATTTAATCTTCATGAGTCGCCAAGTGTTTCACAGACAAAGCTGTCAGGACAGAGTTAGGCTGTGTCCAAAACCACCTCTTTGTAAACCCAGTTTGGAAGTGGTGATGCCCCAGCCTGAACAGCCTCCTCTATCCCAGGGAAATCCACTTTGGAAGTGAAGCTGTGCCATCAGCTGCCTCTGCAATGCACCACTAGATGCCAGTGAAAGCCCTGCCTGCTTCTCCCACTTAGGAAACCTCATTTTGGGGCAATTTGCTTTGTTTTTTTGTGGGGTTTTTTTGTTGTTTGTTTGTTTGATTTTGTTTTTTGAAGTAATGCTTCACTTCTGGTCTAATAAAGTCTCTTGCATTTAGGCAGCAGGTATAAATAAATGTGGGAATGGGTTTTGGTCACATCCTCTCTCTGTTTCTCTCTCAATTTCTCTCTCTGTTTCCCAAATATATATTATATACTTGCCTTTTTTTGCTCTTATTTAAATGAGAATTATTTCCCAGTGTCTTCTCAGACCAGGATCTCACCCCCAAGCTCCCTTCCTTATAAAACACCCTAATCCTCCAAGAATTTCACCTGCCAAATCCTCTCTCCACCGCATCATGACTTGATGTCCTGGCAGGAACAGTCATTCCAAGAAACACAGAGGTGCTGGCATGGCATGTCCAAGCCCTGTCCTCCTTTAGGAGATCATTCCTCATATCAGGTCAACAAAAGGTGAGACATAGGTCCAGCTTAGCCAGCTCTGGGAATAATAACCTGAAAGAAGAGACCTGCACAGAGTTGGGAAGGGATCAAGGAGTAGAAGCAAGTGACTGAGTTGTTGCAGTGGTGCCTATAACCAGCTTGCAGATGTTTGGTGTTTGGCAAGGTGAAATGAGTGCAACTAGGAAAGAAACACTACATGGAGAAAGGGTAAAAGGTAAATCTCACAGCTCTGTGCACCAGCGAGTTCTGTGCTGCTCTTTCCTGGTGTAGAGATCAGTATAGGCCTGAAATGATCTCACATTCTGCCTTACAGTGCCTGGAGTTCTGCACTCTGCAGAAAATCATCTGTCCCATGTCACCCCCTCACATTCCCACAGGGTCTAAACCCTCGGGCAGCCTCTGGGCTTTGTACACACCTTCCTTTTTCACCTGGCTGGGCAAGCTCTGAGTGGCTTGGGCTGTCCCACATGCTCCCAGAGTGAGCACAAGGATCAGCAGCTACCCGGGCTGCAGGAGAGATGTGGGAGTGTGTCCTTCCACCTTCTGATGGCAGAGGAGCTGTTGGCATCACTTTGTAAATGGGAGGGGGCCCAGGCAGATGTTTTAAGAGCTTTTTTTATTATTTCATTCGGGCATCATCTTCATTTACACAAGAGAAAGTACACAGCTCACGCCTGCACTGACGACTCGAAATCTCTTGGTTATAGAATATTCTTAAAAGTTTTTCAGCCAACAGCATGTTTCTATAGTTTACAGACAACTGTTCTAACTAGTTACTGAAAAGCACACCTGTTACAGACAATACTCACTTGTATGTCTTGTAATAACAATGCACAATATTCTATTATTAAGCTTAAAACTTCACTATCTTTTCTAAGCACATTTTCTGCAGTTTCAAGACTTCTCTGAGCCAAACTTTGAAACACTAACCCTTGTTTTAATGTCTTTGCTGTCTAAATAATTGTATCATCTTCTACCTTCTAGTTTTTGCAGTTGCAGCTAAACCTAAAATCTTTGCTTTTTTTCTGAAACCTGTTTTTCTCACTCCATCTGAAAGCCTTCTCACCTTTTGCATTTCCCACAAGGACCCCCAGCTCAGGAGCACCTTCCCCTTTGGGCAGGCTGGGTGTGGGTGCATCCTTCTCCTCCAGCACCTGTGCACCTCTCGCTCTCTGGAGTGCCTGGTGCTGGTTGCCATTGGAGACAAGATGTTAGAATTGATGGAGAAAAGATCTGATCCAGGCTGGCAATTTCTGTGTCGCTCTGTCAGGCAACCCCAGCCCTGTGTTTGACCGGCCAGCTGTATCTGACAAGGGTACAGAGGGCAAGTGAGAACTAAATTTAAGCCAAGCTGTCATATGCTCCAGTGCCTGATTAATTATACAATGAAATAAAAATGGAATTTGGCAAAATGAAGGAGGATGGGTAAACAAAATCTTCACTCTGCTAGAGAAGGAAATACTGCCGCAGGTTTTGTCAAAGATGCCACTAGTTAATCACGTTGGGAGGCTCGAGAGCAAGAGGTGGGACATTGTGCTGGGTACCCAGAGTGCAGGAGGGATGGAGAGTTGGGTGTGGGGAGACAAGGCAGCAGGGAGCACAGTTATTGGCTCAGGTGAGCCTGTGATTGTTGCTGAGATCTGCAAACACGAGAGGTGCCAGCTGAGGCTGAGGGAGCCCTCGCTACCGTGTTACACTGTGGATTGTTTTTGTTAATTTAGGAAACAGCTCTCACAGCAAGGCAAATGTGATACAAGACAATAAAGTGTTCAAAATTACAACTAATTTTCTATGCTATTCCAACCCCCTGCTTTTCTTTAATTGCTGATGAGCATCTAATTAGCAAGGAAATCTTTTCTTTTTTTGTGTCTCTTACATTGTGCAGCCCAAGCCCACGGTTTCCCCTCCTGCCACCATGAAAACAATGGCAGTGCCTGTGGCTGCTTCTATATCCATCATATTCATCTGATAAGAGCTCAAAATGAAAAAGTGAGGTAAGCACAAATGGCCCCAGTGCTGATTTCAAGCCTTAAATGACTTATCTGCTTCTCTGTCCCACAATCAGTGGGCTTCTTGAACCTGAAGTTGGTTTTGTTTTCATGGGGAGAGCTCCTGGTGATGCAGGAAGCTCCTCTGTGAGGAGGGAGAAGGAAGGATTATGGCTGTGATGCCCCCGGATCAGAAACCCCTCCTTGCCCTACTCCCCCTGCCCCAGGTGCTGTCACCATTATGGGATGGATCAAACATCTCCAAGTGTTTGAAGCAGTGAGCAGGGAACTGGGATGCTGCAAGGACCTTGACGCTCAACCCTTCATCCCCTGGGTCCTGCTCTCTTCACTGTGGTTGCAATTTTTCTATCCCAAAACCCCATTATAGCAGCCCCGTTATAAGAAAACATAAACCCCCCCAACTATAAATGTCTAAATGACATACACAAGGTTGAACAGACAGCACAGCTCTGCTGTGAACAGAGCAGCATTTCCTCTCCTGGCCTCACCCTTCCTCCTCAGCAAACCCCACAGGTCCTGCCTGAACAACCACCTGTAGTGAAGTGGTGGCTACTCAAGCAGTGAGTGCTGCCTGTCATCTGCTGTCTTTCAGCCCCCACATCCCACTGAGAGGGAAATTAATGCATCCCTAGGACTGGCAGGTGTTTTCCAAGTCCAGAGAACTAAACTGGAGTCTGGGTGTGAGCTTGTCCTGTGCTGGTGCCTCAGTTTCCCTCACTTTCCAAAATCCCTGCAGCACAGCTGGGCTCCCTGCTAGTGAGAGAAGCTCATATTCAGTGCAGGAATTTCAAAGGCGTGAATCACCTGCTCTAATGGAGACATCTGCCTTGGGCAGGGATGGATCACACCTCCGGCCCCCCTGAGCTGGTTTCTGCAGGCTACCCTGGGAAGCCTGGCTCAGGCAGGGAAGTGCAGATATTGCCATGCAAATCTTACTGTCAGGACCAAATCCCAATGTGCTGCCAACTCTTCTCCTGACTCTTCCCAACACTTCTCCTCTCTGAGATCTGTCAGTGGAGACTAAAGGGAAGAGGCATGTGTGAATTTACTCTCCAGAGGCCAGGTGATGCCTTAGGTTTGAACTTTTATATTTTTCCAATCCTGTTAGTGTCACTCTGCAGTTCCCTGGAGCTCGTTCAGTGCTGTTCTCTCATGCTCTCACACACACAACAAAGCCTCTCCAGCTCTCCAAGGACACCCAGACCCTCCTAGGCCCAACAACTGCAAACCACAATCTTGGCGACAGGGGGGCAAGCTTGGGCAAATTCCATCCTTGCCTGGCTTCTGCTTGGGGAATTGATGCTGAGATCCAAGTGGGAAGAACTCGGGAGCTGTCCTTGTCCATGTTGGGATGCACTGAGGCAGGAGCCTCTGGAGGCCAGAGTGTACCTCTGAAGGCCTTTCCAATCAATCCCTCCTTGATTCCTTTCTTCCTGTCTGCTCTCTGTTTCTAGGGAGCCATTTTTAAGGCATCAACCTGGTCTAGTGGAAGGTGTCCCTGCCCATGGAAGGGGGGTGGAAGGAGATGATCTTTAAGGCCCCTTCCCACCCAGACCATTCTATAATTTTATGATTCTATGGCCCTCAGCACAGCACGAGTTGAACCTGCTTGTGGTTTTGCCATCCTTGGCAGCCATGCCTGCTCTGCTGGCCCAGGACAGTGAGATCCTGCTGTCACATGAACCAGAGCTGCTGCAGGCAGAGCAGCCCTCAAGTTGCAGATCACTGCGGCCTGGGAAAACATCCCAGGGCACTTTCCCTCTCCTCGGCCACTCCCGGGCAGGGCCAAAGTGGTGGCACTTCAAACCTCTTCAGTCCTCAGTCAGCTCTGGATGCTCCTCAAAGCCCTTGCAGGGATGCCTCACTCCTGCTTCTCCCTGGCAGGGGATTGGGATGTGAAGGTCCCTGCCAGTGTCTCCAGTTTCACCAGTGGGGAAAACCAGGCCCAGAGCAATTTTATTCCATGTTATACTGGGAATGAACTGCTGGGAATAAACCCCATCCACTTTCCTAGATGGTGAATAAGGGAGGACAGGACATCTAGGCTATAGCACTTTAATTTGCTCTTGGAATGGTTTTAAGTGTGTTTTTTTACTGTTGTTAGTGACCAGTGCTTTCTGAAAAGCTCAGCACAAATCAGTGACTCATCCTGGCTGGGAGCATCCCACTCTTTTGTGTTCCTTTGGCACAGCCCTGCTCAGAAAGCAGTGCCACTGCATTTCTTTTGCCTGCATGAAGACAGCTTTATCCAAGTGAGCCAAAATTCAAATCTTTCTTGTATGAAATGAAGTGGCCACATTATCCAGAAATGTCTAACACCTGCTTGGAAACCTCCAGGGATGAAGAAGCTCCAGCCATCTCAGTCAATAAATCCCAGTGTTTTCATTCCAGAAGGAAGCAGAATTTATGCCACAGTCTTTCTAGTGCTGGGTAATGAGCTCCTGACGTTTCCCTTTGTGAGGGCTGCTGGATTGTTCCTATTTAGTAGAGCGTGCTCCGGCGTGCTTTTGCAAAGTGGGGACGTGGTGTGTCTGAAACAAACGGGGCTGTTTATCCAACAGCAATCCACAGAGGTGGCACAGTCCCAGCCATGTGCTCGGAGATGATTTCCAAGTTTCGGCTCCGTGTTTCTCCTTTCTGCTGCCTTGGCTCCTCCTCCCAGCTCTGCTGCATCTTGCTGTGGAGCAGATCCCAAAAACCTCACCCATGCTGAGCAGCACGCTGGGATACATCCCATCTGAGCTAACTTCAGGCTTTGGAAGTAGTTTTGCTCTTTACAATCCCTCTGTTGTCAATAAATGATGTGATTTAGCCCACCCCAAGAAAAAAGGATGAAGTTGTCCTCTAGATTATCCTATTTCTCTGCTCTAACCGTACAGGGACTCTGGATATCTGTGTTAGATGAGACACCCAGACCACCAAAGGGAGGAGAGATAAATCCTACCCTTGGTCTGCAGAGGCTCTCATTGATACCTGTGAGGTTGGTTTAGCAAGACCATGTGGATCTGGCTCAGTGGATTAAACATAAATATTTAATGACTTCTGAGATGCTCTGCCCCAGGGAAGCACAAGTCTCCAAAGGCTCTGTCTCATGTCTCTCTTCCCTGTGTGGGTATCGAGGTTATTGTCTTAGTGGGACTTTATGATGTATCCCATATCACCTACTCTATGCCCAAAAATTGAATCTTGTGCCTTTCTGTGCCTTTAAACTGAACCTGAGAGGAGAGTGAGAGAGAAAAAAACAGCCAGAAGAACTTTTTCAAGCTGTTCTGTGCTTCGAAGTCACTGCTCCTCTCTGTTGTTTTTCTGCTGTGGGGAGCGAGAGCTGCTGCAGCAGAGAAAGAAAGACTCACCCTTCCTTGCTTTCCAGCCAGCTCTCAGGTCCCTTTCTTCAAAAAGAGAATTTTCCTGAAACTTTAGTCTCTTCTTCTTCTCTTCTAGACTTGTTCAAAACACCAGAACATCAAGCCCTCACTAAGAACCCTTCCACCGACCTGAACAGAGGTCCCCCACACCGACCTAACTGCACAAAAGAGAAAGAATAAAACCACACCCACAAAAAGACTCTAAGCTCTTCCAAGTTCCTCTCCACAAGGAAAAATTTTATTATTTAGCATTATTATTCTTTTTGTGTGTGTGTGTTCGTTAAATAGTTTTTTCCTTCTTCACTTTCTTCTGAAGAAATATTTCTTTTTTTTGAATCTAGGGGGAGAAGGGTAACTACAACCTGCTTTCTATCAGAAGATATTCTCCTCTGAATTCATCTCAAACTGAGACAGCTGTGCAAAGGCAATAAACACCTACATTGAAGCACCTCATTTGAATATCCTTCCACATTAGAGCAGGTGAACTTGCACTTGACAAAAACAGGTCAGTTCTGTGTGCCCCAAACATCCTCACAGGTATTTTCACAGGGGCAGTCAGGAGGTGCTCTGCTCACCAAGGGAGGTGCACAAAAGAGAGTTTTCCTCGCCTGAGGGAGGACATTTGTTCTGAAAAGCTGTTTCTTCCAATAACTTGCAGGTTTTGACCTCTTTTTTTGGAGAAAAAAACATCAGTCAGAAATAAAGATAGGCAGGATTTAGAATTCTCAGTATATTTTTATCAGTAGATGGAGATTTTTTTTTTCCCTCCAAAGCTAAGATAACAGGACCTGTGAAATCAGTCAGATTGGAGCTCATGTCAGCTGCTCCTCAGAGATGCTGGTTGAACATGCCAAAGTTGAAATGCTGAAGTTAAAACTCTTTCTAAAATAATGAAATCTGTGAAAAACGTTAAAAAAAGAGGTTTGCTCTAAATTTATCCTTTGAAGAAAAACTCTATTGAAACTTGAGATTCCCTGTAATAATGTAATTTCAAGCAGTGCAGCAGTGAGTGAAACAGAATAGCTGAGGCTCCCAGGAATATCAGAAGTGTTTAGCCACACTGCACAGGGGAATTGAGTGTCCAGAGAGTGAGAAAAATCAAGGCTCCAGTCAAATAAAGCAAATATATAGGAAGGAACTGTCCATCCTGAGAAAGCAGGCAGCTGAGTTAATCACTGTAGAGTTATTTGCTGTAAAATAGAAAATAGTCTCTTTCCCATCATGATTTATCTGGGCTGTTTTAGCTCATGTCTGAACTGTGCCCTCCCCAAACTGACCAGATCTCTGCTGGTTTTAGGGGGTCTGAGGGGGGTTAACTCAGATGGAAGAAGATACTGCCTAGGTATTTATTTTTGACTGAACTTGACAGGTATTTACTGGCCAGGAATTTATTTTTGAGTGAATATTCCTCTCTCCAGCTGTCCCAGCCTTTCTGCATTGGGCATTTGGCACTGAAGCCACTCATGTTGCTGCTCCTGCATTTGCAGGTCCCAGATAACCATGTTTGGCTGCTTCTTGTTCTCCTCCTGTTCCTTTCTTTGACCCAGAGCAATTACGAGAATGTGGAAGGAGAATATGGCCAACTCTACTTTTCCTGCATTGCCTTGGAATTCCTTCATTCACATACTAGCACTGTGCACCAGAAGTGGTGTCCCATGGTAATGGATGTGCTTGGAAGCTGACAGGGAGAAAAATTGTGGTAATTTGTAGGCTGGAAATACAGGGAGGAGCGTGCTGTGCTCATCTTTCCAGAGGAGCTATTCTGGTTATCTGAGTTTGTTTAGTGATGACCAAGAAATGTGAAGCTTTTCCCTATTCTTTTCTCTGGGGGATGTGTGATCAACGAGGAGATTTTTGGAGCAAAGGGCTGAGCAAAATTCATTTCCGTGGTGCTAAAACAATTAAGGAGCTCCCAAACACGTGACATCTCAGCTCTTCTGGGTTATTTCATTCCATCTGGCCTCGGTCACACACCTAAGGTTCTCTCAGAAAGATCCCTGTCCTTCTCATTTCAAGCAGCATATGCCAGGCAGTTTGTGGGGGAAAAGGCTGCTTGTCAAACTTAGTGGGTTCATGATCCACGCTCCAAGGAGGTGATGATCGCAGCTGACACACTCAACACAACAGAACCCATGAGGAGCAATCCCTTCTGAGGCTCCCCCAGAAATCTCCAAGAAAATTTCTCAGTGCTGGTGCCAACGTTTCTGCAGAGAGGGGAAGTTTTTCAGGAAAAATATAGAATCACAGAATTAGTAAGGTTGGAAAAATCCTGTAAGATCGAGTCTAACCCAGCGCTGCCAAGTCCACCACTAAACCAAGTGCCCAAGTGCCACACCTGTACACCTTATGAGCACTTCCAGGGATGGTGATTCCATCACCTCCCATTCCCATCCACCTGCCAAGCTCTTGTCTTCTCTCCTCCCTTGTTCAAGCCCAGGCAGGGTGAGAGGCAAGGCCTGTCCGTGGGAAGCTTTGCCCCAAGTAACTCCAGCTGAGGAGGGCAACTCCTGGCACATCAATCTGTGCTCTGGCACTGGGGATCACAGATTGGAGATTGGAATCTCCTGCCAGGCTCCAGTTTTAGGGACTGTTGGGAGCCTCTGGAAACACTCTTGAAGTGTCCATCAGTGCCAGCCCTGCATGGCTGGTGACAAGCAGTGAGAGTGTTGTGTCTCCTTCTCTGAAGGGTCCTGCCCTTGCCTGCCTTGAAGCTTTGCTTGTGTTCAGAGGAGGTGAAGAGAAGCCATGAAACAGCTGAATCCCTGTTCCTCTGTCTAGCTGAAAGCTGTTCTGCTGTGCCAGAGCCACCCTCTGGAGGGTAGGAAGGTGCATGTGCTTGTCCTGTGAGTGTCTGATGGGAGTCTGAGACTCACTGAGAAATGTCAACAGAAAATCTGAAGTCCACCAGCCCAGGAGATGGCAGTGCCATAGTTAGCTCTGTGCTACAGGATGCAGGGAAGAAGGCATCACCAAGATATATTTTTCAGTGGTGTGGGCAGACTGGAATGTTGAGTCCTAAAAACCAAAGCAGTGGGAGCAGTTATGCACAGTGTAAACCCAGCCAAGATGCTCCAGATCCTTCAGCCTTTTCTCTGAATTATACTCTGAGAGCCTTCACTCTTTGCTTTATGCAGCCATGCAGAGAAGGAAATCATTTGATCTGTGCAGACAGCTTGGTGGAGCCAGCAGGAATCCATTCTTTTCTCTGCTGCTCATTGGAAATTAGCATTAATTGACTGTTCTTAGCTGAGAAGTGCCTCTAATCAGTCAGAGCTTTATCAAGCTTTACATTCATTCATTCTTGAAACCACAGCCAGCCCCTCTGCCTTGCCATCGCCCATGGCAGTTGAATAAATGGGAGAAAGACTCACATTCAGCCTCTCTCCTGCAAAAATCACCTCCCCATCATCAGCTATCCTTTTTGCAGCCATCCACGGGACTTTGTGGGCTCAGTCTCGAGATTTCACCCAAGGGCTTGACAAAATCCTCCTTCAGAACAGACCCCGTTAAATGCCTAAAAGTGACGCTCAAATTTAACAATCTGTAATTTTAACAGATGCTTTGGTAATTAATTATCATCAGGAAATCACCATTCATTAGATTTTTACCACTGCCAGAGTCCAAAAGTTTCCAGAGGATGAGCTGAGTTCCCCAAAATGAGTTAGTTTTACTGTGTAATACAGGAGAGGGAAAGCATAGAAACCCCACTTTTCCTCTTGCAAAGCCCTGGTGGAGCTGTGATAAGACAGAGAACTGTTCATTTTGGCAGGTTTTGCCTGTGAAATCCCCAGACAGGGAACACAACAGGAGCCAATTGACAACTTCAGCAGGTTGTGTCTATCTTGGCAGTGATGTTTGCAGAGAGGGTCAATCATTCCAGCTCCCAAACACACAGAATGAGATGAAAAGAGCTGGAAAAGAGGATGCATTAGGAAGCTGAAAGATTGAATTTTAGGGATGTTGGCTGTTGTATGCAGGTTGTAAGAATCTCCAGCTAAAGCTTATGTGCTGTTCTCTGCAGGCAGCAGCCCAATTTATAATTAGTATTAGAGGATATTATTCAATGTGGTGATTTCTTAGGGATGATGGGGATGTATTTCTATTTTCTCTGATTCAGAATAAAAAGATATGGTGAATATAAGTTGCTTAAAGGGAAAGTTGAGGCAAATGCTCCCATAGGAAAACAACAAAACATTAACGAGCTGCTTTCAGAGAAAATTATAATATTTTGCCTTCAAAGATCATTCATTTTCAAGAGAAGGATCACTGAAGAAAATTTTGGCAGAACTTAGGGATTTAACTGAGAGGAAAAGGACAATGTTCCAGACACATCTTGCCTGTGATTCCTGCTGAGCAGTGGCTCCCAGAGCAGCACACGTTGCCTCGAGGAGCCCTTTTCCCTCTCACCTTTGTCCCTGGGGTTTCCTATTCCTTTGCTCCCCTGGCATTATTATCTGTGTCTCTGCAACACCCTCAGTTTGTGAGAAACCATTGGGTTTGATATGCTTTTGGAGGAAGGGAAAATGCAAGTTTTGCTGTTTGGCAGGGTGCCACTTCACAAGCTCTCTTCCTTTTATCAGTAATTCTTATTCTTGCCTGAAAGGAGTGACAGTAACAGCTGCCTGACAGTAGGAGGGGAAATTGTTAGGATGAAAACACAGTGAGCTACTTTAAAAACACTGGTGCATCTTTTGATATATTTTTTACATACAAATGAGATCCACTGCTAGAGGATTAGCCCAGATGTGAGATCCATGGTTTTAGACAAATGGGATGTTTTGATGAAAAACAGAGATATTAAGAAGTGAGGGAGAGGAGGAGAGGGGGTGGAATTACTTGGGGGAGGTTTCTTCATTATCCTTTGAGGAGTCTTTGTGATGAGATGGATTTCTGTGTTAGAGTTCTGTGCCTTTGCAGCATGTTTTCATTATTTGTAGTTTATGACATTTTTAGGTTCCAGTTGGGAGTGCTACAGGAAGAGAGACTGATCTCTGTGGGAAACAATCACTCTCCTTTCAGGAAGGACAGCTCACATGGGAAG
>VZTN01016873.1:200433-213153 GCA_013400515.1 Erpornis zantholeuca
GAGAGGAGAGGAGAGGAGAGGAGAGGAGAGGAGAGGAGAGGAGAGGAGACAAAGACCCACCAATACAATGCTGAAGGCCATAAAGAGCCAGAAGGGGAGTTCCAGCCTCTGTCTGAAATGTTTTGCTTCCCTCACACCTCCATTTTATGGTGGGGAGCTCAGAGTGCTTTCTGAAGCATCCCAGTGAATCCTCTTTTCCATGGCTGTGACCTTTTCTCAGGTCACCTCTGAGCCATGTAAAACAGGATGGGTTGGAAATCCTGTCTTGTGACTTATTCCAAGGAATACTGAGTCCTGGATAAAAGGCACCAATGAACCCTCCCACTGGGAACAGAAATCTCACAAGGGTTTGCCTAAGTCATGGTTTTCATGTAGCTAGAGACAAGCACTCATAAATGTATATTTTCTGGATTAGAAATTCAGAAGAAGATCTCACTCATCTGAAACCATGGTAGGTAATTGTCTTGGAGTGATTCTGTGATGTAGAGGAGCCAGTTTCTCTCTGATCACCACAAATGGGCCTGCAGGTGCCTGATTCAGGTGGTGAGTGGAGGTGACTGCCTTTGGAGGTGACAGGACAACTTGTGGGGGAGGCAAAGACATTTCAAAGTCCAAACTCAGTTTATTCATGAATTAGGTGTCCAAGTGCCTGTCCCTGGAGTACGAGGGTGTGATTTAGTCAGCTTAATGAGAGCTGCTGGAGATTTCTAATGGTGTCACCTGTGACCTCCTGGATCAGCAGCCAGGCAGGATGCTCTAATCTGTCTCATATAACACCCAAAAATAAGGTTAGAGAGATGGCCTCGAGGTTCTCATGGGCTGGGCAGCTGAGCCATGAGGTAATTTCTCTCACTCAGGTGAGAGAAATCCATCTTGGTCATTGTTGGAACCCTGGAAGCTGAGAATTTTAAATTCTCTCTGCTGAAAGGCACTGATCCACAAGAAAACACCACATTGGATCTGAGGCCTTGGGATAGGCTTCTAAAATTGAGTGATAATGTTAAAATCACATGTGTGTGGTTTGAATAGAAGGTGTAGTGTCACAGGGTGAAAAAGTTAAGATTTAAGGTTTTGGAATATAGTAATACATATAATAATACATATTTCAAAATGGAGGTTTTAGGGTGGTGGCTGGATACTTATTTTTCACTTTCTTCTTCCTTCTTCTTCATGGGTTTAGATGGTGTCTTGTAATTGGATAAGAAAATCTGCACTGCTGAACTTGGGGGTTTGAATATTGGGTTAAAAATAAAAATAATTTAGGTGTCAACTCATTATTGGATAAATTGTCCTTGAAAAATCTTTGCAGAGCTAGAGAAATGCCATTATTATATAGCCTTGTTCCACCTTGTTAGCAGAGCTCACAGCTCCTGAGACTGTAACACAGGTAAGAACTAATAAACAACTGAGCCCAAACAATAAAAAAACCACATTTCCTGTGTTCCATCCCAGCTCATGGGGAGTGAGGGCAAGGGGCTGGGAAAGAAATCCACACCCTGGCAGGTCATGAGCCACTCTGCCACTTTACTCTGCAGTTTGGAAATCAGCTCTTCCAAAGAAGGCCCCACAACTGCTCCAGAGTGCTGGAGGTCAGTGCTGTGCTGACCAAAATATTGATCGCTAAAAGTAAGCAATAAACATCAAATTCCCCAGGTTTCACACATATTTCTGCAGTGAGCAAGAGCTGAATGTCTCCCAGCATAATATTTCACCTGAAGAAATGGCACCTGAGGGTTTCTCCTTTTCTCTCTCTCCTCAGCATCCTCCCTTTGGGATCACATTCTGTCTGGTCAGCCTGTTCCTCTCCTGGGCTTCCGACCAGCTGATCATGTGGAAAGAGTAAAGCTTAAGTGCTCTGACCTTGACAAATGTATCAAAGCACAGGAGGAAAGGGATGAAAAAGGAGCCACGTTCTTCACTTGGTGGTGTCAATTCACAATAGTTAAAATGAGCTGAATGAAAATGATTGTATTTAAAATAAGGGTTTTTTTTTTTCATTATAATCTCTCTCAATAGAAGCCTAAATGGAAGATACATTTTTTTTTCTTCTTCCTTTCTTTTTCTTAAAGCAGAGAATAATTTTTTCCTTCCCAAACAAAAAAGTCTTATTGTGCAAAATCCTAACTAGCAGAAAACATCTATTGTGCTATGTGATTGAAGGTATTATCCTTTGTGTTTAAAGGATACAGGTATGTTGAAAAAAGCAACAAGATCCTAATTTAACTCTTTCTGGAGAGGAAGACCTTCCATGTCTTTGATAAAAGGGATGAACATCATCTTGGTGCAGCCTGTTCACAGGCATGATGTGGATGGATGTTTCCCATCTCCTGCTAACCTTGAAAAGATGTCTGGGAATTGTGTGGGAAAGGGCAAACTGACCTAACCCATGGGGAACTGTGGAGTTTTCCAGGATTTTTCACCCCAGATTTCATTCCTCTGCTCTGTTTCCAGCTGGTGCTGCTCCTCAAAGGCTCCCACGAGTGGTGTGTGGTTTGCTAGAGCTCATTGTGATTTACCCAGATGTGGGGGGCCAGTTTTACAGAGCATATTGCCACTGAAATATTTCCACCTGCACTGTCACGTCCTTGGCAATCTACTCCAGTTGGTTAATTTTTTTTAAACTGCCTTTTCACATAAATTTAATTGCAACAGCAGGAGAGGAGCCTCAGAGCTGACACATCCTGTCTCCCAACACAGGCAATTTCATCCTAAATAGTGACACCGTTGGATCCCTCCCTGGTTTTGGCATGGACAGCTTGTGAAGAGTATTTAAAAGAGTAATTTTTGTGCCATTAATGTTCTAGAAGATGACTCAGAGAAGTAGATGACTCGGCAAAGAGCTGGAAACTGCAATTGCCAAGCAAGGTGCTTGTCACCTCTGCCTGTGCCAGTAGTGGTACAGTGGGTCCTGGGATTAGGGTTTATTTGGCCTGTCCTGATATTTAGGTGTTCTGAATATATATATGATAAAAACACCCCCATAAAATATTTAATGTTGTATGTTCTGAATGTATGCAATAGACTATATGTGGTAAATAAGAACTGAAGAGCCAAATGGTCACCAACCCATCCATAAAACACCCAGTAATGATGAACACCTCATGATATCCCTCCTGTGGGATGAGACACTCTGCAGATGCACACAGGACCTGCTGTCCTCTCCTCTGAGCCACCTGCCCTTTGCAGCCAGAATTTGTGCTGTGTGGCTTCCCAGCAGCTCCAGTCTCCTGATTTCTCTGCTCCTGGATGCCTTAAATGGCTCCCTAGAAACAGAGAGCAGACAGGAAGAAAGGAATCAAGGAGGGATTGATTGGAAAGGCCTTCAGAGGTACACTCTGGCCTCCAGAGGCTCCTGCCTCAGTGCATCCCAACATGGACAAGGACAGCTCCCGAGTTCTTCCCACTTGGATCTCAGCATCAATTCCCCAAGCAGAAGCCAGGCAAGGATGGAATTTGCCCAAGCTTGCCCCCCTCTTGCCAAGATTGTGGTTTGCAGTTGTTGTGCCTAGGAGGGTCTGGGTGTCCTTGGAGAGCTGGAGAGGCTTTGTTGTGTGTGTGTGAGCATGAGAGAACAGCACTGAACGAGCTCCAGGGAACTGCAGAGTGACACTGGGCAGGGCAGGGTTGGAAACATAGAAAAGTTAAAACCTAAGGCATCACCAGAGAACAAGATGCATCCCTCACCTGCTCTGTCCTGCTTTTGAACCCATCCTCCCAATACAGAGAGATGGATACTGGGCAAATGCTTTTCCAGAGGAGCCTAGATGTTTCCCCAGGAGTTTTCCTCCTAACAAGGTGAAATTCCCTCCAGTTCTCTAAAGCAGCTCTGGAAATGTGGAGAGATAAGCTCTGCTAGGAGTCTACCAGCAATTTGCCTAAAAGATACTGATCCCATCTCCAATGCCCTGATAGTGTGGTGCTCTGAGAGGCACTGGTGACACTGCTGCCTCCTGCAACATAATTTTTATTTTCCTGGAGGAGTTTGATATACTCAAGTGCCGTGTCTCTATAATTGTCCCATTCCATCTCATTTACCCACCTGCAGTTTACCCGATCCTGCCCTTTATTCTTCCTGCCTTTGGGCTCTCCTGATTCCTGCAAGGTGCTCCCTTAGTACATCACAGCTCTGATCCCAGAAACCTTGGAAGGTGCAACAGAAATAAATAAACCAGTGGCATCATGTGGAGCCCTCTCCAGCCCTGTGACACCGTGGCCATGTGTGCTGCTCTCACATGTTTTCACCCCAGAGATTAGTACAGCGTAAGTGTGAGGTAGAAGAGCCTCATGCACAGTCACAGCTCTGAAAAACCATCCTGTGAACCAATGAACAAACTGGGTTTTATTGGGTTTACTGGAATAGGGTCACTTGAAGCAATAAGCTTGTGAAGGGAGGTACAATAGCATTGTTACTGCAGCTATCACTAATTACCATGTAGAAACGAGTTACCTTCACTGAAGAGCAGCCCTTATCACTCTCTGTGTCTGATTAAGGTGAAGCCTGGTGGATGGAAGTGGAACTGGGAGGTCTGACCCAGACAGCTGATAAGCCTGCTTTAGCCTAATTGCAGGTGAAGTGATTAATTGAAGAATGGGAATTAAATTTTTGCATTAGGGGTTAAAGTTTACCCTGGGACTTTTGCTTGCCTGCCAAGGAGACACCTTCAGGACCTGTACAGGCAGTGGAACATGGATTTTTTTTTTCCCTGGGAAGGGAGATCTGTTGCAGTCTGGGAGGTGGCAGAACACCTGAAAACTTTGTATCTCCAGAGCAGAAAACAGAGAGAACATGTAGGTCCGAAGCTCAGGTCCCAGGGGCAGTATGGGCTCAGCATTTCCCAGGCTGACTTATTTTCCATCATAATTCTGTCTTGCAGGGTGTGGAGCTCAGGAACACAGATGTTTTGGAGCACAGGACTGTGTCCATTTCTGTGGATCTCAGTGTAACGAATCGAGATCTTCTCTGTGTTCCAGCATTTAAAGGGTGGCTGCAGAGGTGGACATTCCCTTTTTACAGGGAGCCACATGGAAAAGATGAGGGGTGGTGGGTACAAATTACTCCTGGGGAGATTCCAACTGGACACAAGAGGAAAATTTTCTCAATAAGCGCTATGAGCCATTGAAATAATCTCTCCCACCAGGAAAGTGGTGGATTCCTGACCCTGGACAGGGAATGATTTTCCTGGACAGGGTGCTGGGCCATCTAGCCTGGACTCTGCTTTGCCCAGGAAATGTTGGACCAGGTTGAAGTTCCTTCCTGGTATTCTCTAATTCTTTGATAAATAGGCTGGGATAAGGTGCCCAGTTGTGGATTTTTTTGTCCTTTCATCCTTGTCCTGGGTATGTCTGAGCTTCTGCAGAGCTGCATGGACGTGGCCTGGAGGGAGCTTTTGCTTTGTCTTTTCTCCTTTGGTGGTTTTCAAGGAAGGATAAAGCTAAAAGGAGCTTGTGGGAGATTCTACAGTAAAACAAAGTTCAGTCTAAAAATATCTTCAGCCTAAAGCTGGAGTATTTAATCCAGGTTTCAATGAACCCTCCCTGTGAATTTCCCAGCCCCAGGCTGGTTTGCAGACAAGGGGCTGAGGGCTTTGTGTCCTCACACCTCTAAATGAGCCCTGAGAGGAGGATCATGGCAGCTTCCCTCCAGCACCTGCAGGCACAGGCAGCTCCAGCCACCAGAAAACCTGGTTATTTTCTGTTTGCTTGCCCAAGTTTCTGCTGCCTTCCTTCTGAGTCAACACTGACCCCAGACAAAAATAAACACGAAACATTTTGCTTTCTCCCCGTCGCTCAAGCACATCACACACACAGACATACATCCTCCCTTCCCTGGCAATCATCCTGAATTCCATATGCACTTGGGACAAAAAGGAAGATTTGTTTTTCTGCCAGATTTAGCAACTGGTTACAATCTGTGTGATTGCTCAAAATCATGTTGAGTTCTGAAGGCTGAGCAGCAGCTTGGAGGCATTTGCTTCTGGAGGAAACATCCTGTGCACCCAAAAGCTTGTTTACTTTCTACAGACCCATCAGTTCATTTAATAAAAGTTATTTCTACTTCCAACTCTTCTTTTGGCCTATGAACCTTATCCACGACAGCCCTTCTGTATTTCCCACTGCTAATTTTAGTCAGTGTTTTCCTAGGAAGTACTGGCTGTCCTAACAGAGGGTCAGCCTAGGTCAGGCACCCCTTCACAGTGTCTGGACACCAATCTGGGGCTTGTGGGAAGCACATTACCTGTACTAAGAGGGTAAAGCCACAGCTCACAGTCCAGGCAATGTGACACCTTAGTTAAACTTAGGTTTAAAAGCTGTTTTGGCCAGAGATTTGCTGCTTAATATTCTCCCTGGCTAAAGAGCAGCTATGGCTCCTGGATCTACCATAAGGATAAAAAACAGATGCTTGGCTTTACCTCAGGGGTTTTGGTTAGGCTTTGATCCCACAAACCAGCTGTGAACCTTTGGCTGGAGCAGGTTTGTGTAATTTAGTGGGTACAGGAGAAGGGAAAGCAGAAGGAGGTGAAAGAGGGAGGAGTTTGATGGGGTTTGTTAACTGATGTGGTGAGCAAGATGGAAAGGGCTTCAGGACAGCTCTTATTTGTGGTCTGGTAAAGGGAGAATTCCTGGAGGTTCTACTGATGCCTTAAATGGCTCCCTAGAAACAGAGAGCAGACAGGAAGAAAGGAATCAAGGAGGGATTGATTGGAAAGGCCTTCAGAGGTACACTCTGGCCTCCAGAGGCTCCTGCCTCAGTGCATCCCAACATGGACAAGGACAGCTCCCGAGTTCTTCCCACTTGGATCTCAGCATCAATTCCCCAAGCAGAAGCCAGGCAAGGATGGAATTTGCCCAAGCTTGCCCCCCTCTTGCCAAGATTGTGGTTTGCAGTTGTTGGGCCTAGGAGGGTCTGGGTGTCCTTGGAGAGCTGGAGAGGCTTTGTTGTGTGTGTGTGAGCATGAGAGAACAGCACTGAACGAGCTCCAGGGAACTGCAGAGTGACACTGGGCAGGGCAGGGCTGGGAACATAGAAAAGTTCAAACCTAAGGCATCACTACAGACTCCAGGATTTTCAGCAATTCAGATGGGAAGGTAGGAGGCTGCTCACAGGGATGGACACTGTGCATGAAGGAGAGGGGCAGGGAGGTGGTAGAGCAGATATTTGGCACTGAGCTGTGGAGCTCCAGTGAGGGAAAACAAAGCTGCTGTCCCAGATGATTGGGGTATGGAGGCATTCTACAGGGAAGCCATGGCAGGTGCACCAAATTCTGCCTTGCCTTAAGGATTCTGGGGTGGGATTATCCCATGGAAAGCTTTAAGAGTCTCCTCTGGCACAGCTGGATGGCAGGAATTTCTTCCAGGCATTCTGGGGATGCCATTTACCATGTAGAGGTGAGTGGGTTTTTGCTTCTCCCTGGGGCACCTGGAATTTGGAAGAGACTGGGGACCTGGGTGACAGACCAGCCACATTCTAACACCCTGTCTCAAAGCTGGGTGCATCTTTCCAGAAGGAAAATCCAGGGGGACACATATTCTGTATTATTCAGCACCTATTGTTCTGATGCTGTGCTAAAATCTGAGATGTATTTAGAGCACAGAGGGAGGGATTCAAAGACACTGCCAAGATTTCTGAGAGTTACATTGGAGAGCAGCACCTCCAGACTGCAGGATTTGGGGTTTTCAGTGGGTTACTCCTATCAGAGCAACCCTAAACCACATCACTCTTTTGACCACACTTCCTGAGGGCATTTTGCTGCTGTGGAGTCAGCGTGGATCTCACACACAGCCAAGGACTGCCACAGCAAGGATGTACCCTCCAGGCCTTGCTCAGAAAAGTGACAGCAGAGCATTTGGCTGAGGACCAGGTTTTCTAACAAGGCAGAAATGTGCTGACAACCACGGAGGTGAGACAGATGGTCTTCCTTCCCTCCTTGTCTTCTCCAGTGTCAAATGGCTTTCCTGTGTATTATAAAAGACTCACTGCAATCATCAGTTCAGAGATGGGCTTTTCATCATCCTCTCTCCCTCTCCTGATGCCACTTTTTTGTTGTTGTTCAAGTTCCTCTGTGCTGAAAAGCCCAGGGAAGGACAGATAGAGTTCTCAGTGGTATTTATTTTGGCAGGGAGTTTCTCAGTAGTTCTGCTGCTGGATGGGTGAGAAAGCAATATCCCAGCAGGAGATGATGAGTGGATTTCAGCTGTGTCAGTGTGAGGTATTGCTTTGCTACCAACAGCCACGAGGACCTGAAGGCTGGGATGGCAAGCTTAGAAATGTTCCTTCTTTGCTGCTGTGTGCCCAGCTGATTGTTCAGCATTGCAGGGCAGGCTGAGCTGCCGATTTGCTGAAACAAAAAAAAACCCAAAAAACCAAAAAAAACCAACAAAACAACCTTGCTGAAAAGAGTTACGAACAGCATAAGGTTCTGCAAAGCAGTGAGGTATTTTTGAGCATCCTTTTCTGAGCTGGTTTGACATTTTTAGCAGGGTAACTGGCTCCTGATTGGACAAGGCGTGGGTGAAAGCTGCTGCAGGGATGAGATAATGCATCGCTGAGCTTGTCAAAGTCCCTGTTGATGCCTGCCTTGGGTGGGGATGGGGGAGTGTGGGGCTCCGTGTTTGGCTGGGCTTGTTTGCAAACACCTACTTGTGCGCTCTGACATGCAATGAGAAGAACGCTGGAGGAATTTCTGGGGGCTGAGAACGCAGGGAGCAGCTTGGAGCCTCCTAAAGAGAACGGTGGGAAATGGCTCCGAGGGACACGGCGGCGCCTGTGCGCTCATTCTTGGGAAAGCTGCAGAGAACTGATTTACGAGGGTGTTTTGACATTGCAAACTCCTTGGAGAGCTCCTCAGAAGGCCTGAGATGACATGGAGGAGGAAATAGCTCTCTAGAAAGGGGGAAAACTGGAGCCAGCATGACCTGCAGGGGAGCTTAGGTTATGAGGGGGCTGGCAGAGAGACAGGGGGAGATGTCAGGGTTCAGGGGTGCAGGAGCAGGGCCAGGCAGCAGACACATCCCAGACATGCTGGATGCACATCAGGGGTAGCACATCGAGCTGGGGCACAGACAGGCTGACCCTCCACAGAACCCCAGAAGCAGCAGGGGCAGTTTCCAACCACACAGGAACATTCCCCAGTGCTGGTTCGTGGGTGACAAAAGCCCCTCAGGAGAGCAGCAGGTGGCTCACAAAGCTATTTGGTCTGCAGAGAGGAGAATTGTCCCCAAGAGCTGTGGAATTTCATCTTTGGTGCTTTCTTGGCAAGCTGGAGTCCCTTCATGAGTTTTTCAAGGCGTTTTGAGAAGATGCCAGCTAGGATTATCCTTAAGGAGGCCTTCCAGGTATCTTTTTGGAGAGGCTGAAAGGGGACATGAGGGTTGGGAACAGGAAGATCAATCCCTGCTTGAACTTGTAGAACTTTGCCTTCTACATCTGCAAGAAAATGGGGAGAGAACAGAAGTCTTCAGTCCCCTCCAGTCCAATGCATCCGATGGATGAATCTTGAGCACAGATTCTGCAAATCCAGCCAGGATTTCAGACTCAGAGGTAGAATGGGAACAGCTTCTCAAAACCTTCATGGCATGAGCCCAAGCAGGGTAGGATGGATGTTTTCTCAGACTGCATTCCCTGGATCCTTAGAGGAGCTGCTGTCTCCTGGAAGACGTAAGTGAAGAGTCAGGAGAAGACAATTCTGCAGCACTGTGAGGTGAAACCAGGCTGAGCAGGGACTCCATGATCGTCCTGCTCTGCCCTGGGGTTCTCACAGAGGCAATAAACAGTGCCTGGATGGTGAAGAGTCAGGAGTGTGACATGTCGAGCTTGAGAAAGGGATGTGTACAGGGAATGGCCTGCTCTCCCTGAGGCATTTCTGAAGGGACAGAGGAATGGCTGGTGTTTGTACACATCTGTAATTCGTGTTGAGCATTTTGCATTTTCACTGGGTGCTCAGCAGTTTAATGCATTTATTTGGGTCCTTTAACTGTGATTCATGTCAGAAACTGATTTATGTTCCATTCTGAAGGTTTAGCACTCCCTCCAGACAGCTAAATGGGGGATGTGTCTACTGCATAAGCCAGAGAGGAGCCAGCAAACCTTTTCCTCTGAAACTCCTGCTGTCTTTTAATAGCTAAACATCAAGACAAACTCAGGCTTTAGCCTCAGTGGGTGTCTGCCCCATCCCGTGGTTTCTCCATGTCTTCCTTGGGATTGGCTCCTGGACATCTCTGAGGAAGCCAATCTTGACCCATTCTTCCCTCATGATTCCCAGGAAATGTCCACATTCCTGATGTGGCTTCACAGTCAGCTCAGCTGGTGTCCCAGCCCAGGCTGTTCAAAGGATTAAAGCACAGAACAATTCCTCCATAATTTCCTTTCATGGGCCCTGTTTCCTACACTGTTCCCATTCACATGGAAGGATAATAAATAGCCCATCTATTTTTATCCATCAGAACAAGGTGCTTCAACAAGCATGATTTTCCACACAGTGTTGGAGCTGTTGCAAGCTACAAAAATGTAACTTTACTCCAAAAAAAAGCACTCCCAGCTTGGGCAGAGATGGCCCCCTGTGGGTGGGGAGTGGGTTTGATAATTTCGGAAAGCTCCAGTTAAGAGCCACTTGTTGAATCCCCAGTGTTTCTGCTGGGATTGCCAAGGGCTTGCCCTGCAAACTGTAGGTGGGCACATGAATGCTTGGAGTTACCTGGAGCCAGGGCTTCCATAAAGCTCATTCTGGGCTCCTGATTCCTCCTCCACAGGGAAAATGTCATGGGAAATGCAGATATCCAACGCTGCTGGAAGGTGCAGTGCTGCCAGTGCTCTGTAGATCTCCCTGAGCTGGGTGTTGGGATTATTTCAGGCACGTTGGCTCTGTCTTCATCAGCTCCTTCAGCTGCATTGAATAGGATTCTCTTGTCAAAGCTGTTTATCTCCTATCTTTAAAAAATGAGTCAGGGAACAGCCTCAGAGGGTGGGGTGGGCTGGGCTTGTGTTGTGGGTTTACTTTTTTGCCTGAAACACAAAGATTAGGCCAGTTCCTGTTGCAGAGCACAGGAGCACAGATCCAAGATAGACTCCAGCATGACCATTCCCCTGTTCCCATGGCTGAGGACAGCTAGCACACAGAAAGGTTGTTAAACGCTGGAATTAGAGAAATTTCTCTTGTTTTGGCTCAGCTAACAACATCATATTAAATCCAGAATGGCAATTTGAAGATGGATCAAAGCATTATGACAGCTGCCAGCTTTTGATATAATACTTCTGTTGGAGAAAATGGTGGAAGAAGCACAGCTGGTGGATTGGTGGATAATGGATTTAAAATTGCACATACTGCCAGACCTAAAGAGGCTGGGATTTCTGCTGAGAACTCTTGCCCTCTTTCTTTAGATCACAGTGTGTTGATGCTCCAGGGAAAATGTGTTTCCAGGAGCAGTTTCCCGCCTGCATCGAAGCGCTCATGAACTGGAGAGATAGTTAGCAGGACCTTGAATTGACAAAAAGAACCCTTCAAGACTATTTCCCCTTCTTTCACTGTAGTAAAGGAGCCAGCAAAACGTTTTGATACAAGAAAATTGCTGTTCCTCACAGTTTTCTGGCCTATGCTGCCTGTGTGTTACAGCTGGGCTGTTTCAGACCAGGCCGTGCCGTGGTGGTGCCTGCTGCTGTCACAGATTTGTCCTCAATAAATGTCTTGGATCCTCAGCTGAGTTTGGAGCAGGTCTTGTGGGATGGGAAAAAAACAGATCAGGCAAGATCCTTCTGACAACCTCAGCTGGATGGAGCCTTCTGCTCTGGAGCCAGGCTGGGAGAGCTGGGGGTGTTCAGCCCGGAGAAGGCTCCAGGCAGAGCTCACACCCCTTCCAGAGCCTAAAGGGGTTCCAAGAGAGATTTAGAGCACTTCAGACAAGGGCCTGGAGAGACAGGACAAGGACAATGGCTTCAAACAGGGAGAGGGCAGGTTTAAGTAGGTATCAGAAAGAAGATTTTTACAAGGAGGGTGGTGAGGCCTTGGCACAGCTGCCCAGAGAAGTGGTGGCTGCCCCATCATTCAAGGCCAGGTTGGATGGGGCTTGGAGTAACCTGATCTCATTGAAGATGTCCCTGCTCATTGAAAGGGAGTTGGACTCTATGATCTTTAAAGGTCCCCTCTATCTCAAATTATTCTGTGATTCAATGGGTCTCTGTCTAAACATGGCCCACTCCCCCTCAGCTTGTTTTGTTATCATCAGAGAGAAACAGGCACTTACAGAGGCCTAAAAATCTCATTTAAATGCGTCTTTTAGATGAGATAAGTCATGCTCTTCACTCCTGATGATGTTAACTGGCTCTCTGCTGACCATAGAAGGAACACAGGGCAATTAAATAAACTTCTCCAGCCAAGATCAGTGCCAGCAGCTGGATGCTCTGGATGCTCGTGCAGGATTTCTCTGCCAAGCATAACTGGTGTCCAGAGTGGTAGAAATGACTGACTTTTGACAGAGGAAGCTTTTCCAGTTAAACCATTCAAGCTTGATCATAAAAAAGAAGCCTTGTTGCTGCTGATTCAGGCAGCTCCAGCCTTTCCCTGTGTGCTGCAGAGCAGGCAGAGCTCAGCTGTGTGTCAGGGCTGAATGTGCTGGATGGTCACCCTGTGCTCTTTCTTTCTGCCCTGCAAGTCAAAACCTGTGTGTGACCAGCCCAACACCCCATGGCAGAGAGGTGAGGCCAGCAGGTGATGCCTTTAATGGCTCCCT
>VZTN01016874.1:6426-94455 GCA_013400515.1 Erpornis zantholeuca
GGGTCATGGTGGGAAGGAGATGGAAAAGAAGAAAACCAGACTCCACATAGTAACAAATCCAAGAAGCACTGAAAACCTTAGAATTGTCAAAATTCTCAAAAGAAAGCATACGGACTTTTGTTTTAAAATGTGTATATATCTTAATTTTTAAAGCCTTAAAAGAGTTAAATGAGTGTTTTCACAGGGAAATGTATTTTCTGCTAACACAAAATTATTTTCAAAATTATTTCTCTTTTCCTGTGCCTGAGAAAAACACAATTTAAGATAACTCCCCAAAATTTTCTTGCTGCCTTCTCCTCTGGTAAAATCAGCAGTCTAACAACATAATTTATTCACACAGATGTAACAAGTGTCTCTACAGACCCGCCAGAGCAAAGCACTTTCCAAAAGCCTTGGGCTGGTGGTCACAATGAGAAAGGAGCCCAACAGTTTAACAGCAATGGACTTGGGCTTTTATTCTGTTATGGGAAAAGAAACGTCCTTCTGTCAGACAGAGAATTCAGTCTTCAAGCCTTCTCTTGACCTTTAAAAATCACAAGTAACCTGAAGAAATGTCACGGATGGATAATGGTTAATGATGTTCACCAAAGCACAGTGACATCATCCTGAACCAAAGCCATCTGCCTGCACTGTCCTGTTATCTTCGCTAGAAATGGAAAGTCACAAGCACTAAAGCAGATGATAACATTTGTTTTAAAGGAAATGTTAATTGAAATTGGCATGCTGCTGCTCACAGCTAGGAACCGGACCCCAAGGGATAAGAAGAAAAGGAAAAAGAAAGGTGAGTTTTGCCAGATGAGTGCTGACTCCCAGCCAATGATGGGGAGGGCTCCATGTCTGATAATCCATTTTTAACTACAGCAAGATTAACTGTGACCTGAATAAAAAGCCATTACTAAAGTGCAGAAAGCCTATTATCTGCTCTTTTAAGCATGCGAGTGGGAGGTGAAGAAAATAATCACACGAGATCTACATTTTCTTAATTATTTTTTTAAGAGATACTGGGACCTGAATATCTCAAAATAAGAAGAAATAAAAATATTCATTTTAATGCATGCCATGTAATGCTTGTCACTTAATCACTGCAAAGTGCTTCCAGGTTTAATTACAGTCTTCAGTGGCCCAGCAAGATGAATAAGTCATGAATCTTAACACCCAAATCCAAATCACGAAAGCTATCTTTCTCCTCCCCTCCCAGTGCATACTGGATCCCTCAGAAGAAAACAACATATATTAAAAAACCTCTTCTAAACAGGACAAAATAACCCAAATTAATTCTTTGTTAAAAACTCTTTCTATAGCAGGGACCAAAGTTTACTTATGGGCAAGAAATAACCTAAGTCAGCCTCACTCTGCATTAGTAATTGCTTAATAAAGTAGGAAGCTATAACAGGGCAGGGGGACCCTGCAAATGCTGAATAGCAGTTGGAAAGATTCAGGTATCGGTGGCTGCAGTGACTGAGCAGAGAGAGAGAGCATTCTCAGGAAGCAGCATCTTCCTAAGCAGGAATCTCCTTGCAGCAGCCTGCCAAGCCCAGCACTTGCATGCCTGCAATCAGGAACTGTGGCACTCTTCCGAGGCATAAAACTCCAGGGGGAAGTCCTCTTCAAAGCTTTTTTCCCATGCTATGCTCCATCTCACAGGCATCCTGCTGGCATGAACCACCACTAAGCCTTCAGCTACTCATTTTTCCAGGAGTTTGTTTATTCATGAGCACCTCGATGTTTATCTCAGGGCTCAGTAGTCTAAAATGCAGACACCTGAATGGTTTGAGGAATGGCACTTAGGAACCTGATCAATGAAACATATTTCACAGACTTCAAAGGAAGTACAACTTCAGATAAAAAGAAAGACTATTCAAGGTATCCAGCAACTGTTCTCTGATATTTTGAGGAACATGGTAATAATTTTTCTTCATTACAGTTTGGAGAATTATTTCTGGCCTTTGGGAAATCATCTGCTGGACAGACCTTACAGAAGACAAGTCTCTGTGCCCAGTTTTCAATTTAGACTTATTCACATCTTCAGTCACAAGAAAAATCAATACAAGTACAAACTGAAGATTGTGTCAAAGTCACAGCCCCATGGCAGCCACTCCTCATACAGTTAGATCCCTTGCCAGTAGAGATGGCCTTGGCAGCTGGACAATTCACTCCTTTGTGCTGCAGATTCACCCAAGCACTCTAATGTTTTACTACTTCCAGGGGCCAGGACAGCAGGAATAAATCTGATCCACAATTGACAGTGTTCAGCAGGATGCCCTCACTTATTTTTAACTGGCTACCAGGGAGATTTCCCTGACTTTTGTTTTCTCCTTTGCCCTTCTGCACTGTCTGAACAGAAATGCAAAACTGCTCTCTGTGCCTTCTTGCCCTCTTTTGGCTCTCACTGAGCCTATTTCTCTCTCTAAATTACATATTGCTCCAATGGTTGTGTGTGTGTTTGAAAGCCCCCTTCCCTCACTGCAGTGGAAAAATCTTACAACTGGAATCACCTGAGACATTCCAATTGACTTCCAGTGAATATGAAAATATGGTTATTATATAGATACACACACAGCCCACCCCCCAAAAAATACGTAAGAATACTTAAACTTAAGATAGTTAAGGTCTTGCATGTACAGAAAAATAAGTTAATTTATTGAAAACATAAAAATTATCTAATTCCTCTGAATATCAATATATGATTTTTTAAATTCTATTCATTACATTCAAATTGATTAGTAGTTAAACAATACCCATTGTTTAGAGAAGAGATAGGAAATACTTTTCTGCAGCTCTTTTCTGACCTCAGTGGGTTCTTGCATTTCAAATGTGAATACTCATTACCGTTTCTTTTCAGAGTTTTCAATTCAGCAGCCAAATGATGCTTTTAAGAAAAAGGAAAGCCTAAGGCCCATACTGAAAAAAATGGATGCATTAGAGCTGTGGAAATAATTTATTCATACCCTAGTGTGCAAGAGCCACTCTCAGCCAGATATATGCATGTGACAGAAGTCTTTAGGAAATCAGCTTCTATTATAGAACATATTTGGAAAGGTAAAGCTGATAACCTATCTGAAGTACATTTAACAGGCTTCTTCCTTTAAGCTTTCATAATTACAGCATTAAATTCTCTGCTTTTTAATGCATTAGACACACTGAGGACATAGGACGCTCACTTAATTACCGTTATATAGAAAGAAAAAGGGGACGTCTTCACAAAAGAACTCAAGAGTAGAATTATATTCTACATACCTGCACCAAGTTCCTTTCTGAGAAATAGGAAGAGGTAGAAACATTTGTAATGGAAAGGAAGATCACCTTTTGCAACATTAGGTCTGTTGACTGACACTTTTAAATACTGCTTTTGATTATGTTTTATTTTGATGAATAATAAATGTGGCTCTGTAGAAAAATTAAAGTATTTGATAGAAAAACCCATAGCCCATCATTTTTAAAGCTGCATTCTGGGACCTAAGCTTTGATACAGGCACATAAATGGAAATTCATCCCAGAACAAGAATTAAGAGGTTCCTGATACAGAATAATTAGAGCCTTTGGGAGGAGACAGGTTGAGAATTCAAAAATGAGTTTACATATGAGTTTACTATAAGTTTACATAGTTTCCAAACAGATGTAAAGTTAAGGGTTCTTCTATGAGTATGCCTTCTAAGACAGTGGAAGCTCAGTATTTCCTGCCTGTAATTGCCTGCAATGCATTTTATCACTGCCTTACCACCACTATTCATTTTCCTTTTTTATACAGCTCTGAGGGGAAACAGCAGTTTCTCTGGAGTACAGAAAAAATTCATCTAGAGAATACAGTGTATGATTTTGAGTTTCTTGTTGAAAGACTGAAATTATCACACCTCTCATCACCTTTCAGTATAGGGGACAAAAAAAAAAGTACATTTCAGGAGGTCAGAACAAATGTCTCATGTGCATTTCAAAAATTCCATTTTAAAGTTCTGTTCTGAAAAAAAGGGTTAACAAAGCAATATTGCTATTCTGTTTCTGGCACTTTCATTATGCCATCAATTATTACAGTGCCATCTTCTAATAAGAATTTCTTCATGTATTCAAATTGGTGAGCAGAGTCATTCAGCAGCCACAACAAATTGAGGTCAACAGGCTTTATTTCAAGAACTACAATGGTGTCAAGTGGTCACTCCTTCATTTTTAATTTCTGGTTATATGAGATGCAAATGCATGATCTCTCATTCTAACAGCCAGCTATAGGAAACAGCTACAATTACATTTTAACTTATCCTTAACTATGGGCAAACAACATTATCAAGCTGGGGACGGGGCAGTTTGAATCACAAAGAAAAGACTTATTCTATTATGGAAATTTTAAATTTATTTTCCTCTGCATTTATCAGAGTCATGTCTTCCTAATCAGAAAAGTAAATACCAGAGTTTGTACCTTGATCCAATGTAGAGAAGCCCAATAATTGCAGGAATTATTTTTTTCCCCCTTTTTACCTATACCTGCAAACTTGAAAAGACCACATTATCTGTTACACAACCAGCTCTGTCTACCTAGGTCTTAAATGTTGCTTAATAGTGAAACACAGTGTCCTCCTATACACAACATGCAGTGACACCTGGCACACACATCTCTGTCCAGCACAGGGGTGCCAGTGCTCCCTGCACACACTGAACACCATCTCGTGATGGTCAATGCTCTCTGGAGTTCTGTGGATCTGCCTCCCTGTTTGGATCAGGGAATGCTGGAGCCTCACCAGTGACTGGCCCAATGAAATTAGTGAACATAATGGCACTTCCTTGAGGCTTTGAGGACACAACTGGGTCACTGGCAATTCTCAACAAGCCATGTAAAAACTTAATTAATCATTCAGTCCTTTAGCCAACAGCCTCTGTTCCAAGGGACCTTTTGGGTGATGCCAAATACTTTCTTTTATTTTAAGCACCTTTAACTATCAGCTGGTCTATTTTTATTTGTTGCTACCAAACAACTTCTGACACATCATGTCTTTGAAGTCCAATCTACTGTTTATACAGAAAAAGTGAAGTTGACGCTCCTTCCTCTACTTAATTGGGAAAACACAAACATTATAAATGAAGCTCCTGCTTCAAATGCTGATAGGAATCAATGCTTAAATTTGAACTCTTTTACAGAGTTCAAAACACACAAGCTTAACATTTGTCTTTCTGAGATGGCCAGGTCAGTAAAATCTTTAATCATGATACATGTGCTAAGAAAATCAAGGTACAAAAGAAGAGATTCAATGTGAGAACAAAGCAAATTCGTTTAAATGCATGGATAATCATGAATACTATCTGGAATTTTATTATCAGTTCTGTGTTGCACTCCATATTTTGTGGCAGAAGTGCATCTTGCCCTACAGCAAGCCCTGCCTAAAGTCCTGATGAGCTGTAAACCCTCATTTCCATTGTCAGTGTGCAAAGCTATTGACCCATAGCACCTTAGGGTTGTTCTGATTTGGACATAATAGTTTGAGGAACATGCTCATTTCAAATGATCCATTTTGTTATTTGCACATGGGAAGCTCTTCTGTGACATGAATTGGAACGATTGTAAGACCTATTGATGTTTGCAAAATCTAATGGAATGCAAAGGAAAAAGATCCCTTGATTTCATATTGGGATACTGTAGAAGGTAAGAGTGGTTAATCCTCACCAGTCCCATCAATGTCACATATCTGCAGTCTTATTTACATTAAATGTCACAGCAAAGTTTATTTAAATTAGAAGGTTACACATGACTGGATAAAATTAAAGAAGTCACTTCATGAGTTTTTAATTTCCTCTGTAGTGATTTAATTCTGAAGTAATTTGAAAGAATCCTCTCAGAATGTAATATCAAATTACAACAGAACCTGCTTATCTCTACCTAAGTTATCTTTGATTGACCAGTCTTCAGACTCCAGGCTCTTTTTTCAGTGTTCTAATGAAGTCTAAAATGCTTAATGAACAACATCTAACTCTGTTCCTTCCAGACTTCTCAATACAACTCTGTACAGCAGAGATCTGTTTAGCTTTGGTCTTCTCTCCATATTACACTAAAGATAAACATTATTGTTTGGGTGTCAGCTACCCCACATTTGCTGACCCACAATGTATCTTCAACAAATGGCTAAATGCAGAAACAGACATTGTTCTCTCATTTGCACTACCCCAGCTTGGATAAAGTCCTCCCATCTCACCTCCAGGCCACTGCCAGAAGAAGTGCTGTGCAACACTGCTAATTCATGCAACATCAACACAAAACTCAATCCCAACTTTATGATGGATAAATTACAAGTGATGAAAAGAATTTCAGTAAGCTGCCCGGAGGAAGAATAATATTTATTTCGACAGTGCTCCAATTTCCAAATCATCCTAACTAAGCCAGTTGTCAACACAGCGAGGTTACACTGTGGGTTCATTGCTGTTCTAGCAGATGGTGAGGACCTGTAAAAGCCAAATGCGCTGCCACTTTGCTGTTCTAACAAATTAAAACTGAAGTCTTGAAAAGTTAATTTGTTCAACAGCAATAACAAATGTGAAGTTTAGGTCCTTTGTAACTACATACACATATATAATCTTGTGTACACTTATTCCATCTTCCGAGAAACTCAGAGCTGTGAAACAGTTTTTCTGTGAAGATTTTGGATTTTGTTTTTTAACAAAATCTCGATAACCAGTCACAGTTCATTTATCATTTCAATATAAAGTCACTATAACTGCAAATGTCTTCAAGTTTTGGCATGGCACTCTAAAGCTCCAGAAAAGGCTTCCAACAAAAACATAAAATGGATTGTGAACAGCTAATTAAGCATGATAGCCAGCCTTGTGAGAGAGCTATCTTTAGGTGCATTGCATCACTATAGCTCTCTCTGGAATTTTCATAGGAATAAGAGAAGATTTCACTCCTTGTCCCAGATCCCCAAAACATCAAAAGACAACAATGCTAAGTGACGTAAGTCAGACTTCATCTCTTACTCTCTTAAAATCATAACCAGGTTATCTACCACCATTATTCTAGAAACTGTTGCTCTATGGCTGGAACCATTGCAATATTCTCACTGTCTGACACTAAGGATGATTTCTGACCAATTCATAGACCACGGCTATTTTTATTACAATTACTGCATCTCTTACAATGTCCACACATCATACAACATGATCTGAAATTGTTTGTTGTCACTATGGACACTCCTGGTGAAACAAACAATTATTATCCATTTTACAGATGAAGCAGACAAACAATTATTATCCATCCACGTTTTACAGATGAAGCAGAAGGATCATGAGTCTGGCTTGGGGTTTTAGGCATTTTTGGTTTGGTTTGGGTTTTTAAAATGTGGTTGGTTGGTTTGGTGTTTGGTGGGGAGGGTTGGTGGATTTTTGTTTGTTTTAAAAGGCATTTGAATGCCTTCTGGCTCCACAAAACAACAGCAAGCACTTCATTAAACACTCCTGTTTTCACAAGCAAGTTTTAAACACTCTGAATCAAGGCAGAGTTCTTTAACTAAGATACTTTCATAAATAAACTTTATGCCTCAGAGCACTAAGCAGAATCATACCTTCAAATATGGGCTCTGGGAGTATCAGAATTTTGCCCCAGACGTCACCAGCAGTACAGGGAAATGCACCATAGACCAGCAGTCTGCACTCACTCTGCTGAGACAAACAGACTCTCTCATTGTCTAATCCCCATCCACTAAGTTCTCAGGGCCTTTATCTGCTCTCCTCTCTTACCCAGTCCTGCTCCAAAACCACCCACTTCACCTTCGTACTTGCCCTTGTTAAACATTTTCCAAATTACATATGAACAAATCCTCACTTAACTCCTTATCATATCTTTTCCTCATTGCTTGTCTTTCTGTAGCCCAAAAGTGCCACGAACTTGCTCAGCATTCCTTTGTTTTTACACCATCTAGAAAACATCTCACTGATCCAACTCGGGGGTTTCTTTGGTTACAATGGAGATAGAAGTAACAGCAAAAGGATTTAGGATGAACAAGTCTAATAATAAAAATACACAACTATAAAAATTAAGTCATACTGTCTAGACCCTTTGAACTCAATGCAATAGACTGACTGAGGTTCTGTTTCTTCATTGGCTTACTTAACAAGGAAAGAAATCAAAATTTTCCTCCCTGATGCACCTGACAGCACTCTATTGAACGTCCAAGCTGAAACACTACTGAGGTAGAAAATGAGGATAGGAAAGAAGATTCAAGATTGCTTGTGTAGTGAGGGAAGTTTATCGAGGTTTACAAATATCCAATTAGCACATTACAAACTGTTAACCTAGATAGATTCTATTATTTGGGTCTGCTTTTAAAACCTGCATGGATTTACCAGCCTTTCGGGCTTGTAAAGATACATGCCTGCTAGATACATCATCCGTTGGCACAAGAATTTTTTCAGCTGTTCTGTTCTGCATTTCCTCTCTCTATTGCAGTTCCAAAACTTCTCTCTTACATTGCCTGGCAGAGTTAATTCCAGCTATTTGACTTTACAAAGCAATGCCCAAGATAAGGGGGAAATACACAAAAGCTCATCACTAGAAGCAGAAACAAAATTCAAAAAATTTCAGAAGTCAAAAAGAACATGACTGCTATAGTAGCCATACATATATTAATTGACAAAATTATGTATCTATTTGTGCATACAGAAAATAGGCATACAGCTCACTGACTACAAAATCAAGATGCCTACCTTGACAACTGCTATCAGCAGTTTATGTAAGTAAAAGTTTTCCACACAGGTTATAAGATTTCCTAAAATAAGGGACTGTACTAGAAAATCAATGTTCAATAACTAAACCCAGCATGCCTGTGGCTGAGCCAGAATTCTGTGAAACCACAATTCAGGTCTTTGTGTAGAAGCACCTACTGACAGCTGCACTTGCTGGTGGGTATGGTTTGATTTCACCATCTATTTCACAAACACCCACAGAAGGTTTTTTGCATATAAATATTCATAAGGTGCAAATTAGTGGTTTCACAGTTATTTTCCCTTTCTTTTCCTCCCACAGTCTGCTACAATAAAACTTCATTTCACAGAATCACAGTTAAATGTAAGCAAGGTCTCACCCTTGATCTACACTCAAGTATATCACCCTCAAGATTATTTAAAATACTGATTATTTAATTGTTTCTGATGCCTCTGAAGGAGGACATACATGTTGATACTGACTTTCAGCTGGAGAAAATAATTGAAACTCTCAAAATATTTTGAAAAAAGGCTGAGAGATGATCACAATAGCCTGTTCAAAACCTGCAAAGTTAACAAAGATATCACACACAACAGGTCCTATCTCAATAATATGAACATGAGGCAGCATCCTAGTAGCAAACCACATTTGCTTTACAAAAGAGAGGTGTAGCATAAAAATCATTGGTATGTTGTGTGGGAGGAAAACAACAGTTTCTAGGGAAAAAAAAAAACAAAACCAAAAACCTCTCTCCCTTTTAAGTAAGTTCCTTAAAACAAACATCTATGAAGGTAATATAAAATATATAGATAGGTCCAGCCCAGAGTCCTGACTCCCACAAAGCCTCTGTATTTGAAAACACTGATTCCTAGTCCCACAATTTAGCTTCCTTAAAGTTTATTTGATCAAAAGAGTAAAGTTTGTTAACTTAACACTGAAGTCAGAAAACTCACACAGGACAGATCTCATGGTGAGGAAATCCATCCTGATTGTAGGACTGAAGTAACATTACCTGCAGCTACCACTGCTGCTGACAGAGATCATTCTAAGGATGGAGAGATATGAAGACCTTATCACAATATAATCACCCTGAAGTCACTGCATATGTTTTTTTTATAAACACTGGTAAGTTTTAGGGGAAAAAAACTTTTTCTTTTTAAAATGAAAAAGAGAGGTTTCAGTCCCCGACACTTAAATTAATAGTATTTAAGTATTTAATCGGAACACTGAAGAGATGAATCCGTATCATTTGCTCACACACAGTAAACACATGCATGGTAGCTTATCTGCTTACAGCATTGCTGTATTTCTTACAAGGATGAAAAGAATTCTTTAGGAAAATTCCACTTTGCAGTACCTCCTCAGCCATCAGACAACACTATCGAAAGTCAGAACTTCAGGGGGTGGAGGACAGCCCTGAAGGATATTTTCCACTGACTACCTCAACCACAAGATGTTCTAGAGGATTGTGTCTTTTTGGTTTGCATGCACTAGAAGAAATGCAGCAGAACATTTGCCTGTTTTCCATTGTTTTCCTTTCCTCTCTTCCTCAGCATTTGTTTTCTCCATCATCTGGTGTCTTTACATACATAAGGAAAGTTAAATATTTACAGCAGCTCAGGCAGACACAGCAAATCCCTTTAACGATTCCCCTGGGAAACCCATCTCTCTGATTCAGTTTTCAAGGAACCACAAGACAAGTATTTTTTCCTATAAATAAAGATAACACTACAGTTCCACATTGAAACTATTTCCCCCCAATTTCAAACCCGCATATACAAATTCAATTTGCTGTCCTGTTTTATTCCAATAAATGGAGCTTTAGCAATAGATCTAAGCAGAAATGTCATCAGGGTTTGAGTGATTGCTGGATATTATTTATTTGATATGAAATGAGCACTGAATGAATTGGCAAATTCATCTGGAAATGACATTACTACCTTGAATAGATTTAAGCTACTCCATGTCAAACTACAGCTTATTGTTATACAACTTTGATCACTGGCTTAAATGTACAAAGCCTACAATGTACAAAGCCTCAGAAATGATCTTTATAAAAATAAGATTAGCGAGTAATAAGAACAAGGTGGTTGCTGAAGATATTGTTGACATTTCATATTAAAGCCAGAAATTGTTACGAAATTGAGTTGAAATGTGCTATAACAGGGAGAAAAAGGTGATCATCAATAAATTTCATTTATTGGAGCACTCTGTTATTGACATTTTATAAAATTAGAAATCATGAGACTGCTGCTTTCTACAAGTTTGACAAGGAGTAAGATTATTTAACAGCATACTAAAGAAAAGGGAACCAGCTGGAAGTTACAGTGAGTGAAGGATTTTCTCACTGAAGTTTTAAAATATCGTATGCTAATTCTTCCCCACTTCTCACAGAGATTTAGGAATGTGATTCAGGGACATGCATAACCATGTACTGTCAGCCCCATTTGTTAGGGCATGCACAAGGCAGAGGGCACAGAAGGACGAATGCCGTGAATAGTATGAAGATGTGGGACTGAAGAACTGAAAAGAGGCTTGGAAGGAACCATCTAGCACCCAGCTCTCTCTGCCACTCGGTCTTCTCCAAACACCCTAACTGCAGCAGCTGACCATCACAGTTCAGAATTAAAATTGCAACTCTCTGTGAGATGCAAAGCAAAGCAATAGTCCAGCTTCCATTGTCAAATTTCTCTATTGCTGTATTGCTTCCTAGCCAGTCAGACACAAAGCCCTGCATTTTTGACCTGTTAGCTAAAGCACCAGTTAGGGTTCCTAATTGCTCATTTATTAAGTACATCTTATGCCTGTTTCTAACAGTAGGATATCCAAGAAAACATTGCTATCTACATAAAAGAATTCACTATTCAAAGACATATTCTGAATCACTTCCCAGCCTCTATAATTTCCTCACTTGCAGAATTCTGTAGCTGAGACATTTCCAGTATCCAAATGCTGCACTTCATCTTTCTTAATCTAGTCCAAATAGAACCATCATAAATTATAATAACTAACTCTGAATGGCAGATTTCTGAAGCAAACACATGATTTATGATTTAGCTTTAAAAAAACTCTTATGTTTAACATTCAAACTCCTGTCAAACACTGTTGTAAGTTGTCACACACTGACTGGGACTCCTGGAGTCTTATGTGAAAATGGCTGATAACTAACATGCCAAGGCATTCCTTTGTTTGGGAGCACTGTTCATGCAGTTCTGAGGTAACTGGCTTGTGTCCACCCATGAGCCTCATCACCAGCTGCTGTCCCATAGAAGTATCCCAGCCACAAACAGGGGTGCTTCATTTGAATCACACAGTTGCTCCAGTGGACAAAACTAAATCAATATCCTCACAAGTAAAATTGACTCAGCAGCATTTACAGCATCATTACATATTTTATCTGTACATACATAACCTGATAGGCCACTGAATTTGCACCTCCCCTCATCCCAGAAATATCTGAATAAATGTTTCCTTCAATAAACATTATATTTGGAGCTTTTTATTTCTCCTTTTTGCATGATAAATATGTTCATATATAACAATTAACTCTTTCAGTGTACAGAATGTACAATCTTATACAAGCTTATTCCCATAAGCTTTGCTTACATGATATATGACTACAGCACAAACTTCTGCATATTCTTTAACACACAATAATACAGGAAAAGAGTATGAATTAGAACTTTTTATATTCTGTTGATATTCACTGAAGAATATCAGTTGATATTCACTGATGATCACATACTGAAATGTGGCCCTATTTAAATAATTTATCAAAGAAAAAGATACCTTATAAAAAGTAATATTGACCTAAAACGGTCAATTCACCACATCGCATGTAGAGAAAATAAGTCTTCAGCTTAATGTACATTAGAAATTTTTTTTTTTTAAAAAAAAAAGATGAATCCTTTTTTTGATGCTAGGTTTGTTTTACAGCTTTGCATTCTAGGTTATGACACAGATAAGCAAACAAAGTGTGCAGGCAGAGCTGTACTGACTGAGCTGCTGGCCCATGACCCTGCCAGGCCAGCTCCCAGGACAGAAAACACAAGAGAACCTTTTCTCCACCAGCACAGCCACAGCAAGCCCAGACTCTCCCTGAATTTGGAGTGGTTTTGCATCAGGACCATGCTATGCTTTGGGCCACCAAAGTTTCTTTTACACATCTTCAGAAAGGTCCTGTCTAATTCAAACTGCTTGATACCATTAGAACTTGGCCCTTCTTTTATGACAAGCTAATCACAAAAAGAGTTTTCACATCTAAATTGTAAAGCAGTCTGCAGGAAATTAGCTGTAAAAGAGACAGGAGGCTTTTGTGGCACAGCTGAAAGCTTATGAAAAATAAATTACAGAGAAACATTTTTAATAGACATGCTTAATGTTTTTATTGGTGAGAATGCTGAAGTGGCTGCCAATTCAACTTTGCATCGAAATTGTCAAACATAATTGCTTGTATACGTGACATAATAAAAATTTCCATAGTAAAAGTCTTAAGAACACTAAGTAATATAACACTGGCTTTTACAGCATTAAATAGGAATAATAGACTTGTGTCCAGTTATTGTATTTAGAGAAATGCAGAAAACACATTAGATTTCAAAGACAGACAAATTGTTAAATGGCTTTTGCCACTTTGATCTGCACAAAAGACAGAAATCATTCCTTGAGAACATTTTCAATTCAAACTTGTCTCCCTAAAATATGCTTTTCAAAGCGTGCATTAAGATAAAAGCTATATTCAAATACCAACACTCAACTAATAATTTCTCCATGTTGATAATTGTATTAATCGGGTAGCAATCTGTGTATCTGTGATATTGCTGTGGCCTCTTCAGCTGAAAGCAACTTCTAACAGGCACTCTGAAAATTCAAGAGTCATTGACTTGAGTGCAAGGATTTTCTATTTACAAAAAAACGTGTTCAGCTGGTAAACAGGAAAAAAGAATTCAAGACAATCTGAAAGATGAAGCAAAACAACTAGAATCAATTGAGGCATAGTAAGAAAACAAAGCAGTAAAAACAATTTAAATGTTTCCCCTGCTGCCACAAGCCTTCCAGGATAAAAGCCTAACTTCTTTCCTTAAGGAGAGAAAAGTCCTTTCCAATACTTTCAGTGTAACCCCAGCAGAACTGGAAATGTAGCAAAGGCATAGTCTGTTTCCAAGGGGAGAGTCAGACTGGCAAAAACAAAACTGCCACAAAGTATACCCGCCACAAATATACTGGAAAAAACTCTGGAAGGTAATGTCAATGTTTACAGAAAATAATTAAAGGAAAAACAGGTAAGAAATTGTGAAGGTTATGGTGGAGGTTGAATCCTATTAAATATAATCTTTATCCGGGCAAGACCCCCTTTGACAACTCGGAAAAAAGAGAAGGAGTAAGACACGGATGATGTCCTCACTTGTGTTCCCAAACTAGAAATCAGCATAAAGAACAGTAGGTAAAAATAAAAGAGAAATTTCTCCTTATTTTTTTAATCTGAAAGAAAAAGCTGCTAAAAAAGCAGTCAGCAGGAAAAGGATAGCCTCATACTTCATCATACTTTGAAAATACAGCCTTATTTAAGCATTTCATTTATATTAGCTCTCTAGAAAATAAATCCCGCATGCCAGCCTTTATGTCTTCCACAGAGAATAATCCATTCCTCATCAAAACAAATGCCCTTATAGCATACAGAGCTATGACATCATATTGGAAAGCAGTATTCTATTGTGCCACACAACACTCCACATGTCCTCAACAGTCTTTGAAGGGAAAGAGAGCAAAAGACTCATAACACCTAACATTTAAGAATATAACTTGGTTTGCTTGGGAAGCAAATCCAAGGAATTTACATCAGACTGCCAGTATCAGTGCAGGAGCTCACTTCCATCTAGACTGCCCCCCAACTCCTTTTCCTCTGCAGTAGTAAAGACATGAAGATATAATCAGGTAAATGTTACAAAATTACATGCTTATACAGACAGCAGCCACTCCTAATTTAAGATGAAACTAGAGAAAAAAGAACTATTATTCACTAAACTATGTCTATCTTCAAGAGCTTTTTCTTTTAAATCCTGATCTGGTACCAACTTCCACATAGAAGCAAATTTGGAGACCTAAATTAAGACAGGATTCAAGAACAGATGCACCAAGGAGTATGCAGGAGCAGGTTTTTTTATCATAAAAATATATAAATAGAAATGAAACATATATGGGAATTGCCTTCTGGACTCTACTGGACTGTACCATCATCATTTTATTGCTTGCTTATATATATATTGCCATTACTCTTAGAAAGAGCTTATCTTCACTCCCCTCTGTGCCAGCTATTACCATCAAATCCTAACAGCTCATCTCCTTTCCTGTCTCTGGATTTTATTTCCTACTTCCTTGAAGTGCTACTATCTTCCCTCCAAAGGAGAGTGGAAAAAAGAGAAAGAAACAATCAATACAAGATGCAGGTTTCACACAGGGCTTCACAGTATCTCAGTGGTCAAACTGGACAGGGATGCAGTCTGAAGGATTCAGAGAGATAGTGGATCAGCTGTGCCTCTGTCACAGAAAAAAGCCAAGGCACCTCACTCCACGCTGGGCAGACAGGCTGATTTTGAAACCTCTGTGGCTGTTTTCAAATTGAATTCTATCACACTTTAAAAAAAATGCTTACAACAAAACCTGAAAGAAGCTATGGAACTCTTCCCTGCCCCCTAATGCCTAAAAATCAAACTCAGAGCTTGGGCAGTGACACCCTGCCTGCCCCAGAGCCCCCTCTTTGCTGGTACACTTGGCCCATCACTGTTCTTCAACAAGAGAAACATTTGCTTCCCTTAGTTAGCCAGAGAGTTTCTCCATGCCAGTCCTTACCCAAATCTTGCCTTTTCCAGCCTCCTTTACATCCAGCTGAGGAAGTCCTGTCGTTAAGTTTTACAGTTTAAATATTTGAACAAAGGTACTGTATTCTCTTAACACTCGTAACTTCTATTCTCAACTTGTATCTATCACACTTCGCTCCTTAATCAGCCCTGGTGATTTGCATGTCCTCGCTCCAAATGAAAGCTAAAAACTTTTATGAGGAAAAGAATTTTAAAGCTGTAGAGCATAGTTAAAGCCATAAAAACCTACCAATACATAACATCTACAAATGGCAACTTCCACAAAGCCGGCCTCTTTACCAATTTCATCCTTTCAAAACACTTCTTTGCCCAAAACCTGACCAAGCACCTCATAGTTATTTTAATCCCAGCCCCTTGTCAATGTGGCTCTTCAAAAAAAAAAAAAAAAAAAAAATTAAATATTCATGTGCTTTACTCCAGATGATTTCAGCACAAAACTGCAGAATGAAGCAGCAGGAAAACTGATCCTACACACACTGGGATAAGATGTGAGAGCTACGTAATATTTCAGGAAACATCATGTTCTTTCTTAGAACTGCTCCCTTCCCTGGGTTGATTTCTCAGCTGACAGCAGGACAAGGCTCCCAGCACCTAATGCAACAGGTTTTTCAGAAGAACTCTTTTTGTGGAAAGTCTTTTAGATTCAAGAACTATGCAAAGAACTTCAAGTCCATCTTTCCTTTGCTCAGCAGAGGCAACAGTACCTTCTTACTAAAATCAGAGATACTGCAAAATATCTACTTATAAATGGCACAGTACATTTGTATGCCAATAAATCCATGCTTCCTTTACACTCAAAATAAACAAGGGAGTTCTGTACTGCAAGGAGGATTTCCCACTTTTCTAATTAAAAGAATATTATGAATGTCAAATTTTGCATGAGGACAACATGACATCATTAGCATGACTTACGTATGTAATTAACATGTTCTAAAGGAAATAAACATGAAAAGCTGAAAGAAAATGATGGGGTTTATCCTAACTAAGAGCTATGCAGCAAACACGGATGTGTGCAGAGAAGAGCTGGGGCACATGCTGCTAAAAGGTTTTAGGCCATTAGGAGAAGGCAAAGGATCGGCCTGTTCTTTAGCAGCAGGCATGGCAAGCACCCCCTTAATTCTGGTGTTAAATAATGATCTAGAGAACTGCAGAAGACATACAGAAAATCAAGATTTTAACTGGAATGGACAAAGAAATAATGAAAATTAACTCAGACACTTACAAAACAGAATTGAACAGACAGGAAAATGAAACAGAGAGAGGAAATTCAAAATTATCTTGCAGGGCACCCTTAGATAACTAAGCATTTAAGTGCTATCCTGATGAGCAGAAGCTTCATTAATCTTTCCTGACAAGTGATTTGCAAGAAACAAAGTTGAGGTAATATTTCTGCTACTAAAGGAAACTTCCATGAACTGCAGTCAGTGCAACTAAACCAATATGGTAAAACCCACCAAGAACACAATAAAATTGCTTTAAGGAATTGCAAACATAAATCTCTCTCCTGCAATGTCATTTTCTTTCCCAGTGCTAAGCTTTATGGGGCATGCCATCAAACGGAGCACTGCTGCAGTGCTATTGACCCCAGCAGAGCTGCTTGAAACTGCATTGTGCCTGCCCCTCCCTTGAGGTCTGTTTGCCCTTTTAATAAAGTATTCTCCTCCCTCAGAATTCAGGTGCTGGTCCAAAAATCAGAAAAGAGTTTTCATTTCTTTTCAATAAGAAAAGAAACCTACTTGTATTCTGGAATGGTTTTTCTACCTTGACACTGTCTTCCCCTAGGGGAGCACCTCCAAGCTGGAGCTGAGACAGGGAAAGGCCTGAGGAAACCCTCCCACTCAGCAGTTTCAGGGAGACACTGCCTCTTAATCTCCCTCCTCGGCCTCCACAAAACAGATCAGGTGGTTCTAAGGCAAAACCTTCAGCCTGCTCTGAATGCCTGGGCTTCCCCTTGAACTTCCCACCAGTGGGAAGGATGAGAGAGGATGGCATGGAGAAAATGACAATGTGCCTCAGACAAAAAGGCCAAAAAGAGTTCCATGCCCTCTTTTCCTGTGGCAAAGGAACAATCTGACTGTAAAATTCTGAAAAAACAGGTTAGCTCCATAGCTAAGTCATTAAAAGGTGTCTCACATTTAATTCTACATCAGAGGCAAAGTTCTGCTGGACAAACCACTCTGCTCATGCCATAAACGAAAGCAGGAACTGGCCTCTCCCCTCTGCAACAAAGAGACAAAAAAGAAAAGATTTCTTTCATGGGAATGCACACAGTTTGATCACAACAACACTGATTTGTTCAGAAGTTTATCTGCTTTCTTGTTTTTTCCACTTCAAGAAAATTTGCTTTCTTGCCTTAGAGCCAGCTCCTTGCTATCAGAGGTACAGGGATCTGGAGGACAGAGGAAAGAGTCCTGCCCAGAGGCAAGAGGAGCCAAGATGTTGTCAGAAATGCACTCTTTTTCAGGTTTCTGAGACATTTGGGACCTGTACAAATGTGAGTTTTCATTTTTATTGTTGCAGTGAGAGTATTATTTCCTTATGAGAAGCCTTCTGAGCTTCAAGCCACCTCTTGGTTTCATTAAATGGATCTCCCCTCCTCAGTGTGCACCTCACAGAAGGTAAATTTGATATCCACAGTCCCTAATGAGGTGACAGGATTTTCTGTTCTGGAAAGGAGGTGCTCTACTTTGGGTCACTCCTTCAGTAACTAGGGCACCCTGAATATATTCCTGTCCCTTTCCCTCTCATGACACCTAAAAGCAGAAACAAGGAACAAATTTCCTGCAGAAGCCATCACCTATTGCCCTCACTCCTTAAAAATCAAGTTCATTTTTGTTTCTCCAAACCAAGGTTCTTTTTTAGGCGATAAATCCTATATCTCAGAAGACCACACCTAAGACAGTATGGCAAGAGGCCATGGTTGCAGTGACCCCGCCTGGGCTGCGGCAGGCCCATGCCCTCAGGCCCTCTCCATCCAGCGGGTGTACTCCCTGCCCAGGACAGTGAGTCACAGGCGGGTCCCTGGGCTGCACCGAGGCCTACCGTCCCACTGGCCCTATCTGTCCTACTGTCCCGTGGCCCCCTAGCCTTAACCGCCTCCCCCGGCTCCAGACTGTTCTATGTTACTCCATTAGCCATTGGATCTCCTTTGTGACTCCCACCTCCCCACCTTCCACACTCCAAGTTGTGTCCTCCCCTCCTCCTGTGCTCCATTGGTTATTCCCTTTTCTCCGCCCCCACATAAAATCCCTTGGGTACTCTCTCTCGCGGCTTTTTGGTCCCTGGTCCCTCTGGAGCAATAGATGCTCTGGAATTCATACCAAAGGCCCCTCTCAATTCTTTATCCCCAGTGATGTGAGCCTATTCCACCAGGCTCTTACCGTGCCTCCTCCGACGAGGAGGCAGCACGCAGGCACACCTGCTGCAGCACACCCTGCTGAAGGTAATCCCCACTGCCAGGACGTTTGTGGGAAGGACGCTGTGTCCCCTCCAACTGAGGGCACGAGACAAGAGACAGTCTCAGCCAATTTTCCCATGCTTGTCCCTCACAAATTATATAAAATGTAAATTTTTAAAATATTTTACATTCGTTTTAAATGCAATAGCAATTCCAATTCTATATCCTATAGAACTTATACATCATTTCAAAATACAAACAACCTGGAGAGCAGGAAGATCTGACTTTTCTCTTACATTTTGCACAAACCCCAATACACAATGAGTGTTTTTGCAGACAACGGGGAAGGGGGGAAGCTACAGAAGAATCAGTTTTGACCTCATTTTCTTAATTAAATCTAAAGACAACAAACCTTCAAACTGAAACACAGTATAACAACATTGCCCACAAAGAGAAGAACCAACAGCTGCAGGCACCCATCCATTGCTACTTTCTTATGATGTGAACATTTTAATTGCATCAGAAGTGGGGTCTATCTGACTGTGAACACAAGCAGCAGGACATGCCCATCTCAAGTGAGAAAAATATCAACCTCTTAATACACCCAAAAAAGGGCTTGAACAAAATACAGGTTTTTCTCCTTGTAAGTATAGATTTTTACTTTATAAAACACAAGGTCAGAATTGTGGGTGTTGCTTTAGAAGAAAAATAATCTAATTAAAACATCTTTTTTATTGAATGAAGTGCAATGCAGAGCAGTTAATTTAATTCAATAAATGTAACAATAAAGATAGCCCCAAGTATCAGATCTTTGTAACAACAGTATTTAGGTTCACCCTTCACATTAGCAGCTGGGAGACAAATCAATCACAAACTGAGAAACACTTGAGCAGGGCTGACTCCAGGAAACCGAGGGCAGCAGCACAAACACACGTTACACATTCTGCAAGGTTAAATTAATGTGAAGTAAATTCCTCAAGTTATGTAAATAAATTATAGTAATGTTGTCTGACAGCTCGTATTAAGTGAGATTAATTCAGGAAGCATAAAATATGCAGGGGACTTAACGCCCTCACAGATCCCTGTTCATCTTATGGCAACCAGGCAAACCTTCAGGCCCAAGGAAGATGCTGCAGCCTGGAAGACAGAGCAACAAACCCAGCACATGGCTGCTCAGCAGGGGCAGGGCTCTTGGATGGCTCTGGAAAAGGTCATTGTGATGCTCAGCCCAGCTGAGATACTCTGCAGACAGTGGCTGGCAAGGAAGGGACACCCCGAGTTCTGCAGAACTGCTGAAAGGGGAAAAACTTGAGAAGTGAAGCAGAGACCTCTCTGCCTCTTAGAGAGCTGTAAACTGACTACCAGGTAGGTTTGGAAGCTGTCCAATCTGTGAACAGACAAACCAGAGAGCTTCTAGAAAATTCAGAGGAAAAGGAACTGGGTTTGCAGAATTCAAGGTCTCCCTCCCCCTCAGGCAGTTTTGGGGGTTTTTTTTAAACAATGTTCTCTCACAATCAAGACCTCAAACACAGAGCAAAAAATCCACCAGGAAATACCAGCAGATGATCACTCCTCCATAATTAACACTGATATCTCCATTCTTCTCTAACATTGTTAAAATCTTCCTGACCGAAGTGAAACTCTTTCCTCTATAGGGGGAAAATGATACAATTCCGTCAAAGCCACCATTAAAGGATTAATCTTTTGTCCTATTCTCCCCCTTCAGATGGGCTTGGTATCAAGTTTCTGGAAGGTCCATTCTCTGAATCTGCTTTTACACACAAAAGAATGTATTTCTGTAGCGAAAACAAAACACCACATAGACACATATACCCACACTGCTACAGAAAAAGGGGAGCAACTCACTGAACTCTAGGCTTTTGAAATTCAGCCCTAACCATTTTACCATTAAGAAAAAACAAACCAAAACTACTGAAAAATGGATTTTATTCAAGTGATTGTGTATAATAGTACTCAGTTTATAGACCACTATAGAGGAAAATATTTTCAATAAAGGAAGAGTAAGTGCAAAAAAGGTTTGTTTGGAAACCTTAAAGTAACTTCAGCTGTAGATCGCAAGAAAACTAAAGAAGTAGAGACACTGAAAACAGCACTCTGTCCAAAACTGTAAGCCATTCATTCCACAATATATTATCATTATATTAAGACTGACTTTATCCATCTATTCTGTGATCTTTCTGCAAGCATGACTCAACTCTAGCAAGCAAAATAGTTCTGCTCTTGTTAGGTTTAATCTTACTTCTTAATCTTCCTTTCAAATTTCATCTTAAATTTCCTGCTTTCAAGTATCCAGCCAAATTGATTTGATGCTTAATGCTTGACAAATAAATAATGAGCCCACATGTGATAAGGCAATGATCCCATTATTTCTCACATTTGTATAATCAGGCAATGATTAAATTATTTCTAATGTCCTCAACATGAATGCAAAAATACACTAAAGAGATCTTTAACAAAGCTCCCCGCCATGTTTTTTTATTAAATGCTCTTAATTTGAGTATTTTATCACATGATTACACTAGCTGGGCCATAAGAGCTTATTTTAATGAGAATGGGAAGAGCTCAAACAGTGGGTGTTCTGCATATCTCTTTGACATCTTTACAACCATTTGCCATTTTGAGTGTGATTAGCTGAATAGCAACTATTAGGAAGGTTGATTAATACCTTTTAAATTTGTCAAATCTTGGATAGCACTCAGCTTATTTTTGGGGGGAACAGACTGAAACAAAGAATTCCACTATCTCCACCCGAGGACACAGCAAAATGTAATGTGGACAACAAAGAAAAGACCTCTCACCCAGCTCACTGCCAGCAGCACTGACATTTCTATTTACAAAGAGCTGGTCTCATATATGATATCCAAGGACTTGATTTAATTAATATTATGTCAACATAAGAAGCATGAGCACGGTTCCAGTTAAAGAAATGGTGTAGGCAGTGTGGTTTCAATGGGTGCCTCCAGGACATTGCTTTTGATAGCAGACACCTATTAAAATACTAAGAATCAACATGAAATGCCATTTAACATCCTATTTCTTTAAAAAAATAGTTTTTAAAAAATCCCCTCCTATTGAGCTTGCAGAACAGAACAAAGAAGTGCATTAAAAGGGCTGATAAGGGTATTAAAAGGCAATATTTGATGTATGCCTCTCTAGTACATTAATATTGAATCTGGCTGTGATATGAGTTGCACTAGTTAAAATTACATATTTCTCTTTTTCCTTGAATCAGAGGACGCAGTTACAGGAAAAATCAATATCTAAAGCTCACACAGCCAAAATCTTCTTTCAGCACCACGATACCATAGAGATAAAGGCCATGAAATAAAGGTCAGTATATATAAAATAGTCATTAGATGCTGAGAGACATTTGTAACACACACTGAAATTAGTAATGCCTTGCCCTTACAGAGGTTTACCCAAAATGCTGCACCTCCCAGCCCAACACACCCTCTTCTCTCCACAAGCCCACAGGGATGCAGAACATGCCAAAGTGAGTAGACTTTCCTGGACTGCGTGCCATGATTGTGGGAAAGAGATGGGGAGAACTGCACTGCTGGCACTGAAAACAAGTAAACACAATTTTCTGTCATTTATGCTACTATTCATCCCTAGGGCTAACAATCAACTAAGTGAAAATACTCCTCCAGAGGAACTTTAGGATGCTTCAAGTCTCTATAGGTGGCAAGAGAAATGGCTGAAGGCCTCACAGTCCACCAGGAATTTCTGAGTTAGTGCAGCCCTTTGCAAACAGGTAAGAGACAAAATTCTTTGAAGATGTAGGCATGGATGAAGTGACACGAAGCCAGAAAATCATATCTTAATGTGCTTTTCCATTTGCTATAGTTCATGTCCAGCATGGAAAAAGAGTAAGATGGAAAAATCAGAGAACTGGCATTAGGGATATTTCTGTGAGGACGGTGTCAGCCTGAATTCCCTGCGAGCTCCTCTGTGTGCCTGCAGTTTGCCCTGGTGTGCCTTCACATTTAAGGAGAAAGGGGCAGAAAGCAAGACTAGAAGAAGGCCTGGAGGAAAAGGTGAAAGGGAAATGGAATAAGAAACAGATCTGTGCAAAGGGGAAGAGTGTTAAGACAGTAACAGAGATCAGCATGTGCAAGGCTAGTGGGTAAAGAGGAATAAAAGGAAATGGGAAGATACAGCAAAACCTATTCATAACTATCACCAATGTCTTGTATTGCCTGTCTGAAGACTACAGAGCAAGAAGGAAAGGAAGCATTCCCAAGGAACTTGCCTGCTGCTTTTCAGGTAGAGGTGGATGAACTGCCTTTTAAAATATGTAACACACTTCTCCATTCCTGCTCTCACTACTCTTAAAAGAAGTTGTATTTATCATGACTATATGATAATTCTAAAGGAACAAAATTTACATTTTGTCCCCCAAGCACTGAAGGTGACAGGACATAATGATGCAGAGAAAGGGGTTAATTTCTAAACACAGAAAATAAATGGAAAGTGTATAAGAATGGAGAAAAGATTACATTTACTTTTGAAAAATTAAGGAGACAATAGCTCCTTTTCCATGGTGATCTTGCAACTCCTATCCTCAAGAGTCCAGCACTTGCAGACTGGAGCATCAGGCATTGCTTTCCTTGGCCTGTGCTGGTACAGGGGCAATTTGTAAAAATGTCAGAGCAGCAGTGGAACCATGAAATCTTCCCACAAGTAAGTCATTCCTTACTAGCATTGTATCACTTCAGCTTTTACATTATCATCCCGAGAGCTTTCTCAGGCAAGCTGCCCCATGTAACACCCCCTGCAATGAGACAAGTTTTCCTACAACAAAGCAAGTACTGAACAAAGAACTCTCCCTTGCTTTGTGAGCATAGGGAACCCATACTTTTGCAATCACTCTGTTTATCATGAGTGGAATAAAATGGCCAAAACATTTATTCTCCATGAAAAAGCAGTGAGCATGCTTGTCATTTTGCAGCAGGATGCTGAGCTGCTGGAAGAATGGCTGCCACGGCTCCAGGCTGCATTCCCCCCACCCCTGTTTGCATGTTTAAAGCCATAGAGGACAGAAACCACCACCCTAACAATTCACAGCTAAGTACATGCACCATCATTTACTTTCCAGCAGTTAAATGAGGCCCTTTCCTCAAAGCTGATACAGTGAGTGGTTAAATTGAGGACATGACTTAAAAATGTTCCCCCCAAAAAAATGTAATGATATGCAAATACAGAGTCCTCAATTTGTGGGAAGTTGATACATCTTTACTGTATCCCCTGGCATCCAGCACTAGAGATTAGAAGACAGAAGACACTTCAGAAGTGGGCTGGCGCTACAGGCAGCAACAGATTGCTGCCATTAAAATGACATTTATCAGAACACTATCAAAGAGTCTTTAATTTCAACAGTGAATAGCTGGTCCTTGGTAAGATTCTAAGACAGAAAATACACAGAAGTGGCCAACAGCTACATTCATACCCACAGTACTCAGCTAGTTATTATGACAAGCAGCAAAGTAGTTATAAAACAGTCTTGTCTCATTTCCTCCAAAATATAATCCTATCACCATTACCATTTGCTGTGTCCTGAGAGTGCTTCATCTGAACCACTCTGCAAAGAAATGGAGAGGACAAGCAGCATTTACCCATAGGACAAGATAAATCCAGTATCACAATTGTTTAATGAGGACTACAAATCCTACTAAGTGCTTTTTCATTTATAAGCCCTAGATAAAGGGCAGGACAAAGTGTGGTTTCCCTCCAGAATGCTCCAGACAAAGACAATGCCAATTTTGGCCTCATGACAATATGTTAATACAAGAGTATCTGCAATAAAGCCTTCATGAAGAACACCACAGAGTATATGTTTTAGTGACTGTGCCACAAAACTGGTGTGCTTTAGCAGCATAATTCCCCACCATTATAGTCATGCTTCAGTGAGGTGCAGTCATTTTCCAAAGATAACACTCTTAACAGTATTATTCCATTTCTTTTATGCTGTGTAATAAACAGGAGTTTCAGTTACTTCATTTGGCAGATGCTGGAGCAGAACCAAGCTTGTTGTTCCTTGCCACTGAAGCTGTTATACTGCTTTACAAAACATTTTTGTGTGCTGTTTTCTCCTTACCAGATTAGTCAGCGACATTTCCAAGTCAATCTTTACATTATCCAGATCACAATAAAATACATTAAAGATAGAAGAAACAAATTAGATCAGAACAAACTATAAATTAACTCCCACACTCCTCTTCCCTAATCTCTTGAATTAAGATCCTGCAAAAGCTAAACCAACCAGAGCTGTTATTACAGGACATGGAAGAATCATGCTCTGTTCAGATCCAAAGACCTTCTCCAGGTTTTCTCACTAAGAAAACAACTTGTAATATCACCTTCACACAGTAACTATCACAACATCCTCAAATATCAACATGGACCTGGAGAAATAGAAGATTCTACTGAGATAAATCAGTGGCAGAAACAGAAACATAGCCCAGGCTGCACCCAGCTGGCAGCACACGCAAGCTTAGCTTCACATTCTGCAACTTCATTCTACAAATACAAATGAAGAATAAAATGATGACTCTTTTTTTCTTCCAGATTACCTTTGGTTCCCTCTCCCTCGTGTCCCACCCAGACTGGTCCCTAACAGGCACCCTTCAGCAGGAGCACAGAACACAGCCTCACCCACGTGATTCCTTACCCATTCAAGGTTTAATGTCCTGCACTGAATGTTCAGCTCCACTGTGCTTCTGTAGCTCATAGAGCCTTTCTAACAGGTATAAACGAGAGTTAACTTTTATACATAATTCCAAAATCAATTTCTAGTCTCCAGGATAGCACTGAATAGAGAACAAGAAAAAGTCCTGTTCACATGCCAGCTGTCTCGAGCAAAACAATCACATTTATTGTTCCCATTTCAAAAGGCAAAAAACTCCCCTACCTTCTCTCAGAGTTGCACACAGCTTTGCCTTCCTCTTTATCAGCTGTTAAGGACTAACAGCCAAACACATCTCTACCACCTAAGTTGCAGAGCTGCTGCATCCCCTTGTTGGCTGACAGAGTGGGACTGAAGAGCGGAGGCTTTCCTGTTTCTGCACTTCCTTTGTCCTCAATCACCCCAGCAGCCATGCCAGCCCTGGCCAAATCACTTAGATTACAGGAGCAGGGACCCAAAATCAAGGGGTACAGCAGCTATAAATTTAAGAATTAGGCAAAATAGTCTATTTCACCTGCCAGTGAATGCAATAAGAACAGTAATTCTGTAATTTCCCCACTGCCAGAATCTGCCAACTTGTATGAATATTGTTTTTATTTAGGTTGACTTGATAATTCTTTTTGTGCCTATAACCCATGTCCATCTACGTACCTCTGGTTCCCTGTACAGTGCTCCAGTGCAGAGAGAAATAACTTGCTGGAAGCTTTAACCACACATTAGTTTGCATTATCAGCACAGACACGCTGAACTAGTGGACACTTACCCTCTCAACCCACTTCAAACACTGCAAGAGCTGATAAGAGACTGGCCATCCAAACTGAGGGACAGCAGAAGTTTATTTTCCCTCTTCCCAATGCAGTAGAGTAGATTCTGTTGCATTTAACAGGGTAGAGAAGTGTCAGTGCTGTGCTGCAGTGCAGTGTCACATCACAACAGGACATGATGAGGGGCAGTGTAATGGCACTGGAGATGGGCAGCTGGATTTGCTGGTAATCCATATTCCAGTGAGCCCTCCAAGGAGATGTCTGTTTAACATCTATACTCTCTCCATCAATTAGAATCACATTGACAAAGCCATACATATTTATATCTGTATTTTCTTTCTACATATGCATGCCTGTCTGAACTATCTGCTCAGCAATCAATCCTCCTTTAATCAGTTTCCCATTAAATACGAACTCCTACATCTTCACACTCTGTTTTACCTTATCATGACTATGAAAATCCCTTTATGATGACTAAATTGGCCTTTTAGCAGAAGAGTTCATCTGATGGAGGAGGGAAGGGGACACAAGCAAGACACCAACTGTGCAAGTCAGAGTTAGGAAACAGGAAAAGTCTTTGCACCCTTTAAAAAGGTTGTTAATTAAAGTAGTAAGTCATCCTCAGTACTTGAGAATTCTGAGAAAAAGCTTATTACATGAAAAGTACTTTACAAACTTGGTATCTCAGGTTTCCCACTTAAAAGTTTCAGAACCTGCCACCCTTAGAGAAAAACTGAAGCATTTCACCTTGTTTTCCCCCTCCTGAAACGGAGTGATAATATGGTTTATGGGGTTACGCAAAGATACCCTGATTTCTTAAAATCATTTCTGTACATTTGTCACTACTAAATGTTCCAGTAGAGCAAGAACACGGAGGGAAATACTGTTTCCACAGGAATGAGAAGCACATCGCTGAATCTGCTCAAACTAGCACAAAAAAGATTAAAAAGGACAAAATTTGGACCAAAAAAAGCTTTTTTCCCCCAAATACACAATCCCTGTATTTCCTGAAATGCCACAGACTTGTTGTAACAGGCTTACAAATTTATGTCCAAATTTTTGTCCAGCTTGAAATAAAAAGCCCTGATTGACCGCAAAAATAGGTCTTTTCTAGCAATCAGCATACTTTGTTTTTCAGCCTTTCTGCATTTTGTGGACAACAGCCCAGATTTTGGCAGATTATTACATTAAGGAAAGCTTGCAGTTTAACTAAACGTGGCTTTCTCATTTTTTTGCAGACTTGATGATTCATCTCCAGGAAATCTGTATGAAAATCTAGAGTTACAGCTGAGCAGACAAAACAAAAGGTGCGTATCACTTGATATTTACCACTGACACTATTGTATCTTTACACACATACAGGAAAAAAAAAATCCCAAACCGAGTCCCTTTCTTTACTTATTTTCCTTCATCTTCCTTCATGACATTGAACTCCAAAGACAGCCACTGCAATCCACTTATCTGCAGAAAGGTAGGAAGAATCCAAGCTACTGTCAACTACCATGACTCAGCTGCTGTTTTATGAAATTTGATGTTTTCCATTCACAGTAAATTTTGCATAAACCTTTTTGTGGCTGTGTTTCAGCTCCCAGTATCCTGCTTACATACAGTGGGTCTGTACAAAACAGCCTATTATTGCCAGCAGTGGAGGGTAAAGAAGAGAGGGAAAAGAGCTTTATTAAAGAAACTGTAAATAGTTCAATACTCAATCATAAAGCCAAGCTTGCCAAAGCAACCATATTTGTTCAGTGTTTGATTGTTAGCAACATCTCAGGCATCAATAAACCTCACATGAACACTTTCAGTTCTCTAAACTCCAGTGAACTCAATGAGGCAGAGGGCAAATTTCTCCCCCCAGAACAGTAAAGAGACCTTGGTCTCTTTTCCAACTTCAGTAAATACATGATACGTATCTATCCTACTACCTTATTTACCCATTAACAGAATCTATATTTAGATAATTTTCTACAACATATGCCCTAGGTAAATAAATATCTTTACCTGAATTCTCCTGTTCCAGATGCCCACTCAGAACTTGGGGTCCTGTATTTCCTCTGGTGTGGTACACAATAGGAACAAACACTTCATACCCCAACCTGGGCTTTAAGAAACAAGTGATTTAAATCTTAACAACTTTAAGTGCCATTTCATGCCCCACACCTGATCACAATCCTTTCATTTGCCCACAAAGTGGGGCAACACAGTGACTCCATTTGAAAGATGAGGTTTAATTTATTCTCTGAGAATTTTTGTTCTTCCCTAAAGAAACAAAAGGGTTCTCCCCACCCTACCATCTGCAATTTTCTTTGCAGTGACTGTTTTACTTAGCCAAGGCATTGCTGGGTCAGACAGTCACTTTAAAACTAGAAGAAACCAGGTGCTTTTTATATAAACATAATTAAGCAATTTAATGAAAATCTGTTGAGTCCACCTCTCTCTGAGAATATGCAGGGCTCAGCTTGGTTTATTTCTGCTTGTTTTTCAGTGCATGCTGCACTTAAATGTAACTTTGCTGTCACCAACAGGTTGCCATGAGAATTAAGTATTTTTCTCTTTTTAAATTTTATACCTCAGGATAAAAATACAAATGTGACTCACCCAGACTTACTCTTAGTGAGCATTGTTTTAATTTGTAAGCAGTCCTGTTAACTTTGATGTAATTAATTATGACTTAGTAATCTCTGACTATGAGGGATAAATGTGGTATGGGAAGGCAGATTAAAGTTGCTGCTGTTCAAAATACTACAGACAAAGAGAGAATGTAATTAAATTATCTATCTGATTTTTCAAATTGTAACAGAGAGATGTATCACACAGCATGTCACTTCTGGTTTCTCAGAGAGCTTATTCTTCTTTTATTATGAACAGAATCATCTGTATCCACTGCATGAGACAATTGCTTGGTTTCAGTATAACTGGATGTTTTTCCAGCCTTCACTGTGCTCCCACTCAATATGTCATGTAAAATAATGTGCTGAAAACTGGCTGACCTACCTGTCTGCTTGGTGTTTATAAGGAGTTTGTCTCCATGGTATTTCAGTTCTTTATCAGAAAACAAAACAGGAGATACAGGAAGCCAAGGAAACCCTGAAAGGAAAGCCATAACAGTGATAAATAAGATTTGATGGCCCAGACACAATCCTGAGAAGCTAATGACATGTCAGCGCTCTCACCCTGCTTCCTGAGCAGCCCTGGGAACATCACAATTCTGTTTCTGCTTCCACCTTGCTCAGGGCATTTATCCTGCCCTCCCCTCATCATAAGCACATCACATACACGGAGGCTGAGCTGCCAAACACTGGAGGAGAACAGAGCCAGGGTGGGACCCAGCATTACCACCTCCATCAGAACTCCACCCTGTCCAGCCTGCTTCCTCCAGGGTCATATCCTGGTTTTGACTGGGATAGAGTTAATTTTCTTTTAGTATGAGGTCCAGTGCTGTGCTTTGAATTTAATGTGAAAATATGTTGATAACACAGAGATGTTTTGTTCTTTGCTAAGTAGTACTTACACTCAGGGATTTTTCAGATTTCTATGCCCTGTCAGCACAGGTGCACAAGTTGGGAGGGAGCAGAACCAGGACAGCTGACCTGAAGATAAGGCAAGAGGGATATTCTACAACACAGAATGTCATGTCCTGTATATAAACCAGGGGAGTTGGTTGGGTACTGGTCATCACTGCTCAGGGACGGGCTGAACGGGTGGTGAGCAAATGCATTGTGCATTACCTCCTTATTCCTCATACTTTCTCTATTTTTTTTTGTCTCAATTATTAAACTGTGAGTATCTCAACCCATTTTATTTGTTATTCTCCTCCCCAGTGGAGGGAAGGAGGGGAGGGGGTACATGGTGTTTAGCTGCCAGCTGGGATTAAACCACAACAGACATTAATACTAGAGACACAAAAAGCATCAGCAAATCTTGAAATACTTGCAGGAAACTGCCTGGTAGCAGCTGTGTACAAGAGATCAGAGAGTGCACTGGAAAGCTGAAGGAACAGGCTGTGTACAGAAGCAGACATTAGAGAGCATTGGGCATTGAGATCCAGGGCTCCACATGCTACTGCTGGGGCCAAGCTGAATCACTTTTAAGAACTGTATCCTGAGTTTGTAGCTGGGACAACTCCATTTGTCATGAGTTAGCCTGGTGTTTTGTCCAAAACCTAAGTTCCTTTTGTACAGAGCACTCACTTTATCAGACACATAAGGGCAGAAGACACTTAGAAGCAAAAAGAAGACTGGAAAAGAAGACTTAAATTCTCACTTTCTTTACTCTCTCATTTTACATCTAAGTGAATAATAAGGTAAACAATTACTACTAATTCTGTAGTAAGAGACACAATTTTTTTCATATGGCTTTTTTTCAGCCATACCTAAGGGTAGCAGAGAAGAAAGAACTTCATAAAATCTGGGCTCATACGTACTTACCTAGGAATTTTAAACCACTTGCTTGGATTCTAGGGGTCTAGCACATATCAAAATGTAAGGAAGTTAGCCTGATGGGAGTTATGGGTTCCTGCAAGTCTCTTTAAAGGCCCAAAAGTTTTGTCAAAAGTTAAACTGGGATCAGAGGCCCACAAATGCCTAGACTATACAGCAGCTGCTTCTACTTCTTTTCCTTAATGGCCTCTGTGAGTGGTGGTGCTCTGAGAGTTCCTGCACAAGCTCACATGATGAAGAAGAGGGTAATGTCACAGATTTGGTCACAGAGTGCCAGAGGGCCATGAAGCAAATTTTTTGATAAAGAAGTGGAGGCATCCAAGGAATGTGCCTGATTAAGAGACTTGCTGGAAGGCTGCAGCTCATCCCCATGGCACCTTCCTACACACCAGGCACTGTCCAAAGCAATACAGCATGCTGTCTTCTGCACAGGTGAGACCCAGAGCAGCCCTGGAGCCTATCAGCAGGGCTTGCAGCAGGGAGTCCAGTGGGTCTGTCTCCTCAGATGGCCTCTAAACCATGGCGCTTGATACAGAATTTTTATAGTTCTGCAAAACCAAAGAAATTACTGCTGTCTCTTCACCACTCTTAATCTACCTTGATTTGTGTAGGCTCCTTAGCCAGCTGTCTCCTCTGCTTGCCCGTTCATACTATAACCAACTTAGGGTGTAATTCCTAGAATGACACAGGTCACAGTGATAAATAGGCCTCTAGAAAGCAACTTACACCATACAGCTTAGTCCTTTTGGGAAACAGGAACAGGTCATGGAATTGAAGCGTGTGTGCACCAGGTTAACTACATCTGCTGCCAGGTCTGTGAGGACAGAAGCAATTAAGTGACACCAGTATTGCTAAAGTGGTACTACATTTATCTTTAGACAAGGTTGTAGAACTCTCCAACACCTGCTGCTTAAAGGGGCATCAGGATGAGAACAAGGAGAAAACAGGAGTGGGTGAATTTCAGAGCTGTCGTGTTAAAATGGCCTTGCTGCTGCAGCAGCTCTGTGCTGCAAGCTCACACAGCTCAGTGTGCTTGGGAAACAGCTGAACACCAGACAGAACAAAAACAAACAAACAAAAAAAAGAACTCACTCACCACCAGGAAGGTTTTCCCTGGTGTCCTCAGCTAAAATGTTAACCTGGATGTCTTTCAGGATAAATATCTCAAGAGTTATTTGTACACAATGCTGCAGTGTTTACCTTTTGGTTACAGATCTTTACACTCTGTCCATTATTATTGAATGCCAGGATGAAAGGCAGCCTAAGGGCCTGAATGCAATGTTCTGTCACAAAGAAAATACGGCAAAAGTAATGGCAGGCTCTGAAAGTAGAGATATATTAGGTTGGAAAGAAATACGAGCACAGTTATCGAGGTTTCTTTTGCAGAGTGCTTGGCCTTTGTTTTAAGAGAAAGATTCATGCAGTTTTGCCTTGACAGTGACATGTAAAGCCTGGATTTGGATATAAATTGAGGATGTGGGTATAAAATCCTCGAGACTAATTTCTGCCTCTTGCATTTGTGTCTGTACAAATAAAATGGAATTACAGGGGTGTTACTTTACATGTCTTTCTCTCCAGAAGCACAATGGATACTATACTGTGCTTTAAGCTATCTAGAACCCTGATTTTTAAACATCCTAATGAGGTTTAATTTGTGGTTATACTACTCATTTTTCAAAGTACTCATACAAATATCTACGATTTTTATTAATCTTCTCTTCTAGCATAGGCATATAGTTTACCCCTTAGTCTGCTGCCAGAGTCATACAACTTGTTTGCAATTTGTATGCTCCTGTTCCAGCAGTCCAGATTTGGATTTTGAAAGGCCAAAGCCTGAGGCTGTTTCCAGAAAGCATTTTGATGTGTCACCTGATATAGATGATTCATATTTTCAACAAGGTCATTTGTGAAGTCTAGACAGCAGCAGAGGTGTGTAAACTTCTTTTTTAAATTGCATCATGATTACCACTTATCAGATCACTTTCTTCCACTGGCCAAATTTTGGCTTGATTTTTAAAGAAAAACCTTTCCACAGCTACTTATTAGTGTAACTACACTGACTGGTTAGTGCAGATTACCTGTAAATCTTGAGTTTAAGGGGTTTTTTTGTTCTCTTTTACAGCATCTCAGTGCTTGCTGCAATACTTCTATGAATACCAAAACCTCTTACAACACTTAGAACATTCTACCTGTTAGATCCTCTTGAAAATCCTCCTGTCATAAGCCAGTTAGGCTAAAATACCACAGCACCACCTGACTCAAATCACAAGAGAAAAACTGACCTCAAATGCCTACAACTGCTTTACATTTAAGGGTAGGAAAGCAGGCAGTAACAATTTTTCATACAATCTTGCATTAGATTTAATTTTTATTAATAAGAAATGAGAGCCATTAACAGTATGAAAATCTAATTACATTAGCAATTTTCTATCAAGTCATATATGTCTAGTTAAGTATTTATATTGTTTTTCCTAACAGGATTCAAAAGTCTAATTAAAATTCTCTCTTTTGTGGTTACAGTGGAATGAATCTTTATGAAAAACAAGGCACTTCTAATAGCCAGAGATGGCATATTCCCTTAAATACAATACTTCACAACTACCTTCCTCTTCAGCACTTTAACCATAACAGAAAATCAAATAAATTTACTTGGTGCTGAAAGAGTGCAACTCTGAGTCCCTTTCTGCTCTTCTTATTCCTCTCTCCATGCCCATTTGTTTTACAGTTTGTAGGAACTGAGTAATAAGGACAGGTGAAACCACACCTTTTGACTCTTTAACACTTAGAGCAGGATTTTGCAACATTGATTAGTCATGTTTATGAAAGCTTTATTGTGAACAGAGTTGCAATAGAATAAATTCTTCCTCTCAAGAAATTGAAACAAGAAAGAGCAAAAAAGCCCAGTTTGCCAGACAGCTGCCCCACACAGTTTGTCAACACCCAGTGTTTCAGCACAGCTATTATAGCAACATTTGGCTAGATTAGGCTGGTCTCAATTCTATTTTCTAAGCACAACTGGTAATAGATTGTAAGCTAAAAACTTCCATTGCCACTGGAAGCTTCCCTGCTCTAGAGAAACACACACTTACCTTCAACCCAGTTAACAATTCTGAGAAGCACCTTACCTTTGCTTGTGTTGAGCATTGAACCACACCTGTGTAACACAAATGACTGGTGAGATGGCAGAGGTAAGAAAGCAAAAACAGCAGATATTCAAGACATTCAGGACCACCCAGAACATCAAGAAAAAGACTAAATAATTATGTGACTACAGCGTACCAGTAAAATCAGCCATCCCTTAACAGCCTTGGACTTAGATTGCACCTGTGGACTGAACCTACAGCCATCCTATCCTGAAAGGATCCTGTCCTTCAGTTATGCCACGTTTTGCCACTGATGATACATGGCACCAGGTGTTGCTGCTTTATTCTTCAAAAATCAGAGCACTTTACCACAAATTGCAAATCTGAAGTGCTCCTCAGCATGCTGGCTTTGCTTTTCCTTAGCATGTACAGATCAATGACAGGTTAATGCTCAGTTAACATTTATTAAGAGCAACATGGTTTCAGAAAATTCACACTAAAGGTGTCAATTAGATGTCAGATCCTTCATGAACAATGAAAGAACCTCTGTGTTGGGCAGATACTCTTACGCTTTGCTGTCAATGGTTTATTAGTTACAAGCTCTCAAGTGTCCAAGCTTATCAAGAATAAGAAAAGCAAGCATGAACTAAAGGGTTTGTTCTCATACTTGTTCTCACTAACGATGAATGGAATCAAAATAGTCCAGAAATTACAGATTCACACAGCCTTATAGTGACTACCACAAAGTAACATAGCATAGAATTGTTTGGGTTGGAAGGAAACTTAAAGATTCATTCCAACCCCCTGCCATAGGCAGGGACACCTTCCACTAGCCCAGGTTGCTCAAAGCCCCATCCAACCTGGACTTGAACACTCCCAGAGATGAGTCAGCCACAGCTCCTCTGGGCAACCTGTGCCCGGGCCTCACCACCCTCACAGGGAAGAATTACTTCCCAATATCCCATTTAAACCTGCCCTCTGTCAGTCTGAATCGATTCTCCTTTGTCCTGCCACTCCAAGCCTGTGTCCCAAGTCCATCTCCAGCTCTCTTGGAGGCCCTTCAGGCACTGGAAGGGGCTCTAAGGTCTCCCTGGATCCTTCTCCAGGTGAATATCCCCTTGCTTTCCCAGCCTGATTCCAGAGCAGAGGGGGTCCAGTCCTTGGAGAGTCTCGATGGCCTCCTCTGGTCTTGCTACAGCAGCTCCCCATCCTTATGCTGTGGCACCACAAGGTGCTCCAGGTGGGGATTCACCAGAGAAGAGTAGAAGGGCAGAACCTCCTCCCTTGACCTACTTGCCCACGCTGCTCTTGATGCCCAGGACACAGCTGGTTCTGGGCTGTGAGCTCTCACTGTTGGGGCAAGCTGAGGTTCTCTTTAATCCACACACCCACAAACCTACAAGTTCTCCTCAGACACAGCATCAGGGAGTGAGCAGTGTGGGGGAAGCCTGCTAAAAGCCTCTGGAAGGGCAGCCAATCTATACTCAAGGTCACTCTACAAATCAGATACATCAATGTTGATTACAAATTAAATTCTGTACCATCTTTTATGCTGGTGCAGACACAGACTGTGTGAAGTGTCTGCCATCCTGTACAAAATTACTACTCAATCTGAATGGGAGAGAGTCATACCCACTTGAGCAGTGTACAAATGCTGGCTTTGTGACAGGACAGCAGAGAGTCAGGATGCTTGCCTAGGCAAAATCTTACACTGAAGGGGTTTTCACACCTTTTCAATTTGTGAACTCTTAACAGTTTGCTAGCACAAGTGTAAACTCAGTTCAGCTGCCTGAAAATGCTCTGGCTTTACCTGTTTGTGCCCTGGAGATCAAACCCCACAGTACCAGACTATCATTTTGCACAGCTATGAAGGGCTGCACAAACCACAAAAGTCAGCAGGAACCCAGATATGCAAGTTTAATCTTAGTTCAGCCTTAGAGCAAAAAATTCAAATAAAAGCATGCTATGAACGAGAGTCAATATCCAGAGTACAAATCCATCAAGCACACAGGAGTTTTAGAAGCTCCATGCTATCACCTTACAAGGAAGAACATCTTTGTAGAACTGACTTATATCTTTGTGTGGATCTGACAAACAGATCTGACTTTCTCTTGCTTCAAGTAAGACTCACTGATGGGTACCTCCAAAATCATCTCCTAAATAAATATCACAAAATCTATGTTAGAAAAGACATAATGCAAAAATAATTTTTCCCCATCTTCTTTTTGTGTGTTCCAGACTCATTTTCTTTCACGGCAGAAGAAGTTATGATGATAATCATCCTAAACCTGCAAGAAGATTTCCATTACAGAGATTTATTTTTCAGTATGTACAAGACTGAACCTGACCTTAGTTTATCAATAACAGGAATACTAGGAATACCTTTTGGTGTGGGAGATTTGTTCTTTTTTAAGCATTACCCATCAGTAGAAAAAAATGTCACTAAGCAATAGAAATAAATCAATTAATTGGTCTGCCAAAATTTTTAAAAGGGGAGAAAAACAGATCTTTTTGCAAAAACAGGGACAATAAATTATTTTACACAAAGGTATTATCAGAAGTTCTTCTGCATCTCAATCAAAATGCTGCAAGCTACAGCCTTGAATTTCAATTGCAGATGGCAAGATGACATACAATTAATATGATTCTATTTATGTAGTCTAATCAAAGCATGAGAGAACAGGAAAAACAAATGTAACATACTGTGTGTCTTCAGTTTCAATCCATGATGCACTGAAAGAGACCATTAGCATTTCAGTACCAAATTCACATTCATTTCCCTGCATCTGCAAGTGTTCCCTTTTTTCTCAATACCATCATGCCATCCTGAGCCAGAGGCAGCTCTTATCTCTGAGGTATTTACAGAAACTGCCAAGAACACATTTTTTCCCCCTCTGGAATGCACCAGATGATATATCAGGTGTCACATTTTTTCTGGCAAAGTTTTCCCAAGGGTAGATTATAAAATCTTCTTTGTTATGCTGCTCATCTCATATTTGACTACCCCCTTCCCCTGCTCCTCCGTTATTCTTTGTGAAAAAAAACAAAAAAACAAAAAACAAAAAAACAAAAAACACCTACTTGAAAGAACAATGTTTGCTCCTGTTCATACTCTGACGTCTTCACTTTGTGTCTCTGCATCTTCTACAGACACAAAAACCTTCAGTGCTTCCCTGCTCACCACATGCACCTGACTAAAATCTCAGCACATGGTGCTGTGATCCCATTCTTTGTTACAGTTTAGTTTCATTGCAGTGACAATGGATTTCTGTCCCTCTGGATTACTGAAAGCTACTGAGAACAAGGGGAATGTTCTGCAGGGAACAATGGTGCTTTGGTAAAAAAAAAGAGAAGCATTTAAGATGACTAATAACTCTTTTCTATACCCTATAATGCACAAGCGTAGTTACTTTTCCTAAATAGCTCCTTTTCTTAAGAAGCCTGCTCTTGGCATAATAGAGCTCTGCTATTAGCTACCCAGTTCTGATTTTCTGATATATCACATCAGGAGATAAAAAAACAACAGCCACATAAGAGTGAACTGACAAGGAGACATATTTCTGAACATAAAAGGAACACATTTATGTATTCTGATCTTATATATACAACTTATTTGTGTTTAAAACTGGCATTTGTCTCAAAAAACAGGAAAAAAAATCAAAACAAAAAGAGATCTTGAAACATGGGCAGATCTAAAAATGTTGAGAAAATGACAATTTACTACTTTTTTCTCAGTACAGCACCGTATTCACAGAAACTCTTGGTTATTGCTCCCGACCTTGTCTGGTTTTTTTCCTCCTAATCAATTTATTATACCAATTGATTTATTTTACTGTTCTGGATGAGGTACCACATGTCCCTGCAGTCTTTTGCAAGGTGAGACACAGGTGGACATGTTAAAGCCTCTAAAGAGAAGCTGGTTTGCTGCAACAGCTGCTGAAAAACACCACCAATTGCTAGTTTGGCAGAAGAATTGTCTATAAAAACAACATATCCCAAATGGAGCCATTTCTTCAGCTCCAAGACCCTCAGACCGAGCACAAAAGACACTCAATGCTTCATGCAAATTAATTTCATTCATTCGTCAGACGGCTTGCAGACTGGTATTACAAAAATTCATCACCATTTACCAGAGCTGGATCTGTCTCTGTGAGGATCCAGCCACAACCAGCACTGTGCTCAGTATGGGGCTGCTAATACAGAACATTAACAGAGCGTGGGTAATGGTCTGTACCACTGCACAGGCTGAATTCCATCCTTTTAACTGCATGACAGGTCATTTGGTACTGCTTCTGCTCCCCCTTTGCATGAAAATAACTGTGTAAGCTCTCAGATCAAAACTGTGCCTGTTTGTACATGCACACCAACAAAATCTTCCTTCTCTGAACCTCCCAAACAATATATAGAAAGAATTGTTAGATAATGCAATAGTTACTGCAATCCAGCAGTGGCTTCTACAGAATTCTTTACATAGTATTTTCCCATAATTTAGTCTGATCTGTCTGTGTCTGACTTTGCAGCTCAGCTCAGAAGTTCATCCATTCTTAGCAGCTTAGTCAAAATTAATTTTCATCCTATATGTGAAATTAAGACCACGAAGGCCATTGTGCTGTGAGACATAACATCCTTTTACATACACTACAGTTGTTACTCCTACAGAGTACAACGTATGTATACGACAAGCATGTAGAATGTTAAATGAAACATGAATCAATAATTGTCCCACTACACTTAATTAATCAATTTTCAAGCATATAAGTAAATGTTAATAGCAGAGGTTTAATGCCAATGAATAATAAATAAACTTAAATATCACTGGCATATATTTTGAAACATCAAAGGAAGGAAAGGAAAAAAGAATTGTGAAAGTGAACAGTTTAAAAGAAAATGAAGTTTAGGTGACCTAATTAAAGGCTTTTCCTCAGCTACAAAAAGACATCAAAGTACTGCTTCTGAAGTTCTTTTGCCAAACCAACAGCCTCAAATTAAAAGACTGCATTAATTTCAAGGAGTGAGTCAGAGAACTGCTACTGTAAGAGCCTTCAGTCCCTCTGTGTTGCCACAGAAACAGAACATTATGGCTAGTTTATAATCCAAGTGCTCCATTTACATAAGAAAATTTATTTTTCATTTTCACCTTTTCATTTACTCCTCCAGATATATAAGAAAGCCCCTCAGAAATTAATGATACTTCTCCCATGACTGACAGCTGGAGTTTGGATGTCAAACAATGCTGGGTTTACATTGTTTTTTTCCTAATGGCTTTCTGCAGGAGCAACAGTGTATTTGCACAGCAGAACAGCCAAACTGGTGAGCCTCTGGCAAAGCTGGGCTCAGGTCCTCTGAACCAAAGCCAGGATCCCGAGAGTGACCAGATCTCCCACCAGCAATGTCCCTGTGGGTGTACACAAGGGAGGAAATGCTCATACTACAGAAAACATCTTTCTGGCAAGCCCAGATGCCACCAGGAATATTTAGGGGACACCTTGGGCTGTCACCCACGTTTGAGGCACACTGGGTGCAGTTCCGAGCACACCTCTGACCCACACATTGCTTCTGCCAGTGAGATGACTTCTGCCACTGGTGTTTGCTGACTTTACTGGCTCACTGTTGAACCTGGCATAATCCAGCTTCTAACAAACAGAGAGAAATGGGGATAGATGAGCTGGTGTAAACTCCACCCGAATAGTTCCTTTCAGGACAAAACTGACATAAGCTTTCACTCACTCATCCTGTGTACACTTTGCTACAAAGGACACAAACCACAAATTCTACATAAATTCAATACATATCCACTATGATCAAAATACAAGTTAATCAGGTTGAGTGCTACCTTCTTGGAAACAACTAGCAACATGTCTTGTTTCTATGGCTTTTAATGAGTATTCTAAATTGAAGAAATGCATAAACATAAGGGTAATTTACATTGCTAAAGTTAATCAGTTTTCTTATACATTTTATGCATCTGCATGATTTTTTCATCTGTATTGCATAAATGCATCTTCTCATTTTTAATATGCATACGTACATCCAAACACTCTACGTGTGCCTATTTGCTTTTACAAATTTCTAGAACCACGCCTGTCTCAAGATTTAATAAGTCTGTGGTCTACAGGAAAAATTACCAGCAGAAGGTTGTAAAATAGTCACAGATTCAAAGAGGTATTTAACTTAGATGAGAACTTGCCCTTTTGTAACTCAGTTTTTCTATCAGTGAAATGCTAATAGAAGAATCTCCTTCAGAAGCTGGCATATCAGCAAATGTCCAATACAAAGGACAACTCCATTAAAGAAATGATTTTGTACATACAAATGTTAAGTAAGAAATTTGACAAGGGTACAGCAAATCTTCACTGATTAGCATTTGCCAAAGTCCCCGAGATGCAGACATGAAAGGTCTTCACTATGAAACAAAATGCATATTTGTTATTAACATCATTCTACATTTAAAATCTTTCCCAGCCCACCCTAAGTAGATACGAATGAACCTTCAAACATTTCTCTAGTTCATTCCAGCACAAAATCAAGGTCTTGGCAGGGTCAAGAGAATTAGGTACGTAACAAAATAACTTATGGTTGTTTTATCAAAAGGGTTGACCTTTACCTGATTTTGTTTAAACCACTATACATCCAAGTCCCCATCACTTTACATGGGTAGAACTAGAGGCAGTATAAACTTCACCTTTTAATATGCAACATTTCATTATTTACAAACCAACAAAAGAGGTTTAATAATATAATTTCGGAACTGAAGCACACCAGCTAGTTGAAGGGACTTTTAGATCAGTGAAGCTGCTATTAAAGTGCCATCAAAGCATTTCTGACTCCACAGAATTAATCATGAAATCTGTTCCTGCCAGCTCACTTATCATATCCGAAATATTAATTTTGAGCAAAATTAAATTGGACACCTACCGACAGCAACATTTTGCCCTTCAGAACTCCCCTTCACATTGATTTATTAACGACTGCCAGAACAGTGTACCAGAGCAATTTATTACTACCTTCTCGATGTTTCCCTGTGCTTACAAATAGTTCTCCAGAGTGAAAGGTGCTACCTGACAGCATCCTGACAAAGGTGCATTTTTCAATGCGCATAATATTGTTCAGATTTATTAGGACGTAAGGAAAGGTATTTCTCTTCATTATCAATGGGAATGGGTGATTCACAGAGTGGAGATTCTGTGTTGAGTTGCTTTCCAAGAGAGCAGATCCAGCATTTCCATTAGTACTTGGTGTGATTTAAGACAAAAGAGTCAGCAAATTCTTTTGTTTTTATTCATCAGCATCACTTTCTTTGCTTGCAAGACAGCCAAAGGAATTTACACTGACCAATAGGTGGAAGTGGGTCTGAAGATGCAGCATTACCCCAAGGAGAGACAAGGGCATAAACACATGTGTGCCTTACAGCTTTTTGAAAAATATCATGCCAGAAAGGCACTTTTCATTGTGTGAAAAGCAAAAAAACACCCACCAAAGTTCCATTCTGACCAAATTGAGGTTTCTTTCTCTGCAGCTAGAAGCCTTGGGAAAGATCCACATAAAACATGAAAGTTTGGCATGGAGTGTTTTAATTTGAAAACATACAAGTACAGCTAATAGAAGGGGAACTTCAGGCCTTGGTATGCCTGGTCTATGTTTGAGTTACTACATCAAATGGTGAGACTGATCTAAATCCCTAACTTTCAAGTGGGGTCTTCAATCTTTGAAGTATTCAGTGTCTGGCAGAAGATTCTAATTCAGTGGCTTTTAATTCCTTTCTGTAGAATTATTCCATCCTTCCTCTTTCTTCCATTTCTGTGGCTGCACAAAGCAGAAGCAGTCCCACTGTTAGAAATACTGGCTTATGAACTTACTGCCTGAGAGAAAGAAAATTCATAAATACCATGGCTGCTGTCTGTTAATATTCCTGGCTCCAACCCAACTCTTCAATCTATGTGCTTATTTTTAAGCGTGAATAGTCCCATTAACGTCAATTGGGCTGCCTGTGTTCTTAAGTAAAACAGGTGTTGAAGCACTTTGCTGCATCAGAGCCTATAAATGCACATCTGCCATCTTCTCTGGCTCAGTTAAAGGTTCCTTCGTAATCATTATACATTTATCCAGGAATTCCTCTAGTTTATACATGCATACACACATTCAGACTTTGCAACAGGCTACTTGACACATTTAAAAGCAGTTGTGTTTGTAATCAGAGACAAAACTGTCTAGCAATATAAATTTGAATATATATGTTGAGAGAACACACATAGCTGAAGGTATAATGGGGAGAAGAATGCACGGTTGGACATTAGTGGAAGGAAAATTTCCAGTAATTGACTGGAAGGCAAAACAAGTTAAACATGCACAGAACCAATTAAGACACTCCAGACGGGGCTAGAAAAAAATGTCACCAGCATGTAGCAGAAAGCAGTCTTTTAAAACATGAACATTAAAAGTAAGAAACTGTTACTGCTCTTGTCAACTCTAAAAATTCATTCAATACAAAAACTCCCGTCCTTTCTAGAGCCACCTATGGAAAACCTGCTGCTAGCACTTACTTGCATCATGGTATGTAGTCAGGCCAACATTTCCAGTTCNCCCTGCCATCATGCTCCTGGGTGTATATGCAGCATGCTATGATGTTTTGTACTATACCCTGATTGTCATTAAGTGGTAAAGATCCCTCTTAGGAATATTTAACATGGTTTTCTGCCAGTCTTTTGACAGCCCACCAAGAGCCAACTTTCTCATAGCCAGGCTGCCTCTCTCACAGTGGGCAGTCTGGTATTTAATAGCTTGAGATGCTTGACATTGTCCTTAACCTCCCAAAGAAAGATAAAGGAACACAGGTACACCCCCAAAGTCATATACTGACATACCAAAGGTTACAATTCTGCCCAGGAAGTGCTGATGTGTAAAAGTGACTACGGCAGGAAAAGGGCTGGCACCAACCAGTCTCTGGGACTTCCCCATCTGCTCCTGAATGTGGCAGACAGAAATCATGCTTCTAATAGAGAAAAAGACTGAATTGAAGCATGTATTTCTTAAAACCTGCTCCAAAGGCTCATGGATTATCTTAGTTTTACAATGGAGCTCTCTTTTCCAGTCTTCTGATTTGTCTTTTGGAAAGCCTACATCCTAAATCTTTAGATTTCAAAGTTTAGCCTTCAGATTACTTTCTGCTGTAATCATATTGTCAACAACAACCCTAATTTTGTAGTCTTCACCAAGATCAGTTATTTTCAGACTTGCTATTCTTTCATGAAAAAACGACATGTCACAGTAAAAGCAGAGTGAACATTATAATGGTGCAGAAGTGGAAAGGCTTTAGACCATCACACTGCACTCAGTATTAGGAACAGGACAGGCCCTGTGTGGTTTATCCCCCAACCAGTTCCAGATTTCATGCCATGTTGTATTCCATGCTCCATTTCAAAAATTATTAAATCCACTTCCACCCTCAAAAGTTATTTATACCATCTAGAATAATTTGCTCACTACTCTGATTAATATTGTTTGATTTCTTTTTACTTTTTGTTTCATAGCACCCATTATTCCTACTCATAGTTTAAGCAAGCTGTCATGTTTTCTAAACCTAGTTATCCTTCAGTGTTCTCATACATTTTGTACATAGATATTTTATCATCATTTTGGCAAATTATTTATTCAGTTTACTGTTTTTTGATGTATCAGCCTTTCTAGTTCTTTAATCAGTTTTTGCTGAACTTTTCTCCTGTACCTTCACTTTTGGTAACTGATGCCAACTTTTGATGTGCGTAAGACATCAGTATTGCCAAAGTAGTACTTAAGAACTTAGGACTCAAATATACCAAGATAAGGTTAAAAACACAGTGCTTTTTTAGAAAGTACTTGAATTTCCATAACAGACCCAAAGATCACAAATTCCTTAAACACTGCTTGTGTTCACCAGAGGACTTTGCCCACTGTAGCAAACAGTGCCAAGAAGCAACTGCTCCTCTGTGACCACTGAACTGCCCCACCCCTGAGCACAGGATATTCACATTCTCACATAGGCCAAGGGCATTCAACACTTCTGAGGGAGAAAAAGAGGTTCAGCTATGACATGAGAGGCAGCTGTAATGTCTTAGAAAGCATCATAAACCATCAAAGACCCCCAAAACACCCCCAGATTCATTTTCTGCCTAAAGACTGCACGTGACCCACAGTGTTACAACAGATCCAGAGTGCTGTAAAAGACAGCATAAAACTTCTCCCAGTAGAGGTGCTTGGGCATTCCCAGCTACACCTGAACATATAATAACCCACTAACTCTAAGTTTTGTGGAACCCCCACCACTGAGAAGCCCCGAAGAAGAGGACCAACAGGATACCATCTGGAGCCGTGAGCAGTGATATCTTTCTCCCTGTAATGGTCTCCCTGTAAGTCTTTCTCCCCCACTTCCTGCCTTTTTTTTTCTATTTATTTCTATCCCTACCTCACACTTATTTTTAAATAAAATCTGTACTACTGACTTTGGCCTCATTTGCACCTTAATTCAGGCAGAGGCATCTCTCTTAAGATAATCAACAGTTTCTTTTCACTTATCTTAGGAGGTAATTCTTTTACTTATTTAAATGCCAGAAACTCATTGAAAAAAAAAAAAACCTGACTCTTATAATAGCATCAGACACAAAGGAGCTTTCAAAGAAAGTGATACTAATGATTTTGAATTTCCTTTGCCAAATCCACAGCAAGTCGAAGCAAGTGTACGAATTCAGTCTTCACCATTAACTCTATGCCTATTACATAATAGTCCTGTAACTATTCCTTGACAATCCCTTCCCCATTATTTCACACACATTTCACATTGTAAAACCATGCTGTTTCCACTATCTCATCTCCTTCATGTTGAAGTATTGCTCTCTTATTACATTAAACACTAGTTTCTCCATTTGCATACTTTCTAGGTGACATTATTTATTATTTTCTGTCCTATTTCTAACTGCAGGATCTTTAAGTTATCATCCAATCTCACAGCTCTTCCAAAATGTAATACAACCTGTGAATTTATTTGCCGTGCTGCTTACAGTACCTTCTGGATTATTAAGGTGTTAAATAAAACCAGGTGCACCAATAAACTCAGAACTATCTCCCTGTAACAGTGCATCTATTTTCCAACTTTTGTGACAGATAGTGCTCATTTCTAAGATAACTTAAACTATTTTTTCACAAGTACACTACAGCAACCTATGATATTAAATTCTTCTAGATGTTACTATGCAAACACAAAACATAAAACCAATGTAGTCTATGAGGGATCAGTTTTGACATAGATTTCTCAACTAACCATTGCTCTTGATCTTCCCTGCATTACTACACCTATACGTATTTTATAGAGAGACCTATAATGACACTAGGAAATGTGTTCTTTCCTCGATAGATCCAAAATACATATTGCTCACAAACACATTTATACACTACTCTGATCAAATTTATCAGAAAAATATTACAATATACTCAAATTAAGAGCTTATGATCCAAAGTATAAAACAATGTCAGAAATAATGAAAGAATACAGTAACCGTGAGGGGACTAAAATAAGCCCAAATGATTTATTTTCAATGTCTTAAAGAATGAATGAAGGATGAGGGAAGACTCCAATTTAGCACAAAAAATGCCTTCATCCTGAGGTAGGAAGAAAAGAAGTATTCTATACTGCCTAGTCTCTCTTTCCCTTCCTTGAGTAAAGCTTTTTGTGCTTTGGTCCCTCATACATCCACCAAAATTAAAAATAATCAAGCCAGGATCTGTCACTGAAAAAGAGTCTTCTCCTTCCTTCATTACAATCAAGCAACAGCTCGCCTCCAAGCTTTAATGGACTCTGCTGCCTTCGACACTGGTGGAAAAAGCCCTGCCTATCTTGTTTCAATCTCCTGTAAGTTCCTGGCTTCAATTTACTCACAGGGATGAATCTGACTCGGAATTCCCCTCCCCCAGTTCTTATCTATTTATCTTCCTTAAGAGAGAGAATTTTTACTAGAGAACTGATCCTTCAGCCCGAGCTGAGCAGTGCAACAGTGACATCCGATGGCTGCCTACATTAGGCTCCAAAGAGCTTTCCTGGCTTGGCAGTGGCCTCCCTTACCTTGGTAAAGAATGATGATGACTGCATATTAGCTGCCCTCAGTGCGTTTTATCCATTTACCTCCACATTAAAACTACCTGGGCAGTTTCCTCCATGTTTCCAAAGCACCACGAATTGTCTTCAGATGCAGCCTTTGATTCAGACTTAGAGCTCTCCTTGTACTGCATGTTAACAAGGCAGACTCAGGAACAGATAGGTGTGCAGGTGTTCTTACCACTCCTCACTTATCAGTGCATGTGAGATGCTTTTTTTGTGATGAACACAGCTCTCAGGAGTCTGCTGCATTTTTTCCTATATCAAAAATATAACTGGAGCCTAACAGAAACACTGGTGTGTGTGTGTGTGTGCACAGCAGTGTTCTGTATGCAAAGGGAGTGGAAAGGTTATGAGGAGTGTTAAATACAGAACTGCTATTTAGTTCAAAGGGATCCAAGATCTATATTCCTCAGAGACCGTTCCAAAGCTAAGGGAGCAAACTAAACCTGAGCTTTTCATGGCCTAAATCTGCACTCTAAATTTGTCTTAATATCTGAAGGGAGGAATAGCTTATATAGTTTGATGGCAATTGATTTAATTATGCAAATTTTATTATGTTTACCTAATGCTTCTTTGCAATACAAGAATTAAATAACTTTTATTATCCTTTCCTTTGCACTAAGAGGACCCTATTCTGATGCTCACCAGAGTGGCTGGAAACCTCTATTGGCCTTTCTATGTACAAATGCTCTGCTATTTTCTCTTCACAGACATACATTTTTCAGTCTTAAGTGTACAGTTTGGTAACTTAAGTACCAAAATCTTCCTCAACACAAGATAAACCTGACACAACAGCCAAGCAGGAGCAGCCCAAATAAACTACACTACGAGCGATCAGAAGAAATGCACAACACAAAGCTGTAAGACAAAAAGAACCAGTGAAGGTCCTGATCTGGTATTCTGTATTTGCAGGCAACCATCCAATAAATTTTTAATTCAAAATATTTACTTCACTTCACTTTACTTCATTTAAAGCACTTCACAAACTGAGCAAGTATTGAGACCAAAAGGCCACAAGTCAAAGGTACATTGTCTCACAGGCGGAGTCAAGGTGCAGCTCCATTCTTTCTTGTTAAAGCTCTGTTTGCACATGAAGTACTGCAACATGTAGCACCTTCTATTCCATTTCTATCCTAAAAACGTTAGTTGGATAAAGCTTTCTTATTGAGTACTGCAGTAAGTAGCTGGTATTTTTTAAAGCCTGAAACATCTACAACTGTGTTCTCTTTATAACTTGTGCCTCTTGTGTTTGTAAGGAAAAGTCATCACTGCCACCATTCCCACAGACTATTAAAAGGACTGCAAGCCATGTGTAACCATCCATTTTTAGTCTAAAGGCTCTCCCTTGTGTGCAGAATGCTTTCCAATTTACACAGACACACTCCTTTTAAACTAAAAAAAAACAGAACCCGACCTGAAGTGAAAGAATTTTGCCATTTTCCTTTTTCTTCCTTCCCCTCCCCCTGTCTTGTGTGATTTGTCTACTTTATTCTGTTTTTTCCACTAATGAATCTTACTTTGCCCAAGTCTTATTGTCATTTTGTTGAAACTATTCAAAGTGCCTCAAGCTGCTAAACAGCTGGCAAAATACACAAACATTTAAGACTTTAGTCTGAATATTAAATCATGGTTTCCAGGAGACAAAAAATGTTGTCCTTTCTGATTTAATGCCTTCTTTTGAACTGTATGTCATTTTTGCTTTCAAATTAATCTGAGCATGGAAAACAGGTTGAATATACTTTTATTAGATGACACTCCAAATATTTAGACAGTCATTTTAATCACGTTGTGGCAAAATTATTATGCTTGTCAGTCTGAAAACATACAATTTCCATATTTCCCTTACATTAACTGTCTTTAACAAAGGATTATTAAAATCTGAAATGCTATTTACTCTTCTTTCCCCCTCCCTCTCTGACATGCATACTTAAAAGAACTCCTAACAAAATATTTGGGCTGCATTAAGAAACATCTAAATTGCAGTTACAATTCTAGTGTAGTCACAAGCTTGTCATTAAAATGCATAGCACAGTCCTAGTGCAGCTGTATACAGCTTTTATTATTCAGACTACTAAACAGATGAAACATATTTTAATTCAATGTAAACTGTGCAACTAGAAACACAAGAGTTTGAGGCTTTTTTATTTCCTCAGGAGAAGCCCAGATCCTTGAGCTCAATAACTTCTCCTGGCCAAGGGCCAATCTAGATTTATTGAAAGAGTCCCTGTACTGCCTCTCCAGACACATATTTTGTAATACATGAAGAAGCTGGTGGGAAATGCAAGCTTTCAGCCTCCACCACCTCTTTTTATTAACTTAATAAAATACTTTAATATTTTAATACTTTCAGGCTCTAACTCCATATTGCCTAGGTCGGACACAGGCAGCCACCCTCAGACTGGGAATCAGCTCTGATACCATAGGAGTCAGCTTACACAGGGGTGCACTAGAGCCCAGGGCCTCCCTGCTGAGTTAAGAGAACAAAAATGTCCCCAGCTCTGCAGCTTTAGACACATGCCACACCTTTTATTAGTGTCCTGAGGCATTCATGACGGCTTAAACACTCTCCTGAAAAGACTGAGTCAATCTCTATCCTGACCAAATTCTAGCTGACCAGTACATAAACAAACTTTGATACAGATTTCAAGCATTAATCTGTATTACTAGCTGCTAATCATCAATTATTTATAATCACAGCTTGTGTAATCATCCCTAATTTTTATTTTGAATTTAATGTATCAGGACAAAAATAAAGCAGAAGGAAAGCCCCAAAGCTCCCACACAAATCTTCGGGAGTAAGTTGCTGAAATAACAAGGAAGAATCATAGAGGTACAGTAGAAGACCACACAGAGTAGAGAGCAGCAGACAAAGAGTTTGGCTGATACATCCCTCTTTAAGTCAGTTGTGCAGCAGAAATGCAACAGAAGAAAATAGTGAAGGCTCTAAACGACAGTGAGTAGAGCCCATGAGCCAGATGAGCCATGAGAGTGAAAATTAAAGGATATAACCCTAAAAGAAAGCGAGTCCTTTGCCAGATTTCAGCCCTCTTTAAGCTGAGCAACAAGGAATTTTCTGGCCCATTGTGTGCCCTTCTACTGAGGTGGCAGCAGAGTCTCATTATCTCCGTGGGCTGTAAAAGTGCTTCTAATTAGCTAGTCACCAATGCTCTACCAGAGGGTATTTTGGAGTAGATATATTCTAATTGTCTCTGTTGGGTGTCTACAGTGATTCCATAGAAAACAACCTTCACACAGGGTATGCTCAGCTTGGAGGCATTCCTGTCTGCTCTTTCACTCATTCACAGCATTTTAATCCTGGATGCCACAAAAAGCTGAGATGGACGTGCTACGATTAAAGACAGAATAAAAATGAAATGAACCAACAGTCTGAGGTTAAAAATTGGAAGTAGCAACAGTTAATTAGTTCCATAGTTGAAAAGAGAGAAGCCACACTGCTGCTGTCCAAGAGGCTAGTGCTGCTATTAGAATGTACTGCTATTAGAATGTTCCAGAAATACATTTCTATTATTTAAAAAATAACATATATTTTATTATTGATTTCCAATAGCCAAAGCTTCTGTATTTCTCAGTCTTCCTATAGCAATCTGTTGCTCCTTACTCTGATATCTACAAGGACAGTCAATACCTACTTCTCCCATACCACAAAAGAGAGCTCTGTAATGCAAAGTAAAAGAGAATATTCATTAGCTATGACAGAAAATTACTTGACTCACAGTCTTCATCCTGTTTCCTCTGCTCTCTAAAGCAGCCATAAACATTCAATTGACTTTTATCGCTTCCTTGTAATATTGGTGATACAGATGCCTACTTAAACATAACAGGCTTTCATTCTGTCACCTAGATCCAAAGCTCCAAGTTTTTCTGTATCCCACACCTACAGGGCTAAAGGAAAGCACACACACCTTACAATACATATAAATTTATGGAGAAAACCAAAAAATGGTTACTTAGAAAAGCCCTTATGCCACCCTATTTTTAGAATCTGTAATTTCCAAGTATCTTAGTGATAGGTTCCTGGGTAACATCTTTTGAAGTGCAAATTATTTCATACGATTCACACATTTGGAGTAAAAAAAAAAAGCTAAACAAAAAGTCATATATATATTTATAATATAACATGTAAGTGACTCAGATTCCAGACATTTCACTCAAAATGTTATCGTCTGCCTGCTGACAGGATTATTAGCCCATCTGAGAAGAGTTATCAGTCTTTTGTCTTTTTTGCTGTTGTTTCTAAAGCAGACAGCGCTTCTCCAAGCACTGGCACTGGACCTCACTGGCCACCAGGCAAACTCCAGTCTAGACCAGTTTGGGCTACAGTAGTTTTGGTCTCATGACAGGTTCATTTGCAACACCATCAGTCTGAGCTAACTGACCCCCAGGCAAATATCAGCCACTTGCAGCATTAGGAGTTTTCACCCTGGTGGAACAAATTTTACTTTTCTAAGTCTGCTTTATCATTCCTCTGTCTTGTAATTATCACTCAAATTTTTAGATAGGAACAAAAGATCACTGAATAATGCTATCACACTAGAAGCTCAACATGCACCAGTAACCTCAGTGTGTTTGTAGTAATCTTGACTATATATATGTGTCACATCCAAGAGTATTTCTATTTATAGCATAATATTCCCAAAAGCTTTCCCATTTTCCATGCAATTCACGTTTTTGTTGTTGTTTATGAGAGTATTTAATCCACTTTCTCTAAGTTTGAAGGTTTTTTGAATTGCCATTCACTCACATTTCACAGGCTCATGCATGACTTAATCTTTGATCACAAATGCAAATCAGCAGCATATTTTCATGAATGTATTGCTTTTAATCAAAAATTAGACTTTCATGTCTGGAGATTTATCTAGATACTTCATCACTTAAGTAAGGACACATCTTAACGAAAAATCACGGGATGCTAACAACACAGCTTGAAATTCGTATTTTATATGAACACAGTGTTCTGCCATCCCTGCTCTAAATCTGTATGTCTAACAATATTTTTCAAAAATTGCGCACAAAACAACGTCTAAGTTCCCTTCCACTCTCTTTTGGTTGACTGAACAAATTACTTAATATAAAGCATACACATAACTGAGTCTTCTCTGACTTTCACTCCTTTTAATCTTGCTGATATGTTATTTACGTTCTGTTCAATAAATAAGATTAGAAACTTGAGCTGCCTGAGGGCACTCTTTGCTAACAAAGATTTTCAAGTGTACAGCTTGTTTTCTACTTTTAATAACATCCAGAGAGATATTTTGTTCTATAAGCTACCCATGTGATGTGTCCACCTTATCAGTGAAACTCCCAAGAATTAATGACATCTCATCTACGTACCTGCCATCTACTCTTTGATTGTTCTCTGTAATCTCTATGAACACTCCACTCTAACAGCACCTCACCAGTTTGCTGGGTGAGGACCAGGAGAGCAGAAATTCATGATATGAACACACTCTCTCTCAAGGAGAGTAAGCGTGATGAAGAACACAGCTGATGCACGTCACCAGTGGAGAACAGAGATCTGCCTCTGGGAGGGACACTGGTTTGTTTGGGGGTCTATATTGTATATGGCCCCAAGCTGAGTGGGATTTGTTGCCAGACCAACAATTGTCACTGTTTATTAGAGCCATTTTTCCTCAACCAGTGAAACGAAAATGACAAGAAAATAAACAGTTGTCTGAGAACATAAGCCACCAGCGAGCAGTCCTTCGCAACAGCATGGAAACAGAAAAAAGAGCAGCCATTAAGCTTCCTTAACACAGCTGGAACTGGCACCAGCTCTGCTTCTGAATTGTTGCAGAAAGCAATGGAAAACCCCAATTGAGAAAGAAGCATCTGTGGTAGCCAAATTGCAAATGGCTTGGAAAGAGGCCTTTTCAGCTGACACACTGTTCAGCAACCTCTGAAGATTGATATGAAAAACGGTGCACTTCCTTCTCAAACTGGGGGTTAAGTGTGCAAGAAGGACCTTGCGCAGAAAGCTGTCCGCCAGGATTTCTCCCCACTTTCCCTCTTTTGCCTGGATTCTGCTGCTTCTCTCAGCGTGCTGCAGTTCCCAACCCAGAGATCTGTGTCCATGATGCCTTGTGCCATCCAAAACTTGTGCTGGTCCTGTCTGTAGTACATGTATGCCACAGATCACCATCCTCTTCCACTCTTCATACCTGAAAGGGACCAATCTGACTTTTATTTATGCCTCAAGTCATGTTATACATGAGGTAAAGAATTCCTATAGGTGCTGTACACATGCTGGCAGCTCTGTCCCCGGGAGGCTTTGCTGACAACTGATCAGGGCAGAGAAAGCTTCCACGGACTGGGCTGCAAGCGACTCTCCACTTGCCGGCGGGGCAGATGCCTGTGAAAAAATGCCCAGGCAATCAGACTATGGGAGGAGCTTTAGCATATAAAAGCAGTTAACGGCGACAAAACCGGGGGCCACTTTCTCTGGGTTTCTTCAAGGGAGTGGGGGGCTGGCCCTGAGGGTTAGCTTGGTGCCACTCCCCCCCTCGCCTTTTTCTCTCTGCGGTCCTGCTCCTTCCATGGCTATCTTCCCTGTCTGCACCTGTCCTGCCCTGCTTCCCCGCTTCCCCCGAGGCGGCTTATCACCGTGACAGCCTAGTGCTCCGCTGTTTCCCCTGTGGGGTGGAGGCTGCCCGCAGCCATCGTTCGCCGATGCCAGAGATGCGCTGCCGCGGCTTGGAGATCACGCTCGGCGGGCTTGCCATGCCCCGACCCTGGGGGCCTGCACCTGCTCCGGGAGTCTTCCTGTGGCCACGGCAGCCTGTTCGCCGCCGACGGAAGGGGCACGCAGCCTGCTGCTGTTTGGAAATCGCACCCAGCCTGCCACGGGAGCCACAGAGACTCTTCACAGCTTTCAGCACGCACGCTCCATGTGCCGAGCTGATGCCACAGAGAGGCCGCGGTTCTTGCGGTGACGATCTGGCCCTGTCTTCTGTTTCTCTCTGGCTCTCTTTTTTCTCTCTGCTCTCTTTTCTATCACCGTTCGTCAGGAACACTTACTTTTCTTTAACAATAAACACTTCTCAGAAATAATTTTGGCGTGTTTGCGCTTCCTTTTCGTCCAAGGAATTTATCAAAAAGAATCCTTCCCCGACTCCCCGTTTTACAGCGGGACGGGACAATGCCACCGATGTATGTGAATCTCAAGGAGCACATCTTAGAGAAGGGCACAACTACAGGAAGGGTTTCAGAATTGTCCTTGTTGGTTCCTCCCTGACAGATTACCACAAGGCTGACACTGTTTGCTTTTTGGGCCGAAAGAGCTCCTGGCCGCTGGACACACACAGCGTCCCGTCCCTGAGGCGGTCGGTGGGGTCCCTGAGGCGGTCGGTGGGTTCGCGCGCCGTCCCTCCCCGGGCGCAGCACGAGGCCGCCGGCACCCACACAAACACATCCGTGCGGATGGCAGCGCACAGACACACACACACTCACACGGTGATGGCTCAGCTCGGCGTCAGCCAGACACAGAGAGGCAAAACGGGGTTCTTGCGTGGAGATCCGAGGATTAATTCCACAGCGGAACCAGAAGCAAAAACCGAGGAACAGAGGAAGGCTCCAGGGCTTCATCCGGGCATGGGAACAGTGGGAAGAGGGCAAAGGGGAGGAGTACGGGCGGGGTTCAGGAGTACCGTCCTGTGGACATAACAGGGAAGGAGTGACTAACGGGGAAGGGTTAATAGAATGACAGGGAAAGGAGAACTTTCCAGAACAAGGTACATTTAAGGGAGACAAGGGAAAGGAGAGAGGGTGCAGGACTGACAGGCTGACCAGACAAGGGCTGTTAACATGACAATGCACTGCAAAAGGGGGAGAAGCCTTCTCTTCATTACAGTCTGGGGAGAGATTACTTTAAACTTCTCAGCTATCCCACTAGCAGCTTGCTGGTTCAGGAGATGCTGCTCCTCCGGTTGTCCTAGCCCCAGGCTGGGCCACCACAACAGTCCTCAGCTGAACAGGACATCAGAGCAGCACCAGGACACCAAGAAAGAGATCATGCAAACCATCTGCTCCCATCCCTTCCTGGGAAAGGGGTTCCCTCCTATCATTCGTCTCATTCTTCCCTTTGCTTCTTTCTCTATCCCATTAGAGCAGTTACAAGAAGAAAATTGTAACCACGATAATGCTGCACCTCAGGAAAATGGGAAATGTCACAGGATTGCTTTTATTATACCTTGAAGTGTCCAAGGCTTAGGGACTGCAGTGTTCATAAATATCACTTCAAGCAATCCTACTAGGGGCCCTTAGCTCATTATGTCATAATTGTACTCTTCCAGGTGCAGTACTTAGCCTGCAACCATTCCAGAGAATTGCTAAAAATTAAGATAGAGAAATAATTTAAAAGTTCACCAGCTCACATAAAGGTTCTTACTTTAAAACATAGCACTAAACTCCACTTTCATTTAGGTATTCCTCAGAAAAAGAATCACCAACTGGCTGAGATTCCATTTACCTGTGTAAATGTACAGGGAGAAACAAACTGAAATTACTACCAAATAGTTTCTGAAAAAACATTTTACAGAGATATCCAACCTACTGTTGGAAGCTACTTCCTACTAAGAAGCTCCAAATATCTGAAATTCCACATTCTTGATATTATTTTTCAAAATACACTGTCCACAATCAAAACCTTGAAATCAAAATCCAATTAATTCTGAGGTTTTCCTTTTTATATATCATCACATTTTTCCTTACAAGGAGAATTTCTTTAAAAAGATTAACACCTGCATATTGCACTTAACCCCATAATATTTAATAACTAACTTATTTAAATGTTTCTTAACAGTGAAGAGCAAAGAAGCTTCTTGAGAAGAAGGAACAAAATAAACAAGAAGCAAATAAAAGTGATCATCTGCATGACTGTCTGGAAATGTTAATTCATCTTTCTGTTTTTAAAACCAGATGACAATCACCTGCTGTTAGGCCAGGAACTGTGAGATTTTAAAAAGCATAATTCATTAGTTCTTCTTAGTAATTACCTTCACAGAATTCTTCCAGTTTTCCTCTGTGCCTCACAATTCAATACTGCCCCAGTTTGTTTAGTTCATTTTTTGTCTGTGGATTTTAGTATAAACTAATTGAAGTTGATAAGGATCAGAAGGGCTGACCACTCCCAGTTGCAAGTAGGACCAGCCCCCACATTTATCTGGGTTTGGTTTTGGGTTGGGCTTTTACTTGCTGAGGATCCTTTTTCCTTTGGTTCTAGTCAGCAGATCCCACCAGCACCCAGAGACGAGGCTTTCCCCACTACCTCCTGAGCCAGGCTCACAATAGGCCTTACTCACTTTAAATGCCAGTGAACTCATTTTTTCCTGTCTTCAGTGTGACATTCTAACATAGGAATGTTCTTCCTATGAAGTAAAATTGAAAGATCCATTTCTACTAAATCTATAACTGTTTTTCCCTTCTGGGAAAACACACTCCAGGGCTTTGCCAGTGATGCCTTGCAGGGTGGGGTCTCCCTCCACAGGCTCTTGCTGAGCTTTCCCATGTCACGCAGCACATGTCTCCCTTGTCCCACAATTGTTTCCCTGCCATCCATTTCTTTTATCCTGTGTACATGAAGCACAGTGTCATTTAAATAGACCATATCAGCCATCAACATGATTTCTTACTATTCATCCAGCAGGATGAAATCGTCATACCCCACGCTGGCATCTAAATATTTCCTTCAGATAATGACTGACTAGTCCTTGAAATTGTACCCATTATGCTTCTGACCCGCATTTGCCACCTGCAGTCATCATCTTTGTCCATCTGCACTCATCATGACTGTTCATCTTTGTCAAATTTACAGCAAACAGTCTTGGAAGGAACAATGCACCAAACACAATTCTAAAGATGAGAAAACCAAACGGGGGTTGCAGGTTGGGGGTGTCTCTAACAAAAGCCAGGTGTAGAAGTTATTAATTAACTGCAGAGGTATGGCACAAATTACTCAAAGTACAATTTAAGTAATTGGCACAACACATTTGCTTGATGCAGCTGAGAATTATGTGTTCCTGCCTTTTCACTAAAGCACTACAGAACATAAAATTATTTAGGAAAGCATGTTCATTAAATTCTACCACATCGTGAGAAGCAAGCCTTAACCAAAGTATTTAGAATAAAATATTCATATTTCAGATGATACAGACAGTAAATTTTGACAGCATCCAAACTCAGGGACTGCAATATCTATACTCAAGACCCCAGAGTAGTTAATTGTTTCTTTTTTAAAGCAGTGCTTAAAAAGAAGAGCTTTAATTTGATCAGATGAAACTTAATGAAGGTGATTTCACTTGTAAAGTTAATCATCACTTATGTGTCACTTTCACAGGATTTGGAGACTTTCTGTTCTAAGGCAGGAATGCAAACCTCACAGAAAAGGGCACATCTGTGTTTCTCCACTATCAGTTCTACAGAAAAAGAAGATGCAGTGTCTGATTCACAGGCACACTGCTTTTCCCAAATGCTTTATGATAAATATAGTCTTCCTCTTCTTGGACTTATTTGTAGATAAGCCTCTATTCCACACACCTATCTGTATGCTCTCCAGGCTCCCCAGTGTGTATTTCTGCACTTTCTAGAGCATCTTAAAGGCAGGAAGGTCTATTAAACTCTCATCTGCTGGGCCAGGCTTTCCCCTTTACTCTCAGAGCTTGATCCAATGTCCACATTAAATCAACACAAGTGTTTCCAGTAAATGCAATATGCATTCAGTCACATCCCTGATTACTCACCTCTGTCCCCCATTATTCAGCCTGTGGAGGATATGAGCATTATGAAGGCCACGCACACAACTGCAATAAGGACAAATTATTTTCCCCATTTCAAATTATCTTCCTGAAGTAAATGTAGCCTGGGGCTGTAGGAACCAAAAGGGCTGTCCAAAGATTTCCATGCTATTTCACTTTTTTTTCTAGCAACCAAAATCACCAGAGAGATCATGAGTGCTGAAACTACGATTAGAGTAGCTACATATTTTAAAACTGTGTTCTGCATCATGTCAAAAGGTCTGATGCCAAGGTAGATTATCTTGTTTCTGAAGGAGAGAAATTTGACTTTGTGAATCCAGCTATTTGGTATCATACACATATATGTTCACAATATTCTCCTCCAACCATACAGGCTAGCATGAGGGGGCACCAAACCCAGTATTATGATTAATTAATTAATTAATTAGCAATGACCAGTAACTCTTTAGTCATGCCTTGAGAACATACAGGGCAATTCCTGCAAAGTGTGTGAATCCACAATGCCACATTTAGATAGGAAACGCAGTTCCATGTTTGAGATTTGTCATGTTTCCTCTTCTTTTTCTCTGTAACATTTTTCACTGCTTTACTACCCAGTAAAATTAATCTAAACAGAAACACAGAGATACTTTCATATACCAGATCCAGTTCAAAGTTGTCAGATTTCAGCTTTGAATTCTTTGCTTTTGCTCATTCACATTCTATCAACTGCCAGCAACTAAAAGTGGGGGTTTGTGTATCAGGCAGCTTTTACTTGTGAAATACCTAACATTTTGATAAATACTATAATTTTAAGTGTTTTAAAGCCTGCTTTATACCGTTAATGAGGTCATACAATAAAGAAATGGCAATTACAATTAATTTCTTTGAAGCTACTTTGCTTAGAAAATAAAATGCTTGCACAAATTTGCCAGCTAAAAATCAAAATTGTCATATACTACATGTAAGCCTTTAGTACAAATAGAATTTCTGACAGATTTATGTTCAGGATAAAAAATGTTACCTGTCAAAAACAGCCATAAAAAATTAAATACCTGCTTAATGTGAGGCTTCAAGTATTGTGAATGTAGCATTCATTATCATAAATACAGTAGTATGATCTAATTATGTATTCTGTACTAAGTTTTTCAGGTAACACAACTTGAAAATGGCACAACTAAATCCAATATGTTCTACTTACTTATTGAGTGTTAGTGCAATCACACATAAAAGGCTTCTTTACTTTAAATTTTAAGATGCTGCAACTTTGTGATGGGTTTTATTTTATTTTAGGATTTTATCATCAGTTTACCAATGAATTTTAGAGCTTTTTCCAGCATGAGTGTATCTTCATATCCAAACACAAATAGATGAGTTGTTGTATGAATCATCAATCTTATTAATGTTTCTTTTCATCTCACACACACTGATCCAGTGTGCCCAACTTTTTCCACTGTCTTGTGATTCCCAATTTAGGCAAAGGCAAGTCTTTACAAAAACCATATAACTGAAATAGAAAAGCAAGGCAAGAATCTGAAGGCCAGTTTGCTTGGGTTTGTCCTGGTTTGGGCTGGGGTAGTTAATTTCCTACCTGATAGCTGGCACAATGCTGTGTTACCCCACCAGTGAGCAGGCTGGGGGTACACAAGGAGCTGGGAGGGGTCACAGCCTGGACAGCTGACCCCAACTGACCCAGCAATATTCCAGACCACATGGCATCATGGTCAGTAAATAAACTAGGGAGAAAGGGGCCAGGGGAACACTGCTCAGAAATGGGTTGGTCATAACTCAACAGGAGGGGAGCAATTGCATTATGCATCACTTGCTTTCTATATTCTGTTAATTTTTATTAATAGTAATTATTATTATACCTTCTACTTCTGTCCTATTAAACTGTTTTTATCTTGGGCCACAAATATTCCAGTTTTTTACCCAATTCTCTCCCCTATCCTATTGGTGCGGGTGGGGAGCAAGCAAACAACTCTGTGGTGTTGAGCTTCCTGCCAATTTAAACCACCACAGGTTCCAACATCAGCATGATTGACTTCAGGGGCAAAAATGTGGTTTGTACCATACCTCTTAGACTAAACAAAAAATAGCCTGTCCTCTTCAACTAAAATCAGAGGTAAGAAATATAACTCTTCTCATGAACTAGAGAGGCAGAACTAGGGCAAAATTAAAGTACCTATTCTTTCAAATAACTTTTCTTCAACATTACGTAAGTTTTTCTTCAATCAGTCTAGTCCCTAATATGGATCCTTGGGATGTTAAATAGGTCTGATTTTTGCTTTCCACTGAAACGCCTATGCCCTTGACTGTTTCTCTCAGTTGCAGTGGAAAAGCACAACCTCTGTTGTCTCACCCTTCAGCTGGAGTCATTGTCTCTGGAATGATCCCTCCCCTGCCTCTCTCCAGTACGGATGTGCCCTCACAGCCTTGTGACACAATGCTTGTTCACCAGGTGCATTTTTAACTGTTCTTCAGAAATCAAGAGCTACACCTGCTGTCTGGGGTGGTCTGAATTTTCTACTCCTTCCATTGCTCCCTCCCTACAAAGTAAGGCTTTGATCATTCCCTTGTTCTCTGGCTCCCAGCTTCTTTCATATCAGTCTGAACACAGTCTCACAGTGCCTCTTTATACATGTTATGATATCTGACTGGAGCATCTCAATAGGATTGGAAAAACTGTGTTAACACAAGGAAATAGCCTAATTATGATCATCATCATTTCCATTCCTGCTACTTGCAAAACTGATCCTGGGGTGACAGTCCCATTCTATTTGACACATATACACAAAACATTCAGCCAAAAGACCATCTCTGTTAAAGAAGCTGTAAAAATGGGTTCTGAAAAATCACTCTAGGTTCTTCTTGATTTAAAGCAAGATGTCTCATTTATTGAGACATTTGTATTCAGGCTTTTTTCCCGAATTTTTTAAACTTCTAAAAGCACATTTATAACCATTTCATGAAAAACAGGGCAAACAGTGATCCTCCTACGTGTGTAAAAATGGTAACATAAGGCTGTAAAGGTACATAGAAGAAAATGAAGGAAACTGAGCGTACATACACATTTAAAAGTTACTCACATAAAAGCTAATATTTACTTCCAAATCTCAATGCCATTATGACCATAATAAAACAAACCTAGGTATAGATATCTGTGAGACACAGGCCACAAGAATCTGTGAATACCTACTTCCCACAAAGCACAGTAATACAACTCTTCCAGTCAAAGGAAATGCTGAGCTTAATCATCTTCAGAAAACAAGCACCCAAATTTCATCTTAGTAATACTAAGCAAGGGATTAATTATTTTTTCCTCAACATTCACCCTGCCATGATATTGTTCAAAAAGAGTGAAAAATTTGAAAAAAACCTTCAAAAGTATTGAAAAAACAGAAAGTCTCCTCATAATGTTGCAGCTAAATTATTAATTAAAGTCATTCCATTATTATGCCACACAATTGGGGCCTACTGGGGAAATACTGGCACACTACGAATTAGAGTTGTACTAATACAGTTCTTGATTTCTAATACTTAAAATTTTCCCCATGGTGATTATAGTAAGAATAATAATAATAATGTGCAATAACAGTAATTAATCTAATTAGGTCATTAAAATGATGAGGGCTATTAACACTATAGGTCATAAATTAAGACAAGACCTTCTCTGAACATTAATAGAGATGAAATATGTTTTCCTCTGCACTATGGACAAGGCACCAGCTGCTTCTTTGGTGAAAAAAACTGTGGGATGATTATCTAAAGATGCAAATGGAGTTTCTTTCACTACCCACTGTGCAGGTTGAATATCAATGACACAAAAATAATTTTTCTTCAGATGGAAAGGAAACAATCACAGCCCACTGCAGAGGAGGGAGAGCTTTTCATTTTCTTTTCAAGGCCTATGACCTGGGAACACCTCCCCTGCCCCACTGTTCCTCCTTTTTCCCCTTTCTTATAAGAAACTTCCATGTGAAATGCTATACTGATCACTAAACTTCTAACAGTACATTTGCTTGCTCTCTGTAATGCATTCATGGTGTTTCATTCATGAGCTTTTGGGTATTTATTTGTATGCATTAACTCTACCTAGGTGAAACATCATCTATGATAATAAATACATATCTTGGTACGTGAAGATGAAAACCTTGTGCAAAGTTGCAGAAACATATGATAAATCAATTATTTATGTCCTTTTTATTGCCTCACTGGCCAGATAATTCTCTGTCCCCTGGAGCTTTAACATTCCAATCCAGTGAACAGATTACAGCATCCATCATTTGCTTGAAATCCACATGCCAAATAAATATTTCTTCCATCTGCCTCTAATGTGAAATGTCACCTCTTTTCTGCAAGCACTGGTATGATTCAGTCTTGAAAGAGCTCCAGGTTTGCCTGCTATAAAAGCTTTGGAGTCTTAATCCAGGCCAAGGAAAATGATGCCATCAAGACAGGACATTCCAGCGCCCTGCTGACATCTACTCCATGCCTTTTGAAGAACCCAAATCATCTTCCTTTAAAACAGGGAATACACATGGAAAATATTTTGTCAGAAATACATATGACAGCAATCTATCCTTTCCTGGGTTCCCCAGGAAAATGTACTAATGGAAAATGCTCTCCATGGAGGTCAGCCTTGTGTACCCTAAATATTGCCTCCCTCTTCACAGCCCCGAGCCAGCTGGAAAATGACATCCTACAGAGAACAGCAAGACAGAGAGGAGAGCAAAGTGTAACCTGTAGAGATTTTGCCAAATCACAGAATTTTTAGAGATCACAGGCAGAAGAAAAATCACAAAAAATTAAAGTTCTCTAGAGCTTCTGGTTAGCAGGCCTGTGGTTCACCTCAAGCCAAGTGACCATTTATCCTGTTTACACAAGTTATTTAATACTGTCATAGAGGGTTTGATTCTTTCATAAACAAGTATTCTATTCAGAAAATATGTTTTCTATATCCTGACTTGCATCTTTCACATATTTCTACTGGTAAGCTTAAAAAATGGGGGTTCTATTCATAGACAGACAAAGGCCATTTGCCCACCTCCCTCCCAAAGCAGCTCCCTCCTTCATCAGCCTCCCAGTAGGTGCTTTGGGATGATAAAATTTTAAATTCACTTACTTTAATTTCCTAACCTAACAATTGAGGTTAATGTCAGTTGATACAGACATGAGTGAACCAGAAATATGACCCAACTCTAGTATCTCCCTATCTAAAAAATAACATTATAAAAAGAAATAATCTAAAAACTTGTAAGAAATTACAACAAAATTGCACTTCAGCTGGGAAATGGCATCTGATTTTGCTTTCAAATATAAATGCAGAGAAGTCACAAAACAGGTAACTCTAGAAGTATGATAATTTGTAAGAATTCATGGATGCTGTCTAGGCATGGATTTATTTTTTTTTTAATGTGCAACTTCAGTGGCAGTTTTAAGTTAGAAAAAAAGGTGATTTTCTGTGCATTTTTAAAGGAAATAATGAATAATTCAATTTTAAGGAAGGAAGCATAGAAACAATATACTGAGTCTTTCCTTTTCACTGTATTATTTATGCTGTCCTTTATTTCCATAAGAGATAAACCTCTCTTTAAAGAACTAATACTTCTAGAACAATTGTTTTTAATTACAAGATCTCAAAACATTTTCTAGGACTGAGTCTCATTTTGTGAAAATAAGCTTGATAAAAAATAGGAAAAGACAAAAAAGCCTAACATTTGAATAACATTCAATAGCAATTTTGCCCAAAGAGTTACAGACTATTAGCATTTTCCTTCCTATGAGCTGTTCTTTTTACAGGAAGAAAAATGCTGGCCTGTGGAAAACTGGGAAAAATCCCAACCTCTGAAAAAACACAGAAATTTTAAGCATTCTGCTCTATGCCATCATTTTCCTTGGCCTTACCCTTCTCAGAGCCTGGGTGCTATTAGAAAGGTAAAATGAGACAGAAGCAAATTATTTCTTCTGCAATTCATGATTGCTTTTCACTCTGCTTTATATTGTTCTTAATAAGCCAACTACAGTTCATGCTCCACATACAGTGTACTACAGTTCTTCCTTGTAAAGAAACACAATAACTATGAGAGAAAAAACATCTCCCTCTCCCTCCAAATTACAGGCAAATTGTTATAGGTCTAAAGATCTTGTTTCCAAAATAATGGCTTCGGTATTAATTCTTTTATTTCCCTTCCTTTTTTTTTAGTTTTCTTTTTTATGTTTTGGTTCATGTTTTCAACTTCTCTGGAACAATGAGAAGCAAAAACAAATAGAGCACTTTAAGAAATGAAAGCTGGCTCTTGCAAAATGCTACCAGCCTGGCAGCTGGAGCTTTATAAATAATATCATATATTGGAAAGAAATAAAAACTGAGAAAATAATTGTTAGAGAACATAAAAGACAAAGTGTCTTAGAGGAGAAAAATTTTATCAGCAAAACCCAGAAGTTGAGGAGGACCAACCAGCCTCTTCCTCTTATCTCACATCCTGCACTTGTAACTTCATGGTTATTCCTGGATTTGCATGCTGGTCAGCACTACGTGCAAGGATACAAGAAAAATTACAGAACCTTGTTCAAGATTCTATTTTTAACTCTGGTATTTTCTGTCTGCATTTTCAAAAAAATACTAATATCCAGGCTAGACATTGATGAGGTCTAAAAATCTTACCAAAAAATACCTGTGTTCACTTGGAGAGCTTTTACCTCCCTGGATACACAGATACCTCCTTCTGGAAAAAATAAGCTCACTGAAAGTTTATGGATAAATAAACTTCACTTATGTCTTTGTTGGTACAGTGCCCTCACTGATCTTATGAAAACAATGGAATATTAGAGAAACAAACAGCAAGAGCTGCTTATAACACCTTCAGCACAATGATTTCTTCCTTAACGCATACATATCTTAGAAACACTGCTGGCAGGTTTCCCTTTGTTTATCCTGTTCCTGCTGAGTCCAGATGTTTGCCTTTGCTCCACACCAGTCAGAAAAATCCCAAAAGGTTTCCTGATTTGCTCATGGGCAGAGCTGTGTAAGCACAGCTGGTCCAGCCCACTGACATAGAGCCTGTCTGGCTCCAGAGAAGAAGGAGAAATAACTGCAGAGCTCCATTTCAATGACTGCCCGTCACAATTCTGCTGCACCTTTGAGTGAGGAGCTGAAAGACTTATGAGCATGTCTGGATGACCTGAATCACTTCAGATCACTCAGTGCAGGCCTATGTCATCACAACTACACTACACTTGTGCTGGGCAGCTGGACCATCTTTCATTTTAGCCCATAAAAAGTACTGCTTTCAGTCAGGACTTTGGCATGAATAAGAAACTGGAATCCCTATGCTAAGAATTTACAGTGAATTAGGATTTTTAAAAGGCAGGTGCTCAGCACTTTCTAAGAATCTTGGTAGGATTCTGGGTAGGTAGGTAGGTACTTCTGAGCATAAGGCAGTTCAAAGTCAATGGTCAGACTTAACACCTTATCCCTCATTTGGAAAAGGTATGTGGTGAGGAATTGTCATATTCCACTGCTGGAGCTCCAGGGATCCTTGACACACAATTTCAAAGCTAAAGCATGGCCAGCACAGGCACCCTCTGGGGCTCCTGAACCAGCCCCGTGGTCCACTGCACTCTGACAGCTCAGCCCATGCAGCATGTTCACGGAAAGTCTTCATTAGTTTAATTTCAGGGGGAAGCAGGTCATTCTTTCAAGTCTGTCATTTTGTAGATTTTACTCTCTGTGCAAAAGGTAAAATTCTTCTTTGTTGATTCCCTTGGGGATGAGCATCTGCTCAGACCGAGAAGGAGAACACCTCAGCTAAGGTCTGCTTCTTGGCCTAGTGGCACTCATGATTAGATTAAGTTCTGGTGTTTGGCTGTCAGAATCCATTCTATTAAAGAACACTGAGTATAAATTGCACAGTTGTGTCATTAATGATAATTTTTAAAAATGAAACATTTTTGCATATAAAAACAGCAAAAAAAAAAAAACTGCCTTTTTTCTGGCTTAAAACCAAAACATGAGTTCTCTCTGCTGCACTAGAAACAAATAAAACAATTAAAAGGAAAAACAACTTTGCTTCTGGGAAAAATTATTTCTTTTTCCTAATCAAATTCACGAACGTTAATCAGTAAGTGCCTTATGTGTGAAGGGAAAATGGCATTTTTCACAGCTCTTCTCCCTAGAAGGATATTACATTATATATTTTCCATTCTGAATGTCCCAGACATATTTTACAAGTGCCTACTGATACTTTAAAGTTAGAACTGAATTCTGTATTTAAATTGCAACCCATCTCCAGTTTCAGGTCATTGAGATACAAAAGGTCGTGATATTTGCCTTTCATTTTTCTCTTCTCAGAATACTAAAACTTGAGAGTATAAAGAATGCTGTACGAAATATAATTTCCAGCCAATTGCATGAAGAATATACAATGATTAAGTAAGTAGTTTGACCTGAGTTGTTTAATCCTATTCACGTAGGATCACCTTCAAAAATTTGGCTTCTCAATGCAAGTATGAATATTTTAAAGAATATAGGAAAAGATTCAAGGTGAAAAAAGGCCACAAAAGATGAGAATCTGCTCCATCTTTGGGTCAAAAACATTGTCTCTGAATAAAAACAATGAAAAAAATATATAAGTGACTTTTCTTTTACATTCAGCAGAGACTATATTATTTTCAGTGTGGGACCTGAGAATGTAAAATACTATACAAGAGAATCTAGGCTAGATGGACCTCTCCTCCCATCCCCAAAAACTTGCAGACAGGTTTTGGAATAAAGCTTTCAATCCTAATTCCACACAATCCCTTTTTACTGTCCTACTAGTGAAGAAAGTAGACAAAGTCTGTAGATCTTGCATCTACTTTAAAGCTGCTTAACACCTCTAGATGGATGTGAAGAGGTCACAGTGCAAATGACAGTCAGAGGCAGCATTTCTACTGAAATTTTTAGATTGACCAATTTATAGGAATTGAAACGGATCATTATCATCATCCAGTCTGACCTCCTGCATATTGACAACCATGGTCTTTTACCAATTTATTCCTGAAGTGAGCCTGTAATATCTATTCTAGCCATCCTATATCTTTTGAAATATGACCATTTTGATTTTGGCACATTAAGGAATGTATATTCTGTCTCATTTCTCAGTAAATTTTCAATTGGGCAAATCAGTCTCAGTATTAAAATGCAATGCCTCAGTTCCAGGACAACATCAAGTCCCTTATTTCTCATGTACTGTCAGTACACTGTCTGAACTTTGCACATCACTTTTGCCAAGTGCATATTTATGCCTCAAAACAAAAGCTGCCTTTTAGCATCCCATAGCAGGGACTCCTCAAATTCAAAATAGTCCATAAAAGTTACAGTGACAGGAAGTACTGTCCAGGAAGGACAGTTCCTGTATAACTAACTGCTCTGAGGGCCAGCCGCCATAGGGACACTGTGCCTCCTGTGCTCTTCACCTGCTTTTCCTTTGCTCATGGCAGGGGCTGAAGACACATCTCAGGGCTTCATTATGTGCAGCAATACACAGATACATCCCAAAAATGCAGTCCTCTCTGACTGCTCCCATCAGACCCCCAGCGACCCACACCAGTTCTCTGCTGGGAGACATCTCATCCTCCAAACACCAAACACGTGAAAGTGTGTCTTTCCTAACGCTTCCACAGACATGGACATTCACAGCATCCACAACCCAAAAAAGCAGCTCAGAGATGAGATACTTCTTCCCTTTCCGCCTCCCTTCATGCCTTCAGGTGTGCTGGTGGGCCACAAGGCAGTGTCTGAGCTGGTTGAGCTTCCCTGTTTTCCTCTCTTCATCTAGCCCAGAGGTCAGAGGGCAGCCCTACAGGGAAAGGAGAGAGGGGAAGCCACTGGCAGGAGGGAAAGGGTAGCGCAGGAACACCTGGCCATGCACAGGGGCTCTGTGAGAAACGACTCGCATGAATTATTAAAATTTTGAACATTTTATTTGACAGCGGACAATGCAGGGCTGGGGAACCTACAGTCACCACAGCAAGGCAGAGGTTAGGCAGCCAGGTACCATTCTCAGCTCACACAATGGAAGCGAAGGGGACCAAGCTCCCCTGCAGGGCGGCGTTGTACTCCAGTGTCTGATTGGTGCGCTCAGCATCCAGCATGTCATTGGTCCTTATTCCCGCGGTCACTCCTCATTGGTGGCTTCCAGGATGGTGATTGGCTCTTATCCAAGGCTTTGGTTGGCTCATTTATAGACCAATAGGAGGCAAGGGGCCCTCTCTGTTGGTGGTTTGAGGAGTCCAATAGTAATCTTAGCGCTATCTCCTTATGTTAAACTTCAGGAAAGACACGTCTCCCTTGACTCCCCTCTCCGTTCCCGACTCCGCAGTGCCCTCCATAGTACAGCATTGCACAATCCTGTATTAATGAACTGTACCCGCACTCATCAATTGCTTAATGACAAAAGACAGTTAACCACCTGCTCATTTCTCACAGGCTCCAACACCTTCCCTCTGGCAGCATCCTGGAGGTGGACTCACCCCAGGTACCCACGGGCACAAAGTAACAGAGACAGGGCTGTGACACTCCCTGTACCCTGCCTTGCTCAGGGAGCCAAAGCGATACCAAGACCAGGGTGGGCAGTCACAAAATCATGTCAGCACTGATCAGTTCCATGAAGAACCTCCAGATTGCCCTTGGAGGAACACATCCAGACTGCACTCCCCAGCCAGTAAGGGCTTTCTATTTACACAGCTGTGGATCTCCAAGGGTAACTGGTTTTTTGGGTTTTTTTTTTTATCTCCTTCTTTTGAAGAGATAAAGTATTCAGGATGTTGATAGATCTTTCAGCTGCAACTCTCCTGCTTCCTCACTCTTAAGCCTAATAGCTTATCTGGATGCAGCTTGCCAAATCTGCTGCTTCTCCTCCTCTCCGTCATTTCCGTTGTTCTTTTCAGCATCCAGGGTTTAAAAGGATTTCTGCTTATAGTATTTAGAGGCAAGACACTCATAAGTCTGCTGATAAGGCATCATGTTACTTACTGATTTTTAATTCTGAATCGGTATCTACTCACTTTTAAATAGAAGTTGTGTCTTTACCAACTATTTGTTTTGTAAAAGTTAAATTTGACTTTGTGCTGTGACTGCTAACCTAATGCCTCCAACTGCTGAAAACTTCATTCTCTTTTTGTAAAAATCATCTACAAATATCTATTTAACCTCCATGAATATATTATCCAATCATATTGTGCATTTTTGATCTTACTTTTATGCAGAAGCTGCAATTTATTACCATTAAGATCTTGTTACAGAGGATTATTTTCAATTTGTTGAAATTTTTCTTCTCTTCTGTACTAGAAAACAAGTAACAAAGATGGAAGGCAAGACCATGATGGACTTATTTTCCAGGATGCTTGTCTGCATTCATGCTAACGGTATTAAATGGATTTACTTCCTCAAAGAGGAGTTAGAAGGGAGTTAAAGAGAAAAGGAAGGTTTTTTTAACAGTATTGAGGAAAAAAGGAAAAATATAAAATCTAGCTTATGCCAAAACTTCACCCAACCTTGGCTCCACTGTAGGTTATATAGGAATGCTAGATTTTCAATAATTTATTATTGAAAAAAGACTATTAATTTGTTTTCTGTTAAAGAGATAAAACACATAAATAATTCTCCCTTCTTTCACTTTGAAGTGTCAGGTGTCACTTTACAGTGCAAAGTTTATTAGCCTTAAAAGTATTTTTCTTCTTTTGCTTTCTGCTACTGCTCTTTTTATCATGTGTCACATTTATGGAAATTTTAAGTAACATTTCAGAGTGCCCTGTTTATACCACAGATGGTGTATTTTTAATTTATATATTTATTTTTATTTACTGTTTTCTCTTTTCTGATTCAAAAATTTAATGAGCTCTCCCACACCTCATCCCCAGGGGAAGTAAGAAGACTGAAGAGGGCACATAAAAAGCAGTAGCTGATTTTATAGCTGTTAAATGTGAAATATGCTATTTATAACAGAGAAATTGAAGCCCGTGGCCACCATATAAAAACGCTCAAAGTGAGGAAACTATGCCTTTAATTGAGGGGAAGAGTAACTTCTTCACAAGTCATCCTACTAAATTTAACAGCAGATCCTGTGGAACAACTGAGTGCAAAAACTGAGTGACTACTACATAGTAGCACATTATGAAATCAAAAAATGGTTTGGGTTGGAAGAGACATTAAAGCTCATCCAGTTCCATGCCCTGCCATGGGCAGGGACACCTTCCACTATCCCAGGTGGCTCCAAGCCCTGTCCAACCTGGCCTTGAGCACTTCCACGGATCCAGGGGCAGCCACAGCTTCTCTGAGCAACTTGTGCCAGGGCCTGCCCACCCTCTGATACACCCTTTTGTAGCATTGACGTTACCTGGATGTCACAGGTCAGACAGGCATTGTTCCATACACACCTTTGCAGTCTCACCTCTGCAATAATGTTGTTTCTGCTTCTGATTGCAGAAAGGTCGACATCAAACGTATTGTGGCAGACAATCTGCTGTGCCTCTATTTACACATCAGCTGGGGAAGGATGTCTTCTGTATTACTCAGTTAACTTTGCAGCTATTTCCATTTTCCCCCTATGGCTTCAAAGAAGTCAATAAGCAATTGATAAATCTTCTGTCACCCTGGGCAATTAATGGGAGTTACACAGCATTGACGGCATCAATTCTCGTGTATGTGAAAAGCAAAAAATTGATTTCACAAATGTACTGGTGCCTATTGATTTAGTGCCTCTTCCCCAGGCTATTCCCATTTAATGCTTTTGTGAGGTCATTGAAAAAAAAAAATCAAGACTGTCAAATAAAATCTGTTTCTTCAGAGCTTTATCTGTTACATTATTTTGCAAGTATTTTTAGCCTCAGCAATATGCTTTCAGGCTGAGCTTCAGGCTTGTAAGATTTTCATCATCTAGAAAGTAAGCATAAACAAACTGACCCAACCAACCATTAAGTGAAGGTGTTTTGAAGGTTCAGAGTCTTTTAAAAAAGTGAAAATTCCACCTACAAAAATCCTTAGTGAGACTTCACAGGCTCAAGATGAGTTTACAGACAAATCAAAGCACTTGCTTTGATCCAATTTGCATCTGCATGCATCTGATTGGCAGCTGAATACCACAAACATCCATAAAAATTGTTAGTCCAAGCAGCCAGATTTGTTCCTAGGACTGAACTTCTAGCAGAGGATCACAGAGACAAATGCAGCAAACGTAAACAGAATGTATCAAAAAATAACAGCCTTTTGGAAAATTTGTCCTCATGCACCTGCAGCTCACAGCTCATCACCCACATTTGTGAAGACACAATAGGCAGAACAGCAAGGAAAAATTACTTTTCCAATTTTTTTTTTAGATATTAAGTATTTTTTTGTTAAAAATAACATTGAATGGGAAGTCATTTGGTTCTGCATCCTCTTTAGTATCATCCTCTTTCAGGCCTTACAGTCAGCAGTGCAGGTTTGATCTTATTGTCAGCACGGTGATACTCTGTGAACTCTTTTATTTCTTTCCTATAGAGGCTCTTTCCTGGAATCTCCTGTCAGGACCAACCAACAACCTCAGGTTAATGCAAGGAGCAGCTAAAATGAGATTTAGAAATTCTTAACTAGATACCATTCATCCTCTTTTGCAAAGGGATGACTTATTCTCTGCTCTTCAAACATAGAAGTAAATTGGCATTTTTTCAACCTTTTTTTTTAAAGAAAATAATTTCTACAGGATATATGGATGTAAGTGCTGTTCTGAGTTGTGAAGGAAGTGAGGATGAGAAACAATAGGACTCTCACCTACTTTCAAACTACAGTAGACTGTCTTTTTGAGCAATATTTCATCCAGAATTCAAAACCTCTAATCAAAAATCTAAGTGAAAATTTGCTGCTGTGGAAGTGAAGCCTATGTGCATCATCTGATACAAAAAGAGTAAGGTAAGAATATGTCTGCAATCATAAGCTAAGACCACCAAAACTGATCCCTCCATATGTAAGTGCCAGCCTCATACAAATCAAGAGGTGCTTTAAGGTCTCTGGATGCATTAAACTCAATTTGTTCCTCCACCCCCAGGCCACCATACCTTTGCTTAATAAGTAAGGCACCAGTCTCTGCTGAGAAGTCTTCACTGTGCCTGAACACACACCAGGTCACACATGCTCCAAAAACCCACTTGGGGCAGTGGCTGTCCAGGGCTTAAACAACCTGCACTCGGTATCCTTCTTCTGTGAAACAGAAAAGGAACAGATTTTCAACAGCATCTGTTTTTTGTTGCCTGTATAGAGCAACAAGATCTCTGAAAAATGAAAACTCAGAACACTCTTATTTATAAGCACATGGAAAGTACTGAGGTAAACTTTAATATGTGAATTACAGTTAAAGAAACCAGAAATAACAAAACAATAATTCCAACTGTGTAAGTGATATCAGAAACCCCATATGCATATATCAAAATACTGTGAGAGAATGATCAAAGTAATTTTTAATAGGAACTAACAAACTGAAATTTAACAGGATGACTTGTCAGCTTGATATCCACCAAGTCAATGATCCCATATCTGAGTAAGGACAACTAATTATTTAAGCAGCGTTGTTGTAATGACAGTGTCAATCCCATAAAATGTTTCCATTTTTCATTTGACAGAATAAAGGATCCCTATTTATTCTAGAATGACTGCCCTTGAACGATGGCAAAATGTTCTCTGAAGTATTTCTAAAGGAACAATAAATAAATAAACAGTTACTTCTTCCTTATGTTGTTTGATAGTTGCACTTTAACATCCATTGAAAATTTTATAAAATAATGTTTAACTCCTTTTTAAGTACTTATTAGGAAATATTAACTTGCTACTAGAAAGATCTTTCTCTAGTATTGAAATGAAAACACAAATGACCATGACAATATAACAGAAATAAAGATTTTACAATGACAGATATAAACAAAATAATAGGTACTGGAAAAGTTGAAAACCATTAGAATTTATTTTGAAGTTTATCTAGAGATGAAGAAGCTTCATTCTTTCCAAAAGTTGCTTTGATATCTTTATGAATACCATTACTGTTTCAAATCTTCTGTCTGGGCTGTCTTTGCTCTGTGACTTACCATTCTTACTGTGAGTATGACTTTTGTAGTTCATAAATGTATAATTTTCATAACATTAAAAATGAAAACTGCATAGAATTCTGTTTCACTTATATAAAGAATTTGCAAGGGCCTATTTTACTTTAATAAAGAAATGTAATCTGCTAATTTTATGGTTACATTGATAAACAAACGGAAAAATGCAAAAGTACATATTTGTTATTTTTCTTTATTTTCTCAAACAGATGACAAGTACCAAGATATAATAAAGAGGACAAGCTTTACAAAGCCAGAGGGTATTAGGAATCAAATTGTCATTGTAGGCAAAAGAAAGATTCAGACTGCTCTGTAGTAAGAAATTCACCCTGGAAAACAAAGATGCTGCCCACTGTCATGTAACAGAGCAGTGGATATTGGGCTGTTCAGAAAGTAGATTAGCAGAAAGCAGATCACTATAAAATTCCCAGCGTCAGGAGATTCTGTTTCCCAACATAATTTCCATTTTGTGCTTCCAGTTTTTAACTTTTGGACTCTTCTTGCCTCCACACAACAGATCAACAAAGAGCTGGTAACAAAAACATTTTAATACCACTGTGGTCATAGACGGGATTTGTGCCAGTCAAGAGTAAAGGCTTAGTGGTAACAATCAGTTCCATTTCAGAAATTTAGAGGAAGAATTCTCAAAAAACTAACAAAATAAAAAACCCAACGAAACACTTTCAAATTGCATCCCCGCAGTTATGATGGAAATAAAACCACCTGTTTAAATATCCACTCTTTGTTTTGCTCTGTGTTGACTGAAGTGATTATAAGATGCAGAACAGGAAAGAAGCATCATTAAAAGCTGCACACCACAACTTGTGAATGCCTTCCCAGGAAGAAAGGTTTAATTCTTTTTGAAATTCACAGCATCTTCACCATTCCTAAAAATCAGAACACAACCCAGAGCAGGACCATGAGCTTATGGTCTCAGCAAACAAATCAGCATCCCTATATTGATGAAAATAAAACTAACATCATTGTATCATCCTGAATTTATAACAACTGGAAATAGTCAGTTGGTGTGTTTAGGGGCCATATGTTTTGGAGCTATTTACCAGTGAAAAACTGTAAGAATTGTAGAACTAAGCCCACACCCTTTGTGGCATTTAAAGCCCTTGCTCCCATTGAATTGAAACTCCTCAGTGCCATTTCCAAAAAGGATTAAAATGCTCAAGAAACAGTCAGATAATTGGAAAATAATTACACGCTAAAACTCTACCAAGAACAAAGAAAAAGTATGTTACACCTATCATGTAATTCACTCACAGTACAAAAGAAATTACATTTTAATGGTATTACAAATATTACATTTATTCAGTGTGTATGATTTATTATTAAAACAGTAAAATGAAATATTCTGTTTAATCAAATGTATTCAAAGTAGCTTCCTTGGCAAAAATGTAAAACCCAGTTTTACAGATTCCCTCCCAGACAGGGACTGTGCCCATGCTCCATGGTGAGCACTGCAGTTGTGCATGGCACCACTTCCCCCTGTGCCCTCAGCTCCTCAGTCTGCTGCTTCTGTCCCCCAACCCAGCTTTGTAAGGGATCTAATTCGAAACCCACTGAGCTGCACAGAAAGATCTGCACTGATTTGTCTGAGCTGTGGACCATCCTTCTCCAAACAGCAGGCAGCAGTATCAATTAAAATGTTGATGCAGACATCACTGATTCTGCATCTTAAGTTTTCCATGTAGTTCAGTAGTCTTAAGAACCAACTCAACCTTTCTTTTTATTTCAGAAGACTGTATTTTCTATGTAAACCAATAGTAAAAATAGTTGAAAACCCTCTTTATTTACAAAACTCCAATATAGATTTGATGAATCTCTAAGAATAAATGCAGTTTTCAGATTTTTTTTAAATCTCTGCAGTCAGTTTCTAACAGCACTGATGCCAAAGACTGAGAGTATTTTTTGACTAATGGACACCTCAGGCAGATCCAAGGAGCCAATTAGGAACAGCAGGAGCAACACAGCCACACCACTGTGACATCGGAAATGGCTTCCCTCCAGGCCAGCAGCTCAGCTCAGGCAGACCAGGCTCTTAAGAGTCTGACACTTCAAAGAGCTGTTCAGAGGTGATGCAGGTAATTGTGGACATGCCACGTGGAGCTGTGCTAGGATGGGTTGCTGCTGCCAGTGTTAGCATGTCCTAAAACTCCCTGTGCCACAACCATCTCTTAATTTATTCCTTTCATTCACCTTTTCCCTCCTCTGTCTTTTTGTGGCCTTCAGCTGAGGCCAGCCCACTTCATCATTATTGATCTTACGTTCATTTTTCTATCTACAAAGTCTATGCAAGGATATACTTTGTATTGTGAAAGGAGAAGTCTACTCCACGTGTAAAAGGAAAATGAGAACTTTCAATTCTGGCTGAAAACCTTATCAACATCAGATGCTGAATTTTCATTCGACTATTACCAAAGTTCTAGTAAACATCTGTAAAAGCTGTTTTTTTAATTACGTTGGTACCTTTCAATAGTGTATTCAGTAAAAGAGTATATTGTACAAATTTACCAAAAAAAAAAAAAAAAAAAAACACCAACCAAACCACCGAAAAAACCCACAAACAAGCAAAGCAACACAAACCACCAAAAAACAAAGCACATTTTAGGGCTTCTCCTTCTTAGTAAAAATTTTTCCAGGGATATTAAGGATATTAACTAGTTGCTACTTGAATGGACATTCTTTGTCAGCAATTTCACAATTTGTTGTCATAGGAAGAATATAAGAGAAATGGATTGCCAGAGAGTTAACTTCAAAAACAAAATGAAAAGCAGGCATACATGAAATGAAAACTCTAAAGAACTAGAGAATAAAAAAGTAAGCAGATACCTTAAGGCATTTTTTTTATACTGAATATTTTCCAAATGGAAGATTCAGAGTATTAATGTTTTATTGTTGTGGGAATAGCTAGGTGTAAATCAAAAGAATGAGCTACTGCATACCACATCAAGTAGGTTAATTTTCCACTGAAGTAAAGTTAGTGATTTCAAGAGCAATGTGAAGTCTGACTGTGTTAACAATTTGGTTATCAAACTGCTCGATTACATTTTGGTTGTTGTTATGAGACTCCATCTGGATATTGATTTTATATGATGCTTGCAATTGGTACTCCCCAAAAAAAGTCTTGTGTGCATTTTTCACCTGTAACAGCTCCACTCAAGCAGCAGGAACCTGAGTGAGGAGGAAGATGCTCCCTGTTACTAGCCAGTCACTTTTATTTCCCTTTCTTTCATGTTCTATTGTACACACTCAGAAAATACAAATACTGCCTTCTACCCATCCCCATGTTCTAGGCTGCACATCATCCTGCCACAGAGATCATCTACCATACTTTTTTTTCTAGTCCATCCTTTTAACTCACTGTACTGCAGCAGTTAAGGTGCTCCTGGCTGATGTCTCCTGCTGTAGAAACTAGAGGAACAGTACTCAAATTTAAATTCAAATACCAGTTGAGTAAACAAAACCCGTACAGCCTAGAACTGAATATAATCGTTCTGTAAGTATTCTGTACAACATCTTTCATGGACCAAACATCACTTTATTGGAATTTTTTTCTAACAAGAAAAATAGACGTATTATGGTTCTATATCCAAGCTGTACTGAGGAGAAGGTTCAGCCCTCATTTGATACTTTAAGTCCTATGCAACAATAGAGCAAAACCTCTTCCACTACAGTTTCAGAAAGAGCTAGTGGGACTCCGTGGGAACTGACAGTTCCTATCCCAGCCTTTCCTGAATGTTTCTGGGTTTTTCAGTTTGGATTATCTAACTCTCCTCGAAGCCTACCCAGATGAATGTTGGCATCTCTTTTTACCAGGCCAAAGACAAAGATAAATGCTAGAGTGAAGTGTAGTAGAGAAAGACATCATGGTTAAAAATATTGAAAAGAAATCTAAATGTTATTTTTCCTCTACTGAACCAGCTCATTGCAGTTCCATCAAACTCAGAGAAGCAGCACTCAGTGTTGGGTCATCATTACAAAACATCTCCTTAGTAAAGTAGGTCATGTAGCAACAATCTGATGAAAATTGCTGATATTTAGGTTACAAAATAGCAAATATGTTAATTCAAAAGGCAAAGTACACTAGAGCTTGCCTGAATCCTAAATAGTTCACATCAGCTCTAAGGACCTAGAGGCCTAGTGGACTGCAGCTTCTGTTATTCTCTACCTGCCTGTGGTTAAATCTGTAGTCATTAGTTTCACCTAGAAAAAAATCCAGTTTTCTGGTCCTCTGCATTTCCTTGGATGGGAAAGAATGGCAAACCAGACCCCAGGGTTTACTTTGTGTATGGCCCTTGAACCATGTGATGCACGTCCTCTCCATGATCAGTGGTAAGAGAGAAACCATCCTGTCACAGCTGCTGCACTTGTCTCTCTGTTCTTGTAACTGGTGTCTTATTTTCTAAATATTGTGAAAGACATGTTGGATCTTTGTCCTCCTATAGAGAGTAATGGCAATCCCTACTGCTATATACACAAAAACAGAACTTACATGAGTTATAAGGTGTAAATATATTTTTTCCCCAGAAACTGATCTTTTTCCTCTAGTCAATCCTTGCTTTTCTTCTATATAGAGTCAACAATGTTTTTTCTTCCCTATTTATTCTTTTTATTTCCTTTATCTCCATTTTGGCAAAGTCAATCTCTTCATCAATTTAGCTTTGATAACACACAAGCCTGAAAAACTTGTAACCACAGATGGCCATGTTTTGGCTTCTGTGATAAGAGAGAGTCTCCTAGGCCTCATTTTAAAAGGATCTTTTTTAATGAATTTTGTAGCTTATGGTTTTCATGCAGTGCTTTTCTTTCAATGTTATAACAAATGCTTGTCAGTAAGGGGGATTTGCCACTGAATCCTTGATAATGTCCTTTATTCTGCAGTTCTCTGCAGATTTGGAGTAATCCAGTTCTGTATTTGTTCAATTAATACTACTGTGCATTTCATGGTGGTCATCCAGTCATTTTAAGCTCCTCAGTGAAATAAAAGGAGCTTAATTTTCTATTGCCTTGGGATTTGAATGTTTATAAATGGAAGATAAAGACTTAATCCTGGTTAATCAGTTTAGTGAAAACTGTTTTTCTTTACATGATATCAATCCCATAATTTCTGCAGTTTTAAAAAATATTCAAACCATGGTTCAGCCTAAAGTCGTGGGAAAAAGCAAGAGGTACATGCACATTTTGCATAACAACAGTTATTAGTTGAATGGCAGAACTTGGAGAGGTTTTGCATTGCTAATGGTAGTGTTTGTCCAGGAACAAGGTAGATTTTGCAGATACAGATAGATACAGGTATTATATATTTATTCAAGGTTGGGAGAACCCCTAAGCACATTCTGGCTTGAGTCTATTCCCCAGCACAGGGCACAGCTGTTGATGTTAATCCAACCAACACAGCGTTCAGGGTCATTCCATACTGTTCCAACAGTCCCCCACAAGAGCTTTGCCTATGGGGATTTAACCAAATCCTACTATAGTCAGCAGTAGCACTTCAGTGATCAGGACAAGTTCTGTGCCATTTCCATGATGAAATGAAGCAACACTGCCACCCCTTTTGTGATCTGTATCACAGAACTGCATATGACTTCACCATGCCTCCCAGTGACAAACAGCTGCTCAGAAACAGCAAAAACAGGTTCTTACAACTGAGCTCCGCAGAGGGTACAGCTCCATGGTAAAGTTCCAACAAAGTCATACATAAACCAGAAAGGAGATTTGTGACTTTGTGTTTCAAGTTAAGATACAGCAGGGCACTTTCTCCTTATAGGGTTGCTTCTGTGTGCAATTGATTTTGCAGTTTATTATTAAAGTGTCTTACAAGAGAAATGGCAAGCAGATTTGACACTGGGAGACATATTAATGGCATGAAACCTTAATATGGGCACTCTGATAGTTATTAATCAGACCAAGCTAAGGCATGAGCCTCCCATTTCTCCCCTTTGCTTTGACAAAGAAGCAAATCCTCTGGCATCCTCCAACTCATTTTAACAGTTCCACAACTGCAGATTTCCCTCCTGCTCATGAAACAAACTGCTTCTTCAAGAACTGTCACTCTGATTCCCAAGCAGCACTTAACACTTCATGACTCTACAATAGCATAATACATTAAAAAGTAATAAAAGCTTGTTCCTTTCTTAAAAAAAAAAAAAAATAATACAAAAAGTTACGTTCCTGTAGTGAGCTGTGATTATTTCTAATCGAGGTCTCTGGAGGAGGAGGAGGACATGGAATTTAAGCCAGTTGAGCCCCTCTATTCCAAAAGGTTTATTCCTAATAGCATTGAGGGAAAAATTGATTCTTTTGATCTTGTATTTTAATCTTCAATTTTAATTTGAACCATAAAACTTTAATAACTGTCCTCTAGGTTTCAAAGAGAACAGCACTAAATATTTTCTGCACACTGTATATTACACGTGTAAATACAGATTCCTTTGTATCTGCAGGAACTGTGAGGGCTGCTTACTAAATTAGTAATGACTGGAAGTCAATGGCTTTCAACCCTTTGGAGTGCCTGTTGTATCTTAAGCCAAGAAAAATAAAATCACTGTTGTCCATGTAGAGCCCTTATTTGCATAAGCATCACAGCATTTTAAAATAATTATGCGTATCGACTTCATATGGGATTTGGAAAAAATGCAGAATTTCCCTAATGAATCCTACCAGGTTTCACAAGGTTGAAATGCAAAGTAATTACTTGTGTCCTTCCAAGATCTAAAAAACTGATAATTAATTTTATATGGTACAAAGAAACATATACCAGCTGGTGTAATAATTTCACCATAGAGCTGGTAAGCAAGAAATTCTGATATGAGCCCAAGAGGAGAGAAAGTGAATTCTGTTAAAAGACAGTTATTGCAACCTGAACAGTTGTCACAGCATACTTAGAAATGACCAACAGCTCTGTTTTGCAAATCAGAGATTTAATTTTTTATCTGAGCAGGAAGAGAATATTGTACTTAATTTCTCCTGGCAGAACAACTTCATAAATCGCAGTACTCTATGAGCCAGCTGACTTAGTGTAACGTGCCTGTCTGTCCTGCCACAGGACAGAGAGTACCTGTGAGAAGCGTGCTGCCTTCTGCAGCTTATGCAGCTTACACCAGCTCAAAGACCCAGACAGCACCTTTGGCTTCTTCCGCTTTCAGTGGCAGCAAACGTTCTTCCCACTGATGGCATAATTACCCTGAAGAGAAGCAACCACAGAAGAAATTAAACTCTGCTTCATTTTACAGTATCAGCTGCTTGCCTACAGTTCTTAGTTTAAAAGGCCAGGAAGGTTTCCAGTGTTTACAAAATGTGCTACTGTGAGGAAGTTAAGGCAAAAAAAAAGGATAATTCTGAGACAATAAAGACCTCTTTCATTTTGAATTCCCTTTAATGTAGTTTCTATTCATGAAGCAATTGCCTTGCATTTTCCAGGCAATAAAAAAGGGAAACAAAAACATTTTGGGTAAGTGATTTTACACCTGCATGCTATTTTTAAATCATTTTTGCTTGTCTACAAGGTAGGATAGCCTTATAGAAGGCTCAGACTTAAGACAAATTCAGAAAATGTGATTCATGGCAATTTTTACATAAAACTATTGTTTTTTTCTGTTTTTGCTATAATGTAAGATTGGAAAAAAAAATACTGATGTTGTTTAAACCAGGGTGAAGAATGACATACAGGCACATTACTGAGGCTTCTTATTCCTTTATCTCCTCTTTCTCTGGTACACCACCAGCATAGCACTTTCCTTAGTGCCAGTAACACCACTGCTCTCATTCCAACATCCTGGTGTCAGCTTTTATAGAGGTCAGCATGGAGAGTAAGACTATGGCTGCACCTTCTCATCTCCTCCAGCCTCAGGGCAGATCAAAGCACACCTTGGTATCCACATCACTGTGAGTATTATTGCATAAAGCTGCTGGAATGCTTCTGCACGGACATCAGAGCTTACAGATGAAGAACTGAGTCAAAGGCTGAATGAAGGCATCTTTAGATTAAAAACATCCACTTAGAATATAAAGTTAAAATCAGTCTGTTTCCTTTTATAGTTCTGCAAATAAAGATGGCTGTTTCTGAAGTAGAACAGTTTACTTAACTGCTGTTCTGAGATACAGCTTATACATTCATCTCAATATATCGTATTAAGAGGCTTGCTTCTGATTTCTCCTAGCTCTTTTGGATGTCTAGGCAGAAAACACCCAGAAGGGAAATTTTTAAGACACTGTAAGATGGTGTTCTTTGAAAACAGAACACACTAAGTTGTCAGGAGATGGAAAATAATATTGCTAGCTTTGGTAATTAGTTTATGTGAATCACAGCCAAGTGAAATGGTACCATTGTTAGGAGGCCTGTTGAAAAAACAGATCATAGCTGATACCCTCCCCACACACACACTCCTCGAGGTGCAACCCACGCCTGCTGAGAAACACTAAGGAATTTGGCATGAGCATTTCACTGAATCCAAGGGGGATTTCTGAGAGGTACCTTTATACACAGGTAAGGATGTACACATCTCTGTGTGCGTGTGAAATTATTATGGTATGAATGCTGTTATCGTGAATCTACAATTAAGTCACAGTTAAAATTGTAGTAAATCCTATTGAACCAGTTATTAAATATTAATTTAGTCAATGAGTAAGTGCTGATAAATCCTTTTGAATCCTCATCTCTTGTATCCATGTCCTTTGGACCCTTACTCTTTTTCAGACTGTATCTGTGCAAACCATTCAAAATTGATTCTTACCTTTCTTTCCTATGTATGATTCATTGATGCACTAAGAAATAGAGTTGAAATGCCACTGAACTCTGTTAAGTTGCATGTCCACAAATTTACAGTGATTCTTTAAAAGGGGCTTGAAGATCGGGTGGGACTGTCTAAGTACTGGAACGCTGAAACCAAGCAAGACCTCCAAGGCAGAGAACAACTGCTGATCTAAAACTAATGGACAAAGACAAGTTTCCAGTTGAAGAGTAGTAACTGCCAACAGGCAGGATTGTGTAAAATATTAATTGTTCAATTCCACCCCAGCAATCAGCAGCAGAACTCCTTTGCTCTTGCTCTCCCCCTCCCTGTGATCCTGAGCATTGTGACAGACTGGTTGTGCACTGACAGAACACCTGCCTGCAAAGGGAAAGCTTTCCAAATTTAAAGCTTGTCAAAAGCATCAGTTATTGCCTGTACACATTTGATTTCATTCTGTCAAAATCTTAGGCTGATGTACATTACCTGGTGCGGTGCAACACTGACATCAAAGCTGTCACTGATTTTCTACCTTCTCTAATCCCGATTTAATTATATCATATTTAAGAACATGCAGCTAACATACTCAAAAAAATCATGGACGAATTAATTTCATCAAATTATTATCAGTAAAATAGCTTTTATTTTTAACCAGTTTCAAATAGGCATTCTGTATTTCTAGGCTAAACCACTGCCTTTTTTTTTTTTTCCGAAGGCATTCGCACAGAGAGCATTTTAATTTTCTACTCTATAGCTACGTTGACCTTCCAGACCTTGCAAAGTATTTATGATCCCAGAGTTTTTTTATGGTATTGTTTCAATATTTTTGTAACATTTGTATTTCTTGCTGATGTTTTTGGCATTAAAAATCACTCAAGCTGTGCTGAAATATAATGATATTCACTGAACCATAGTATGGAAGGATAATTCAGTTCAGGGAGGTTATTCTAGCTCATCATGTACACAAAGGCTTGAAAGAAAATGCAGAGGATTCTCTGTTCTTGACATGTGCACTATTCAATCTCCCTTTAAAAAAAATAATGTGACATGGAGAAGACTTCACTTAGATATCAAAATATGCAGCTTTTGTCTGCAGAGCCAGGCAGGCAAAACAAGTATACAAAATGCACACATAAAACCACCTTTTATGGTCTTCCCAGAAACACACCATCTTTTAGATTCAATTGATCATGGAAAGCTCAAGTCTGTAACAGCCTCCTTTTCTTTTCTTCCAGTAGCAGAGCCTGTCACCCATTAATTCATTTCATCTCAAAATACTATAAGCAAGTCACAAAATGTCACTGTGTTAGTCTTCCTACAGGCTATACTGTGTCTTACATTTATCCCCATTTTCTTTTTTTAAAATTCCTATTATCCATTCCCTCTTTTGTCTTTTTCTTGTCTTTTCTGTGGTCTTTAATGGCAGAGGTGAAACTCATGTGGAGAAAGACAGTTCTGCCTCATCTTGACCATTTTCATGCTTCCATAATGCCATGACTCTACAAACATCATTCATAGTCTCTCCCAAAGCCAACAATTTTGCAAAGGGGACCAGTGTCAGAAAATCAGACATCGATCTCTGCTTTTTCAGGTTGGAAAGCCAGTTCCACCTTCGATATCCACAGCCTGAGCTGCTCAACTGTATAACGGTTAAATACAGGCTTTCCAGTCTTCTAATAATCTCTGAAATGAGACCACTATGAATGCAGAAAATCTCCTGTTTTGACATCAAGTGCTATGCAGCCAATTTGGAGTTTGCAGTGCTATGAGGCACAAATTTGAGCCTTTATAGCAGTGAAGCCTTTCTTTTGACTGAACACCTGGTCACATCAGCCTTCTCTGGATTTCTGGACAATGCTTTTACTTGAAGTGCATTATGACCAGTCTGGAATATGTAAAACAATTAAGTAATCCATAAAGATTATAACGTGGCATGAGTTCGGATGACTTATTGCTGTGATGTATAATATGAAAAGCAGACAGTGAAATGTAGCTGAGCATGGGTCCTAAAGCCTGTCATTCTACTGGATGCTTTCAATAGAATTTCTCTCTAAGAGCCAAATTTCAGTAAGAAAACCTTCACTGTCCCCCATGCACAGGATGTCTAAAAAAACAAAAGAGTTCAGAAACAAGAGTTAAGAAATATTTTACACTTCTGTGTTATTCATTACACTTTATAATGTTAATATGTTCTATTTCTGAAATATAAATTGACATACAAGAATAGGATCAGCAACCCAGTGCAAGAAGTCAGATAGAGCATTTGCAACATTTTAAATCATTAAAAATGGACTCAGCTCTAAAATAGATCTATATTTTTATGGTTTTCCGTGAGACATTTAATTAAGTTCTCATCACAATTCAAAACTTTTAATGAAACATAGGATCATAATGCCAGATTCCCAGCTCTTCAAAGGAATTTGATATATTTATGAATAAGGATCCATCATAGCAAGCAGTAGAAACACTGTATGCCAAGGATTTTATTTCTTTTTTTTATCCCAGTCAAGCATGATTTTCTCACGCATCATGATTGCAAAAGTAGTTAATACATAACAGATAATTTCCATTTCCTCTCGTAAGTTTTTTATGGATTAATTTTGCAACAATTACAGAATCCTATAAATTGTGCAAAATTAGCTGTTCAGCTACCAGTCTAAAATAAGCCGGGAACCTTACCTTAGTTTGAAACTTGATAGAAAACCTTACTAGGCTACAAATATTTGCCTTTTTTTCTTGTTTGGTTACTTGGTTTTTAAAGCCTGGAGATACAATAACATTTGTTGAATGTGCTATGAATAGGCAGCTTTTTACATCTACATACTACACACAAAAATTGTTTTGTACCCTAAGTACCATAAAAATATCACTGTGGGGAAACCACAAGAGTCATGACGCTCACAACTCCTTCATATTATGCCAGGTTACAAGGTAAGATATAACCACTAGTATGTGTTCTATTACCATCTTCACAGGCTGTTAAAGCAGGTGGGGCAGTGTTTGTTATCTCACCATGGCTCCTCCTTGGTAACTCCCTCCGGGGGCTATCTCTGTTAATGGGCAATCAAGGACCCACCCATGACTCACAGAATTACATCAGCCCAGGGTGAGATGCCCTGCCCAGGGGAGAGGAGCCAAGCATTCACACCTGGATATAATCCAGAGTTTGGAACAGCACAACCAGCCTTTACCTACTGGATTCCCAGAGGACAAGAGCTACCACTGGACCTTCAGGTGAAGAGCAGACCCTTCTACAGGATCACTGCTTCAACAGGACCACTTCATCTGGACTGCTACCACCACCCTGAATAACAGGGTGTCAGGCTGTATCTGCATTTAATTTAATTTTCCTATTAGATTATAATTCTGACTTGCGATCTCCCACTGGTTTGTTTTCAAACTAGTATACATACATATGTAAAATATTTGACCTGCTTTTAAAATAGCTTCACTTCCTATATTCATGATTTTCTGATTTAATTTAATAAATTGGCTTCTTATACCTACTATAAGAGAGAAGCTAGGAAACAAATCAAGATAAATTATTGTATATATTTGTTAAATATCAAGGCTTTAAAATAATTTCATATTTTAGGCAGACATGAGCCACGATTTTTGAAGGTTTGAGTTTGATCACACTGCAGGGTGACCTTGTGATTACTGACACCTGCTCTGTTCTACAGGGTATCTGTCCTTAGGAGACAATCAGCTCCTTCTCAGGGAGCTTCCACTTGCATGAAGTAAATACTGCTCCAAAATTCAGCCTGAGAAAGGCATCATGAATTTGCATTCAAATCACATTTTATTTCATTTTAGGGCTCCATTTAAAATCTGAGTGTTGGTTTTCCTCCATGCCTTCTGTAGATCCTCCTGGAATCACCATCTATGTCGAAAGGACCATCTTCTTTACAGATCATAATCTCAGTGAATCTAATCCTGCTTTTAACTGGCTGCACATGAGCTGCATTTTTTCTTGCAAATACACAACAAGGCCAAGGAAGTCTTAATGACAAAAACTTATGCTCAAAGAAATCACTTGAAAAAGAATGGCTTAAGTGGCATTCTGCATTTCAGTTTTCCATCTGGGATTTGGTTGGTTTACCATTTATTGTAGAACAGTGAAAAATGATATTTATTATGTGGAGAAGTAAGATTGCTTTTCTTCATAAACTTGGGTTCGTCACAACTATGTACCCATTTGTTATCAGTAAGATTGCAAAGAGACCATCAACTTCAGCAGAACCAGCAAATCCAGGTTATTATTTTCAGTCTGCAAACGTATGCCTAGATTTAGTAAAATTCAAATAATGTCCACTTTTACAATTACAACAGTAAGAACTAATCACTGGTTGACATTTTTGTCACAGGATTTATCCCCAGGGCTGGGGACTAACAATTTGCCAAAAAGTCTGTAGCTTCTATCCAAATTCTTCTGGAGGATAATCAGTGTTCATTGTGACTTTGTTAATCTATTTTCTATGTTAAGAAACATGTATGGACCTATTAATCACATATGTCTGTTCTTCACCTATCTAGAAAACTTCAGTTCTTATCTGCAAATTCTCTACATTTCTACAGTGCCATCATTCTTGAAATTCATAGTCTCTGTATTGAGTCTTCACATTTCTTTTGAAAATGAAACTGAGGCTTTCACAGCCTTTAACTTTGGGGATTTCATATTCCCTGATTCTCTTCCACAGTCAACAGAGGAAGATGATAAAGGAACAGCCTCAAGTTGCACCAGGAGAGATTTAGATTGGATGTTAGGAAAAATTTCTTCTCTGCAAGGGTTGTTAGGTATTGAACAGGCTGCCCAGGGAAGTGCTGGAGTCCCCATCCCTGAAGGTGTTGCGTAGATGTGGTACTTGGGGACATGCTTTAGTGGTGGACTCAGCAGTGCTGGGTTAACAGTTGGATATCGTCATCCCAAAGGTCTTTTCAGAGCTAAAAGAGTCTGTAATTGTATGATTGATGTTCTCCAAACACCTCCATGAAGGGATCACTGCTGACTGTAACCAGAACAAAAGGGAATTAGAGTATCCAAGAAAATGTACATCTTGTGTGTCAGTCTCTTGAATTCTTCAATCACTCAAATGCCTTTGAGTACTTGATCCATGTGTCCTCTCCCTCACTCACCAATAACTGCTTTGCATTTGTACTTAAAAATCAAAATTGTTGCATGTATAATACATGTCACTGATCTCCTGTCCCGCACCTGCTCACAGGACCCTGATACAGGCCAAGTATGAAAACCACTTATGCAAACACACCCAACAGGAGTAATTTTAAGATTTTTGCAAAAACACAGAGCAGTACTTCCAAGACAGCAGTTTCATGGCTTAAGTGTTTCTTCAATAAGGTTTTCATAACCTCATAGCACAATTGCTTCCCAGTTTATATGTATTTTCAGGAAACAATAAATGAAAAAATCACCATTTCAAGGGACCAAATGAATTCATAGTCTTACTAGAGCTCTGTAGGTACATTTAGGTGCTGTTTTAATTCAGAATCAAAAAGGGGCTAACAAACTTGCCACTTGATAAGGTTTAATCTGAATACGTACCTCTTGTATTTCTATGCTGGGAGATATTTATATTATCTCTCCAGCACTACACTAACCATCACGCTGACTGTTCCCTGCAGCTTTGCTGACTCAAAATAATGACTTGTAAGGGGAACTCTAACGACAGAACAAGGGGCAATTACAGACACAGCATGAGCCTTGGAATAACTGCATGATGTATTTTGTGCACTTGATTGACCCTGTGTTCAAGTTCATTTGGGCTTTGCTGCCACAGATCTGGACTATGCCTGAAGGTATATGGCTTGTTAATCTCAATATGAGAAAGCAGAACAGATTAGATCAAATCTGATCGTTCAGACAAAAGCAAAACTGCTCCAGTGCTGGGACAATAAATGATAGCAAAAATATGTGACTCTATGTCTTGGTTTTGGAGAAAAAATTTTAGTCTCCAAATTTTCTCCAGAGATAAGCAGACATGAATGAGTGCCTCCAGAATGCGTACCTCCTCCAAAGGAAAAAGGCCTCCCCCTTTCCTCCACCAATGGGACAAATCGATAACAGTAGGTGAAAAGAGGAAAAAAAATCCCAAACTGTTTATTAACACAGAACAAAAACAGGGTACAACAGGAAAAAAACCTCAAAATACAACAAATGCCCAGAGAAGGACAAAAACACGTGGATTGACAACTGGTTCCCCCAATCTCTAGGAAGGGGAAGAAGTCCGTGCAGCAATCTGGAGCAGGGCAGATGGAAGAAAAGCCTGCTGGTCCTCTGGCACCAATAAACCTCCTTGTGATGACTGGTTTGCCTCAACGGTTTGGCGTTCCTCAGGCTCAGACCAGCCAGGACCACCTCGCAGGCCCCCGGACCAGAGAGAAGGGAAGGAGGGCAGGGAGACCAGGGGGAGGGAAGGGAAAAAACTTTTCCTAAGCTAGCAGGAACAAACAAAAGGAAAAAAAAAAACAAAGGAGCAGTGTGGCATCCCCGGTGCACTCCCAATGTCACTGTAGAGTCCAGGGACAGCAAGAAACCGCGGCATAAAGTTCAGATGAGAAAAGTCCTTTATTAAGAAAATCTTGCCTTTTTTATATCCAGGGTTGCTAGAGCAGGACACAAAGATTGGTTCTTAGGGTGAACACCTCTTTAGCACCATTGGTTAGTTACATAATAAGAAGTTGGAATAACAAAATGTAAAAAGCACTACCTGCAACATATAGTCTACAAAAACACATGAGGCGGTTTACACAAACTTCTCCTCGTTCTCAGCTAAGCTTGTGAGAAAGCAACTTCTTCTCACGAACAGGGCGGAGAGCTGGAAAATTTCTCCCTGACCAAACTTGTCAGCGTCTACACTCCCTTCAGAGCATGGCCCAGCCTGCTGGCCCTAGCCCGTTGGACTGAGCCATTCAACCGAGCCACCCTTGGGTCTGCAGCTCTGGCCCTGCCCCATGGGTCTATCCTAAAGGTACAGTGTCCTTGGGCATTAAGCAGGCGGTTAAGGAATAAAGCAGCTTCATAACATCACCCCAGGACATTCCACCCCTTATTTCATATCATCTGCTTAATGCCCAAATTAATGCATTTCAGGTTTAAACACACACATTTACACATATATATACAGCTATATACAAACAGTGGCAGCAACATTCGACAAACATATATATGCAGTCCAACATTACAAACAGTTCTCACCCAACATCAATCTCCCTGTGGTACACAATGTGTTTCTCCGTCCTTCTGCATTATCCACCATGCACAACCTGGCCCCTGAGCAAAGACAACCCCACGGATGGGTTTGTCTTTACTTGATGCAGAAGTAATCCATACAGTTTTTCCCAAA
>VZTN01016875.1:219-19187 GCA_013400515.1 Erpornis zantholeuca
GAGTCTGCTGAGATTAGAGACCAATTCGCTAAGCTGGAAAGCTCTAGGAGATTATTTTTATAACAAATACAAACTGCATTTTGGAGCAAATGTGAGACAATCTTGGAAAATAAAAAAACAAGTTTTAAATGTGTGGAGTGTCCCCTTGAAATGGATCTCTGCTCTAGATGAAAGTTAGGATTTCAGTGTACTTCCTAGAAAAGTCTAGAGTATTGCTAGTATGTATTATAACCTAGTGTTTTAAAACCCTGGTTTCAAAACAGTAAATTTTTCTGGCTGAGATTTTAAAAATAAATCTAAATTAGTCATATAGTAAGTTTGGACTATTGATACCACTCTATATTTTTATAAAACAGCAACAAAACAAAATGGCATTTGAAAGCAACCAGTTTTTGGCAATGTCAATGTGGTACAAATGTTATCAAATTTACACTGACCAGCTGCAGTTAGTTTTTAACCATACAGTTTGGTCTAGCACAACTGACTGTCTGATGAGTGTCCTGGTTCTACAGTATTAACTGTAGTGCATGTTTTGAGAATATAAAAAATCCAGAAATAATAAGATGATTCATTAATTGGGTGAACTTAAACATTTTAGTACCTGTAGCCTGATGTTTTTACTCAGCCTGGAGTGAGAAACCCATATACCAAGTTAACAGACTGGAGAAGTTACTGTGGTATTGAAAAGAACCCAACTAGAATTATTTCCTGTTAAAGGGTTCAGACACTAAGGAGTTTGTATGGTTTCATTATAAGCAGTATAAATAACCAGGACAGTAGATGTGCACTTCATGGATTACTTCCAAGTCTTCCTTTTTCATTACAGAGCATTCTTATGACAGATTAATTTATACAGCAAGACAACTGTACAATAGCTTTTGAATTGTTTGTGTTGTGGCCTGGTTTGTTTTTTTTATTACTTGGGAGTTTTAATGGTTTTTTGGTTTCCTCTTTTTTTGTTGTTTTTGTTGTTTTGGTTTTTTTTTATTAGTGATGTGATGTTTGGGTTTGGGATAAAAATATTTTAAAAGGTTGTATTCATAAGTTAGGAAACTAATCATTTGGTTTGCATTGTTTGTATCCATAGGGAAAAGGTGGAGCAAAAACTCTTATGAACACTATCATGCAGTTGAGAAAGATATGCAATCACCCATACATGTTTCAACACATTGAGGTAAGACTGATAGGTTTGATTTTGAGAGTTGTTTTTATTCAGACAGCTAAAATAATAAAAAACTGCTGCTAAAGCTTATGTGTGTGGGAGGGAGCATCTCTGTCCACATAATTTATACTGGAAAGGACAGATTTGAAAAAAAACACCTTTTATTACAGTCAACAAGTGCCATCTTTTTATTGATAATCCAAAGTCTAGTGTTAAAGGATTATCTTTTATAGGACAGTGTCTTTAAAAATTGAAGGGTTTTTTGTTAATTTAAGACAACCCAGAGCAATTAAGTATCCACATACACCAAATTTATGACTTACAGACACTACTTCAAAATGTCATGTGTAAGAATCTTTGTAATTAGCACACTGTTAATCTTCTACAGTTCCAAAAATTGTTCTATTCCATCCATATTGTTTTTTCAGAAAAAATGTACCATCTATATAACATCTCTTAATAGGATCTAAATACATAAATATATCTGAAAAGATAGAAAGTGTCATAGATATCTGAAATGGAGCTATGTTTATGAAAATACAATTAAGTACCTACTGTGATGTATTATTATTACTATTATTGCTGTTATTGTAGTTTTCACTCTTCGTTATCTTGTATACTGAGTAAACGGAGTAATTTGCAGATGGATCTCCTACTAATTAGTATAAGTTAATTAGTATTCTTCTGTATTTGTAATCTGGTAAAATGTGGGCTGCAGAAGTCACTTCTTCATTAATTTTTAATAATAGTACAGGAAAACATTAAGCAGAGCACTATTGCCACAAGGTGGTTTCTGAGAATGTGAACATCACTGAACTCAAACCTCAACACTCATATATTTAATTTGATTCCTGTAAGAATGCGTCATTTTTGGTTGCTGTGTAGCTTGTAATATGTTTATTGCTTATAACTTTGCAGGAATCCTTCGCTGAACATCTGGGCTACTCCAATGGTGTCATTAATGGGTAATTCTTCCTGGTTTTCCTCCTGTCCATAATGTTGTATTAGAATTAATGATCCCGTTCTTTTTCTGGAAGCTACATGTTAGCAACTCAAGCAGTTCATACAAAGGCAGAGGAAGTACAGAGCACATCTGTAAATCCTGTAAAACCTATTAGTACTAGAAGTGTTATAAGATCTTTCCATGATTGTCCATCTCTTTCAGGATGGCAGGCAGAAAAAATTTTTGTCCTCCTTTCCCCTTATTTTGAAATAATAGACCATTTGAAATTCTTTGGAATTACTCTAGAGATATCCACTAGGATTATTTTCTTTTTCTTGTTACTTTTGCTTTCTACTTTTCCTTTTATACTATCTTTATTCCAAATTAAAGTAGCATTTCTTCCATTATCTCAAATGAAAAAGATTTGCTTTATTTTTCTTGACACTTTGTGTGACTGTCAAGTAAATAGATGCTTTCTAAACAAAAAGTGTTTATCATCCACCTAACTTTCTTCCTGTTTAGGTGTTAATGACAATTCTTTTATTTTTTTTCCTTATGTAGTGTGCCAGGCTGTTTGTCTCCGTAGCTAGAATACCAGAATTCTTGTCTCCCAAACAGTTTAGTCTTTGGCTGATTACAGATGTATGCATATCAGAAGGCTGTGTACCTTCTGGATTTCGTACCATTGCTAATGATAAATCATATTTTGAGAGTACAGACTCAAGGTTAGAGAAAAGTTGCATGAAGTTTGTTTCTGTAAAGTGTATCACTGTGATGCTGATTCAGACACCCTGTTTATTTCTGGGTTTACTTTTCTGGATTATGGCTTGAATTTCAATGCTAAGAGTCAGTTTTGCAATTCTTTGTATAGAAGACAAAAGAGCAGCTAATCAAAGCAGCTAAACACTGGTCAGAACAACTAAGGTTGTATGGCTAGAGATTATATCCTATATCAGACTCCTGCCACTATCTCGGTATATTAGTTCAGTTTGCAATATTTCACTTCTGTATGCATAATAGTTGAGTGGAAAGGGGGTTGTTTCCAACATGTGCCCGATGAATACAATTTGAAACTGCAGTTGCAATGTGAAGTTTTTCTTAATGCCAGTTGAAAACAAAAGAGCAGGTGAATGTCTTAGCTTATAAAATGCTTATCTGGCTGACAAAAAACATTTGTTTTAATAAATAATGAAAAAGAATTGAGTTTCATAAAGATATTCTGTGTGATTAAAAGTCAGCACGGTTTTTTTAATTAAAAGTCAGGAAAGGAGGACTTCACATGTGTTTGTTTTAGTCAACATACACAATTTTAAAGAAAGAAAAGTGCTATTAGTCTTGTTTAGATAAAGTAAACTAGTCTTTTTCTTATACTCTGACATGATAATGACTACAGACTTTGAAATGTGGGCTTGTTCTGGCATTTACTGTGCTGCTTCTCTCCAACAGAGCTGAACTTTATCGGGCCTCAGGGAAGTTTGAGCTACTCGATCGTATTCTACCAAAGTTACGAGCTACTAACCATCGTGTGCTTCTTTTCTGTCAAATGACATCACTCATGACCATTATGGAAGACTACTTTGCATTTCGAAATTTCCTTTACCTGCGTCTCGATGGTAAGCTAAATAGAAAAAAAGGATAAATACTAAGATAGGAGGTAGCATCCTTACTTAGTTTGGGCATGGGAGCCTTGGGTTCTCCTCCTAGTGTTTTCATAACAGTTCTGTGTTACGACTGTACAAAAGTGAAAACAGGTGCAAAATACTATTTTATAATCCTGCAAGTGTGTTTACCATGAAATTATGGCAGTAGACCCTTCAGGGGCAGTTTACTAGAATTTCCCATATTCTTCCAGACAAGGTACTGAGAAAGACATATTTTTGCTTCTGAAGTAATTTTCTCTGTCTCTTTCAGTGTTTTCTTTTATCTGTTTAATCTGCAGACCATTTGGTCAATGGATTCTTTTGATAAACACTCAGGTCCATTCCGGGAATGCAGATTATATATAAATGTGCTGCTTAGAGGCTCATCTCTTTTTCACACAGGGTTTAAAATCTAGGGTCTCAATCAGTCATCACTATCTAAGTTGCCTGAAAGTATTCTCGCAGTAAGAGATGATAATGCCAGTGTTAGGCCTCTATTCCAATGGAGTAAATTAATTTTTATCTGTTTAAAATTCAACAGATATTCTTCACAGGATAGCTGAATTTCAGCATTATGTCTGAACTTTACAGGAATATCAAAAGCCTCGATTTCTTCATATGTAGATATATTTCATTACTTTGAATAAAAAGATGGTTTAGAACCATTGTAGGTACCATTATCTTTATTCTGTTCAATATCTCTGTTGAGTGTTCAGTATCTTTGTGGATGATCTGCATGAGGGGATTAAATGTACCCTCAGTAGATTTAAAGACAACACCAGCTGGGTGGGAGTGTGCTGGAGGGTAGGAAGGCTCTGCAGAGGGGTCTGGACAGGCTGGATCATGGGCCAAGGCCAGTGCTGTGAGGTTCAACAAGGCCCAGAGCCAGGTCCTGCCCTTGGGTCACAACAACCCCAGGCAGTGCCACAGGCTGGGGCAGAGTGGCTGCAAAGCTGCCCACAGGAAAAGGACCTGGGGGTGCTGGTGACAGCAGCTGAACATGAGCCAGGGTGTGCCCAGGTGGCCAAGAAGGCCAGTGGCATCCTGGCCTGTAGCAGCGGCCAGCAGGACACGGGCAGGGATTGTCCCCCTGTACTGAGTGAGTACCCACTGGAGAGGCCATACTGCCAGTCCTGTGTCCAGTTCTGGGCCCTTCACTCCAAGAAAGACATGAAGGTGTTGGAGCATGCCCAGCAAAGAGCAACAGAAGTGATGAAGGGTCTGGAGCACAAGTCCTGTGAGGAGCAGATGAGGGAGCTGGGGGTGTTTAGCCTGGAAAAGAGGAGGCTCAGGGGGGACCTTGTCACTCTCAACAGCTGCCTGAAAGGAGGCTGTAGCCAGGTGGGGGTTGGGCTCTTTTCCCAGGCAACCAATGACAGGACAAGAGGACACAGTCTCAAGCTGCAACAGGGGAGGTTCAGGTTGGACATTAGGAGGCATTTCTTCACAGAAGGGGTGATTGAGCACTGGAATGGGCTGCCCAGGGATGTGGAGGTGTGTAAGGAAAGACTGGATGTGGCACTTAGTGCCATGGCCTGGTTGACAAATGGTGTTTGATCAAAGGTTGGACTCGATCATCTCAGAGGTCTTTTCCAATCTATTGTATTCTCTAATAGATTCCTGCAATTTTCTGAAAGGAAAACTAAAATTAGCATATGCCACCTGAGTCTTAAACCTGTTTGAAAGAAGTTGCCGTTTTGGTCTTCTTCCATGTTGATCTCTGCCTCATACTGAGCTTCTTAAATAGTGATAATTTTTACTTAATGTTTTATCTCACACATTATTGTATTACATAGGACAAGCAGCATTTTTCAGAATACTTTTTTAACAGAGAAGCAATGATTTAAGATAAATACAGAGAACAGTGTCAGACTTGAAGTTTCTTCTGAATATTTTTAACAGCATTTTAAATTGACTCTTAGCTTCACACTTTATTCAGAAGAAAAGATAATACCAAGAAATATTCTCATCCTTTAAAAATATTAATGAACATGAAGTTGAACCAATATTATCCTTGAATGTAAAATGGGATTATGAAATGGACACACAAGTGGGTTATGTCACTGTGCTGTGAAATGCCAAAACCGTCTGGAGAACATATTAGCATGCTAACAAACCCCTCTTCACACCTCCAGCCTTCATGTGTTTTACTACTTCTAGTCAAGAAAGATAAATTACATTGCATTTAAAATGTTTTAGATTACTTTACATCATGTGACCATGCCAGAATATTTATGGCAAGACATAGTGTGGTAAATACATGTCATTTTCTTTTTCATGTAGTTCATTAAATTAGATGAACCCTTCTTCTTCTATTCCAGTTTTGTAATGACAGATATCTTCCATACTCTTCCAGGCTCTGTCTAGCTGTCTTCTCATATGAAGTGTTTGCTACACAATTCATGTGTTTATTGTGAGGTTCACTGGGTCAGCAGTAGGCCAGCAGTTTGGCTGTGTGGTTGTGGCAGCTGCAGGTGGGATGGAGTTAATTTTCCTCCTAGCAGCCCATACAGTGCTGTGCTTTGCATTTGTGGTTCAGCAGGGTTTTAACACCACCAATGACATCACCCAGCGTTTGGCTATTGCTGAGCAGCACTAGCAGTGTCAAGGCTTTCTCTCCAAACACCCCTCACTCCCAAGGCCAGTAGGCTGCATTGAACTGGGACCCAGATGGGACAGCTGACCCAATGTGACCAAAGGGTTGTGAACAGCAGTAAAACCTGAGAGAAAAGAGGATGCAGGGACTTGTTATGGCATTTATCTTCCCACTTAGTCATTACAGGTACTGAGGCCCTGCTTCCCAGGAAGTGGCTGGACATTTGGTTGCTGATCGGAAGTAGTAAAAAAATTCTTCATCTTGTCCTTGCATACACACTTTTCACTTTTCTTAAGCTGCCTTTATCTCAGCACAGGAGCTTTTCTATCTTATTTCCTCCCCATAACACTGCTGAGTTTGGGGAGGCAGGGGGATGTATCTGGAAGCCAGCTGGGGAACAGTCTACCATAGTAATAAAAAAAATTTTGTAATTTCATCTTCTGTACATATATCACCCTCAAGATGGGACATTTTAAGAATTTTCAGTCTTTTAGTATTAACTATGACTCCAAAGACAAATAATGACAGTTTGATAAATCTCTATGTAAGTAGCTTTTAAAAATATTTAATGCTGCTGTAGCCAGAATGCATAAATCAAAACTAGAGCTCTCTTCTGTTTGTATATAGTAGCTTCCATTGAAATTTATGTGAGTTATGGAAAGGTATAACAGTGTTAGCCAACATGTTAAGGTCTACTTAAGGAATGTCAAAACAAATGCATTTAAAGAGACCTTTAGAAGTACATCTTATAGGTGTGATAGGCAGGTGACCCAGACTTTCATGGCCAGTGTTAGGGAAAATGTGGCAGAGGTGTCAAAAGGCAGTGCATTAAAATAACCCTTTCACATGTACTTTGAGCAATGGACATTGTGTTTATATTATTTCAGTTCACATCTTTATTATACAATATTATTAATTTTTTTTTTCAGGCACAACAAAATCAGAGGATCGAGCAGCTCTGTTGAAGAAGTTCAATGAACCTGGATCCCAATACTTTATCTTCTTACTGAGTACAAGGGCTGGAGGGCTAGGCTTAAATCTCCAGGCTGCTGACACTGTTATTATCTTTGATAGTGACTGGAATCCTCATCAGGTTATTTTTATTTTCTTATCTTAATGAAATGTGCAAAGAATCCATGATGATTTTTTTAATTGCTTCTTTAAATAGATGATATAGCTTGGGATGAAAGGAAAAAATCCAAGTAGGAGATAAAATGCTGCTTTGAGAGGAAGTAGTGAGGCAAACTGCCACAATCAAGAAATGTTTTGGTTTGAATCAGTTAGCTAGTTCTGTACCTGCATATGTATTTTATCTAAGTCTTAGGGTATCGTCAGTGCTAGGAGTGTTATAAACCTGCTCCATTTGGATAACTGTACTCATTCTTTAACTCTTAGGATATAATGACCAGCTCCCTCGCCTTTGGTTGGTTTGCAGTACTTCAGTAAAGGCGATGCTGAATGCTTCCTGTTTCAAGAAATTAGGTGACCACATGAGTGCAGTAGTCTTTGTCTGAGGCACTGCACTTACTCTGGTAGTTAGTAGTATGTACAGATCACCAGGGAAAGAGGATATCTTACCACTTTGGCTTTTTTAAAAAAGCGAGAAGAGGTAACTGAATTATGTAATTATGTCTTTGCCACCTTTTTTTTTTCTTTTTGTAAGAAAGCCTTGCAGTGTGCATTTGGTGGTAAGGTGCTGCAACCTTCCCAGAAGCATCCCTGTAGAAGCTGCTCCTGGGGAGTGCCACACACACACTCACCAGATAACAGACGCAGGCATCGGCAACAAAGAGGCAGGAAGGGTCCTTGTATAGGCTTCCAGGAAGGTGTAATGCAGACACATGTGAAGGAGTCCAGGGACAAGGGCACAGAACAACGGAGCAACCAGGGTTAAGGCTGGGAGGACAGAGAGACCATCAGGGACGAATGGTTGGAGGGCCAGGGGGTGGTACACAGGCAGGACTAGGGCCAGGGAACCAGTTGAGAAGTAGTGAGGGAGGGACTAGGGAAAAGGGGCCAATGGTGAGGCAGGGAAGGGAGAAGATTCTAGGGCCCGAGCATAGTGGGCGAGAAGGGGTGGAGAGCCAACAGGCCAACCAGGGAAACAGAACTGGGGTATATTTGAATAACGTAACAAAGGATCCTGGGAGAGGCCTCTTGTGTCACCCTCCCCTTGGAGTTGCTCTCAGGGGCCAGCCTCCTAAGGGTCTCCTGTGTCATCCTGACTAGGAGGCTTATCTGCCTCCACAAGAAAGTAAGTTTGATTTTTTCAGCTATAGTGCAAGTATCTGCAAATCACATTATACTTAATGGCTACATGTCAGAGTAAGGGAAGCAGGACTAAGAAAAGTTTGAATATCTGTGTTCACTTTCTCTGTGTGTTCTTTGCTTAATAGGACTTGCAGGCCCAGGATAGAGCTCACCGAATTGGTCAGCAGAATGAAGTTAGAGTCCTGCGACTGTGCACTGTGAACAGTGTGGAAGAGAAGATACTTGCTGCAGCAAAGTATAAGCTGAATGTAGATCAAAAAGTTATTCAGGCAGGAATGTTTGATCAGAAATCTTCAAGCCATGAAAGGAGAGCATTCTTACAAGCTATATTGGAGCATGAAGAAGAAAATGAGGTAAGGTAGTTAGAAATAATTCCTAAGAGAGAGTTTCAGGAAGTATTGATTCTTCTTTTGTTCATCATTTACAAAGATTGTCATAACTCTTTTTAGAAATGTCATTATCGTTCTTACCATAACTTATTTTTTTTCTTTTTTTATGGTCACAGTAATAGGCTGTAACCTAGTGGTTATGATGTAATGGTTGTGATTAAATCTTAGTGTAAAATTAGGCATTGTAACTTAAAACCCATTCTACCCTTCATCATTTTGGCAAATAAGTGCATTCAAACAAAGATTTTTCCCAGAACAGATTATAAACCAGCTCCTACAGTTTATATGTTAAACTAGGCAATTTGATTTTCAGATGTACTGAGCAGCTAGTACTACCTAGATTCAGTCTTGAAGGACCCTGCTTATTGTGCTTCCTTTGGAACCTAGTTGAGAGTTAAGATCTGCTTTGATGTGCCTTGGTCTTAGGACAAGCCAGAAAGTAACCGTTTCTTTCTGGTGCTTTGTCCAGCCTGGACTTCTCATCACCACTTCCTCTTTGAGAAATAATTAGCTGTTTAAAAACAGCTGTCAACTCTTTCCTTACAATAGTGGGAAGTGAGGTTATAGAGTCACTAAGTGCATGTTCCTGTCTCTTCATTGTGTTTTCTGTGGAACTGTGAGTATGGAATGATGAACCTATTCTTTCACCTGTCGCTGCAGTCTTCTCTTAATTTGAACAAAATTCAGTGTTTGGATGAAAGCCATAACTGGGAGACATTAAATAAATGTATCATTATACTGATCACCCACACACCCTGAAATTTTCAGCGCTGACTTTTTCCCACTTTGAAAATACCCTGTACTGGTTAAAGACAGAGGTTTTGAGAGCGATCTTTCCTCTTGAGTGTGCCTTATATGTCTGAATAAGGTGCACACTGACAGAAGATTCTGTAGCCAGTGTTTCACTGGCATCCTTCATTACATGGAGTAAAGTTTTAAAGATGGAGGAGTTTACTTATTCAGTCATTAATCCTTTCTTGTAAACTCTGCATCATGCATTTAGAAAAGCATGACTAAGATGAAATTTTGTTTTGTTTTAGTATTTTTCATAAAAATTAAGAGTGACGAACATTTTTATCAGTAATTGTGTTTTGTTTGTGGTGTCAACACAGAAATTTGGTGATATACATATGTATCACTTTTAATTAAGTAAATCTGTAGTTCTAAAGCAGCCCACACTACCTATATGAATAGATAGATTAACTTGAAACCGGCAGACATTTTCAGGAATCCTGTGATTTTTTTTTTAATTAGGTGTACATTTGTTTCCAAGGCATTTATCTGACAGTGTTTCAGAAATCAGGGCTGTAGCTCTGGCCTATGTGACATGCCTTGTTTTATAGATGACTTCAGAATAATTGGTTTCTTGTGTGATGTTCAAATATACTTGGTCTGCTGTCCTAAAGCAAGGAGATTTTAAAAAGGTTTATTAGCCATAACCCAGCCTCAGTCTTTAAAGCATTTAAGATGTTTCATTATGCCTCCTAGCTGAAGCTTTCAAGTAATACTTCGTGAACACAGACTATGCATAACTCTGCCCAAACCCTCAAACTCTTGAGGACTAAGAGGAACTGAATTTGCACCGTCTTTAACTGGTCACCCATTGCTCCTTCATTGCAGCAGCACTGAGTGTCAGATGAGATTGACGAGAAAAAAAAAATCTCTCAATTATAAGTTAAATTATCAACAATATTGACACATCTTTGACTTGCAAATGTGGACTAGCACATCTAACAAAGATACTGTTTACTGATCATCTGGTTAAATATTCCTATGCTCAGTGTGCTTTAAACTTTTCACACTTGTATCTAGAGTAGAATGTTCTGTTCATACTGTTTTAGTAGCTTTTTTTAAGTTCAGCATCAAGGCTCCCCTTATTTTTCTTTCTTCTTTTTGATCTGTTTTTTCTTTTAGCAGTACTACATAAAGCAGGGAGGTAATTTCTGTGTATTTAGAAAGATTCATTAGAATAATAGCAATGTATGACAACTGATTAGAAGTAACTTGTTTGTAGAGTAATTTTTTTGTTTGCACTAGAGTTTATTTATAATATTTTCTTCTACCAAACTTACCTGTTTGGCAGCAGGATTATTCAGCATAACTGCTGATGATGTGGACACTGTTGTTACAGCTTCTACTGTGGGTCGCTTTTTTTTTCCAGGTTGAAAGTTACTCTAAGATAATAAGGAAGTATGTGGAACTTTTGTGATGGTCACATTTATAAAATAATCTTTCTTTCTTTGTGTGTGTAACCATGTGACTTCCTCTTCGTGAATAGTGAAGGAGCAGTGACTAGAAGTGAGATTAGCTCTCCTAATCACTTTCCCAGTTGCCTGGTTCATGTTGAAATTTAAATTATATGTTGATCAAGGTACAAAGGTGTTCCTTGAGACTTGCATTAATGAAAACTATTTGGGGTTTTTTTCCGAGGTGTAGAAATCCTGACACTGGAGGGAAGATAAGATGTGTAAATATATATATGACTTTCTATGTCTGAAAAAAAGCCTACAAGATACTAGGTTTTTGGTTGCTACGTCCAGTATTCTAAACTCTCATTAAATTGGGTTCAAAACAGGAGTTTTTAGGAAGAATTTTAGGTGTGTAGTGTACTGTAACATAGGTTCAGAAACCCCTGTGTGGAGTGACCTGTTGTCCATGATTTTGGAATAACTGAGGGCTTTGTTTTAAAATGGGTATCATAACTGCTTCAGCTGTAACATTTTCCTTTGAACACTACAGTTCTAAATTGTTTTAGTAGAGTCTGTTTCTGCTTTTGTGAAATAATCCATTTTGTTTGCAGTAAAATGTTCACATCTGAATTTGTAAGCAGAAAATGGACAAGAGAAGGTGCTTCAGCAGGGTTATTTTCCAGTATAAAAACGTGTTTCTTTTTTTTCATTCAGTCAGAAATTTTTCATTCTCCTTGCTTTGGTGGGAAAGACCTTCTAATGTAGAATGGTGTTTCTGACAGAGTATTGTAGAACAGCAGAACAAAAATACATCCATTTTAACCAAAGCACTAACTCTGCTTCTGACCCAGCAAAACCACAACCCAAAATTTCCTGGTTGTGTATTTGCTCATTTCCTCATTCTTGAATTTTGATGGTGGTAATAAGTCTCATTTTTACTCTTAGTATGTTATTTTGTTACTTCTGAATAGCTGAACACTTTAAAAGTTTTCGTTTCAGTTTTAAGCATTTCACATATGTTGTCAGCAAAAGAGGGTCAGTGGAGCTCTGAACTGGTGGAGGCTTGTTACTTCAAGCTGCGTGTGAGTACTTTCTAATAATTTTATCTATCTTTCTAACCAGGAAGAAGATGAAGTTCCTGATGATGAGACTCTGAATCAGATGATTGCTCGACGTGAGGAGGAATTTGATCTCTTTATGGTAAGGATGGTATAATCATACATAAATTATCTCCTCTGGTGTTTTTAAGAAGCACCTTAACCTTTTTGTCACTCAAGTTTTTCAAAACTTTGCTGGAGAAACAGGTTTTATTTACTTGCATTGTTCATCTGAGGAAAGAAGTGTAGTCTGCTTAAATACAGAGTTCCTCAAATGACAGAAAGACTTTAGAGATCCTTGCTGTCAGTGGAACAGTGGCAGTCTGGAGGAAGAATTTCACATGACCTGAGAAATTAATAGTGCAAAAATGTTAGTCACAGTTTCCCGTGCTAATTCTACAATATACTTTTACTGTTCAACATTTCTTCTTACTTTTGGACTTCAGTATTGGTGAGGACAACTGCAGGAACTTAACAAGGCAGTAAACTAGTAGACTAATAATGCTGTTTTCTTGGTCAGTTAACTGGGGTACTGTTGATGGTTTTGTCAAGGATCCAGTTAGCTGTGTCTCTGCTGCTACAGCTGTTGAACAGTTACCAAAATAGAGCTAGTGGTACAAATGTGAGCCACCCCTTTTTATTAGTACTTCCCTTTTTGTTTATGCTGCTGCAGCACTGGTGGAATAATTACTCAAATGTCTTTGTAGGCATCACTCTTGCCTTTTAGTGTTTATACAGCCTGAGTATTGCTAGAGAACCTCTGGATTTCACTGACACCAGTACGGGGCAATACTTAAGTACTGAAAGTAAAACACCATGCCCACTAATTCTGCAGAGGCTGCTTTGTTCTGCAAGGTGGAAGAAGACAGACACTTCTATGTGCATAAATGGAAGTGTATAAGGTGGTGTCCACAGAAACAACTGCTGATAGGACCACAGCAAACCCTGTGTACCTAATACACGTTTTTAGTCTCTTATTGTCTTCTGTTCCAGGATTCATCTGTAAGAATTTGCTGTTACACAAGTTTGCAGGGGTACTTTTCACATTAAGTGACAATTGTTCAGGTACACTGTTGGAAAAAGCTGTATTACCCCATATGACCGTTGTTTTCACATTGCTGACTTGCCCGTTTAGAGCTTTTGTGCTAAGCTGCATTAAGTTTTACCTCAGAACTGAAATGACTAAAGCCAGGTTGCACAGAAGATGAGTGCTTACAGATACCTGTCTTTTAAACTTTCCATCGGTGATTTGGGTATAAGGAGATAACAATAGAAACCAAGAGGTGGCCATTTGATCCAACACTAAAAAAAAAATTCACCTGAGTTACTGACTGAACATACCTTGAGTTCTGTGAAAGTGGATTTGCCACTAGAAAAGAGTCTCTGATTTCTGCTTCAGACCCAGACGGAAAGAACTAATCCACGGTTGAAAGCAGCTGGTGAATTTATGTCTGTTTGCTTCAACTTTTAGTATTAAGTTTGAAGGCTTTTTAACGTAAAACAGTTGGGGAGCCAAGTGTGAGGACAGTTTTCACAGAATCACAGAATATGCTGAGTCTGAGTTAGAAGGGACCTACAAGGGTTGATTCCAACTTCTGGCTCTGCACAGGACATTCCCAAGAGTCACACCATGTGTTTTTCAACAGTTCTTGAACTCTGTCAGGCTGGTGCTGTGACCACTTCTCTGGGGAGCCTCTTCCAATGTTCAGCAACTCTCTGGGTGAAGTATCGTTTCCTGATACCCAGCCTAAACCTTCCCTGACACAGCTTCAGGCCATTCCCTTGGGTCCTGTCACTGTCACCAGAGAGAAGAGATCAGTGCCTGCCCCTGCTCTTCCCCTCCCAAGGAAGCTGTAACTGCAGTGAGGTCTGTCCTCAAGTCTCCTCCAGGCTGAACAGACCAAGTGACATCAGCTGCTCCTCACATGGCTTCCCCTCAAGGCCCTTCACCATCCCCATGGCCCTCCTTTGGGCACTCCCCAACAGCTTTGTATCTCTCTTATCCTGTGGCACCCAAAACTGCATCCAGGACTTGAGGTGAGGCTGCCCCAGTGCAGAGCAGGACAATCCCCTCCCTTGCCCAGCTGATGATGATGTGCCTGATCCCCTCCAGGACAGGATTGACCCTCCTGGCTGCCAGGCCACTGCTGACTTGTGTTCAGCTTGCCATCAAACCCTGAGGTCCCTTTCTGCGATGCTGCTTTCCAACATCGCATTCCCCAGTCTGTCTGTACACCCAGGGTTCCCTTTCTCAGAAGCAGAACCTATGTCTTTTCCTTTTTGAACTTCATATGGTTGGTGATTGCCTGGTCCTCTAATTTGTTGAGGTAGCTCCACAGTCCCTCCCTGCTTTTGAGGGAGTCACCTGCTCCATCCAGTTTTTTGTTGTCTGTAAACTTACTTAATATCCTTTCCAGCCCTGCGTCCAAGTAATTTATGAAGCTATGTGGGCTAAATTTATGTGTTTCATTTTAATTTACATGCAAGTTTTTAAGGGAAAGTACGGAGTTGATAAGGAGTAGGTAGTAAAAATTTGAAGAGGCAAAACTACATGCTTTGAAACCAAGGGGTTGAAAAATGGTAAGACAAAAAGAGTGTAGTTAAATATTAATGCCTAAGAAATAATTTAAATTGTTAATGTAAAAATTGGTTTTAATTTTTGTAAACTGTTTCTTTATGAAGGAAAAATCTGAAAAGCAAGTCTAGCAGTCAGAGCTATTTGTCTTTTTATCAATATTTCAAGTGTTGCATAGTCAGATAAAGACCAAAAGGTAGTCTGTATTCTCCTTACTGCAGTGTTATCTGTGTCATCTCATTCCCTTTTAAAGTTGTGCATGTGCAATCGAAATTCAGGAGACTGCAGTTCCCAAGGAAAAAATAATTTGGGTTTGTTCATTCATGTAAAAGCATGTATTTTACTTACTTGAAGTGAGCAGTTCCAAAACAATCAGCAAGAGAGATCAGTTCCGTGAGAAGCTCTTCTGTAGTCACTTTGCAGATTAAAAGTGTTGTTTGACACAGGACCTGAAATGTAGCTGTAGAGCTAAATACGCTGTTCAGAAAGAAGGTGGACAAGTGGACTTTGTGTGGCTTTTAGAGGCTTCCCATAGTAAAAAAAAGTAGAAAATACTCAGAAAAATCAGTAGTTTTATGTGATCTGTATAGCTCTTGTCATTTCATAAGACTGCTTCAACAAGTAACTTTTCTGGGAAAAATGGTTGCTTTTAATGTTAAAATTGCTTAAATAAAGAAAAATATCATGTTTTTGATGGAAAAAATGCCTTTAAAGTAGAAGGCCAAATGGGTACCGAAACTCCAATTGTGCTAATACAGTTATTCTCCTTGAATCCAGAATGGCAAACTAGTTATCTGAGTGTATAAATTGCTGGTTTTACACCGAATAGCTTGGACTGTTTTTTCAAGGGCTCTCTTAGTTCTAATTTGGCAGGTTTTACACTGAGTGGCTTGGATGTTTTTTTCAAGGACTCTTATAGTTACAATTTGGAAAGTTTAAGATACCCATTCACAATTCATAGGATAGCAGTGCTCTGTGGTTTTTCTAAACTGAAAATTTTAGGCTTTGAGTGTGCCAGCATTCAAGTTCTTTGCTTAGGTCCGCGTTTAGGACTTAGTCCGCATAGGACTTCTTTTTATTTTTAGCATTTATTATTGAGGACAGTGAACACAGAATTATTTTAGTAGTTATATACAAATAATGTGGATCTCTCTTGGAAACATGGGTTTTGGAAAGATAGGGGAAGATAGAACCGGAGGTTTCCCAGGTGTAAATGTGGTTTGAGTAGTATCCTCAAAAAAAAGGTCACTTTTTATCTCTGATGTCTCGGATTAACTGAGATTGTCTTTAATTTTCATTCCAAAGGACTTTTATATCAGAAATCAGCTATTACAATATACTATCTTAGTGTTCAGTCTTTTTTTTAGACAAAGAAACGTGTTCATTAGTAAAAAAATACAAAGTTTCAGCATTGGCTTGATAATACTTAATGTCATTAAAGTATAATGTCTCTGACTTCACTCAAGTTCTCAGCTAAGTAATAGAGAAATCTATTTCATTTATCCCATTTGAGCTGCCTCTTGGTGCAGCTTTCTGGTTTTCATGTTAGCTATAAACCAAGCTGCATGTCTGGCTTGAATGAGACACTTTAAAACTTTTTTATCCTTTGCAAATTGCCATTGCAGCGCATGGACATGGATCGTCGCAGGGAGGATGCCAGAAACCCTAAACGTAAACCCCGCCTGATGGAGGAGGATGAATTACCATCCTGGATTATTAAGGATGATGCTGAAGTTGAAAGGCTTACATGTGAAGAAGAAGAAGAGAAAATCTTTGGAAGAGGATCCCGTCAACGCAGGGATGTGGACTACAGTGATGCTCTCACAGAGAAACAGTGGCTGCGGGTAGGTTGTACCTTTTGTTTAGTTGGTTGTATTTTACACTTGAAACTTACTCTTTTGTGGTGGGTTTTTCTTTCCATTTTGGAGGCTGCACCAGGGAGAGTACAGTGAGAGGCCTAACATATCCTCATTTTCCGACTTCTGCTGCTGTGTTAAAGATATAAGTAAGTTTTGAATGGCGCTACAGAAACTTTCATTATTAAGTGCTGAATCAGGACTATGATAGCATTCTATTGGAACTATTCTTATTTCCATGGATCTTACATCTTTAGGTACTTTTGTAGGTGTCGTCTTTCAGATACATGAAGAATTCTTTAATGTTCGTGAAAACTATTAGTGTATATTAAAACATTGTGTTCTGCAAAGAATACAAAGCTTATTGTATTTTTAAATACCTGTGTTTAATGCTTTTAAGAATTCTGAATTTTTCACTTAAGTTTTCTTTCTCTCAGGCTATTTAATTTCCAAGGCTTGAGCATTTTTTGGCTCCACTGAGATCAAAACATTTGATAAATTATTTAAGAATTTAATAAAGCAAAGATTCTACACTTAACTTACACCAAATCTGGGATTTTGTCTCTTGCTGTTCTTTGAAATACACATTCAATGAATAATAATGCATGTGTCTTTTCAGTGTGGTAGCAACAGTGTGGTAAAAAGGTGAGGAATGATTGTTGGAAAGGCTTTCCAGAAACTTGATAATAGTATGATTTCCAAAACTTACAAATAAAGCATTGTAAGTGCAGAACTAATTTACATGCTTTGAACAGAGTAAGTTTTGTTGTAGAATAATTACATACAATACCAACAAGAGTATAGAGTGTAGGTTTTGTGTATAATTTGCTGAAGTTAGGTAAAAATCGTACCTATGTAGTTTCAAATGGGATGTTTGTGAGACTGCATTGTGCAGTACTGTACTAAGAGCTAATCCAGATCTATTGCTTAGGGGAGAAAAGGCTTGAAATATATACCAGCTGTAAATTTAAGCAGGTCCGTGAAACTACAGGGGTTTGATACTTGATGTTTTCAAGTAGTCAGTGGAGAAGAAAGATCTAGAAACATAAACTTCTGTCTGGATTCTTGAACATTTGCCTTATCCTAGAGTGGATGTGCTTGCAGTATAATGTATATCTACTCAAGGTCATTTTACACTACTTCTTTTAATGATTGAACACTCTGGCTATGGCAGCATAGAAGTTAGCTTTGGCTTTCATGTTTTGTGTCTTGAGTTGGCTGTAATATTTGTTTTGAGTGCATTATTGTCAAAATGGCAGGCCTAAAAGAAATCATCTGGTCCCTGTCATACTCCCAGCAAAATCATCCAGTCCTGCATTATTTGTAATAGAAGTTCAGGATCTGACCTCTTTTAGGCATTCCTGAGCAGTGAATTTAGAAGTCCACAGTGGATTGTTTTTAACTGTTTGGCTTTTTGTTACATTTTCCAATTTCCAATTCCAATTTTCCTGTTGGATTTTAAGCTAATTGCATCATCTTGAGTACTCTGCTGTTCTGCAGAACAGCCTGATGCCTCTCTTTTTTTTTAACATTTGTGTTGTAGAAGTGTTGTCTCCCAGTTGAGTGAAGTCATGAGGTTAATAACAACTGCTTGTTCAATCTTTTCCCATAGTTCCTGTTTGCTAGATCTCTGGATTGTTTTCACTGATTTCCCATAGTTGTTCTACATGTGACTGACATCGTTCTACAAGTTTGATCAAAAGCTAGACATCAGAATTCCAGATGCAGTGTCATTTGAATAAGGAGGAGTTCTTTTGCATAACTTCTGTGCTACTTACACCTCAGAGTCCAGTAATTCATTTCTTAACATGGAAGGTATTGACTCTGGTTAAATTTTTGATCCAGTGTAAAACCTTAATGCTTTTCTNNNNTGGGTAAACTTCAGGTCAGCTTCATGTTCTCTTGATATTTAGTAGACATACCTCTATTCTGTCTTTCTAAAGACACTAAAAACACTGAAGTGCTGGACCATTTGATAAAAAGTTAAAAAGATCTACTCTAGAAACAATTTCTTAGGTTCCTGTACACTCAATAGTAATTGTCGTCATTGTTTGTTTCTGAGACCGTTTTGTGAGGCCAAGTTGGAAAACTTGCTGGGCAAGGTGGTACATATACAAGCCCTTTTTCACCATGGCTTGTTACTCTGTTGAGAGAAATTATTCTCCCTTCCCTCTTGAGTGATTAAGCATGTTTTCAGATTAGCTAAATTGCCTTAAGTCAGACCGCTTCACAGTGCATTGCAATCACTAT
>VZTN01016876.1:0-44115 GCA_013400515.1 Erpornis zantholeuca
GGTTATGAAAAGTTCTGTATGTTTTGTTTGGTACATTCCAAGTTTCTCCCTTGTTTTGGAAAGTTCTGTGGATCCGAAACTCCTCCTTATCCTTCCTCCTTATGGTCAATCCCCTCCCTTTATTCCAGCGCCTTCCTTATCAATCACCCAAATCCCTCCTGTGCCCATTGTCAATCTCCCGAAGCCCGTGCCCATCCCACTGGAAAGTCCCCAAACCCTCGATGCCCTAATGGCCCTTAAGGTGTCAGTCCTCATTAAGTATCCCCCATTGGGCCAAGGTTTTGTATTCCCTCCTTAGACTCCTCCCCAGCACCTCCTTGATTGGTCCCAGGAAGGTTCCCTCCTCTGTATCCTCCCCCCTTTAAAAAGCCATGACAGCCTGCGCGCTGTGCTCTTGGCAGCTTGTTTCTCTCTGGAATAAGCTCTGCGTGGTTATAGTTGCAGAGAGTCCGTCTCTCAATTCTTTGCCTCAACCCTTTATGTCACCTTCGGCAGCAGCAGGAGCCACCCAGCAGGAGCAGCTGTATCCCTGTGGGCCACTGCCTGAAAAGCACTTAAGTGCTGGCAGCCAAGGTTATCTTGGCATGGGCAGTAACAGCTGGGCTGACCAGCTAGGGTTTTGATCCTCTGGCCGAGAGGACTGCACCATGTCAGAAGTGTATCTCTAGTGCTTTTCAAAATTGTACTCCCTCTACTTTCCCCTTCCCTACTCTTCCCCCATTGGCTGGCTGTACGTCTCCTCCTCTGTATCCTCCCCCCGCCTTAAAAGACCCTTCCAGCCTGTGTGCGGTGCTCTTTGCCTCTGACTTCCCCCAGACAATAAACTTCCTGGTTGCAGCAGAGCAAGAGCCCATCTCTTTCTTTTGCCCCACTCCTAGGTCTGTGTGGATTTATCAGGGATTGTTTCTCTGCAAGCAGCTGCCTCCCTGCTCGGTCACTGCCACGTGAGCGCAGGAAGGTGCTCAGGGGCAGCCTTTCTCTCACGGTGCAGGCAGTGGCTATTTAGCTGGGCAAGGACAGAGCCACCCGAAGCACTGCGTCAGGAAGGAGGACACAGTGGTGCTAGGGTCCTCTGGAGACCTGCCATCCTCAGTGTGAGTGGAGAGTGTGTGACAGGCTCATAGAGTGGGGCACACTGTGAGGGACTCATCCTGTGGGGCAGATGTGGTTCCAGTGGGGAGGAAGGACCATATCAAACGGTGTGGGTGAGCCCTAATAAAGTTGCGTTATGTCCCGAGGTGCACAGGTTCCGGAGCCTGTGTACTATTTTGTGTTGTCTAGTTGGTGCTGTTCTGGGTTACTTGTTTCAGTGGTGAGAAAGGGAAGTTAATCTTGCTGTTTAAAAGCAGTTTGCAAGGAGGCGAGGACACCATTTTGATTCCTTACATATATGTTTTTTAAATAATGTGTGTGATTTGGTTTTAGTTGGAGTTTTGTGGTCTGTGTTAGCAGGCTCATTTATTCTTTCTGTTGCAGCAGACAGTGTTATTTATTGGATTATTATATCGTCTTGCTTTGTTTGTTTTAATACAAAAATACCATTTTGGTCTTCTGCAGTATAATTTATGCTATTTATTTTAATCTTTATGTTTTAATCAATGGGTGTGCATATTGCTTTGGGTGGGGAGAGCCACCATTTTGAATTTTCTCTGCAGAGTCACCATTTTGTTGGTGACCTTTCCCTGTCCTTGTAAAGGTCGCCATCTTATTTTCTCACCAGAGAACTACCATTTTGTTTGTTTTGATTTCTGTGAGGTTGCCATTTTGGAATTGTTGTTTATTGGTGTAAGCAGCCATTTTGTTGTAGGTCCCATGCCTGTGTGGAGGTCTCCATCTTGTCTCCCATGGGCCACCCTATTGTTTATTCCCACAGTCCTCCATTTGGATTCCCCTAATTTTCCCACAGATTCCCGTGCAGACAACCAAAACACTGGTTTTATTTAAATCTTGTGTTACAAATAGCTTGTTGGTTGGATGAATAGAACCATTCATTGTGAAGACTGTGTGGAAAATAAAGTGAGTGAGCTTTGGGGTGTTATGTGAGAGTGCTGCCTGTGGGAGGAAGTAGTACTGTATCTCATCCTCCCACAGGAGGACTAAGTGGTGCAGAGGCTGTGAGAGTGGTGAGACCAGAGCAAGGCGAGATATAGCACTTGGAATTCTCAAGATCTGAGGCAGCACCGATGTACAAACTACAGAGTAATGATAATTGAGTTGTCTTTTGCCTGTACCCTGGGTGATAGCCAGGGAGGGTCCTGCCTGTCCACACAAGCCCATGTACCAATAAACTTCAGAAACACCCATCCTCTAAACCACTGAATGCTATCCAAATTTATTTGAATAGACAAGGCACGGACAACTAAGTACTCTATGCACTACAAAACAAGGCAAACCTATCTATCTGAATTGAACAGGAAGTAGAATCTAGACCAAAATGAAATGCACAGGAAAAATCTGGATATGTGTATGGGAAAGGGTGGATCTGGTGCCAAACAGAGGAAGTGAAAATGGATCAAAACCCTGAGAAACACCGGACATGGGAAATGGCTCCCCTCGTTCCACCATGGCATCTCCTGCCATACAAGTGTTAGCTAGCAAGCAATTTTTAACTGTTCCAATATATCTTACTGAATAAGGGCTCTGGGTCTTTGTATTCTCTTTGTACAATAGTGATAAAATACTGGGTACAGATTGAACCAACTTCTCCTCATGAAGCCTCAGCTACCCTGTGACAAACCTCTCTTTTCAACAATTTTCAGTCCTCCAGAATTGCTGGTCTGCTCTTACTTTCAGTGCCCTAAACACAGAACAATTGATCACTTACACAGAATCATTTTAGATTCTCCTCCTAAGCAAACCCCAGCATATTAAAAAAATCAAGTCTGTGCAGAAGGCAGGCACAAAAATAATGTCTCTTCAATTTCTCTTCTGCCTTCAAAATGTGTGCTGAATGGCACACAGCCCTTTCATTCTTCAGGAACAATTTAGATGATTATATTGATTGAAGTTACAGCCAAGAGGGGGTTCAGTACAGCACTCTCCACATCCAGGGCTGAAGGCGATGCTGTGGAGGAGAGAATAAGGACAGTAATTGCTCCAGAAACAAAAANGGGAAAAAAAAAAAAAAAAAAAAGTGGGAAGAGGAATGGTTAGCACCTGTAAGAAGGTTTTTGTAGGTAGTGAACAAGCTGAAAGACGCTTTGTGGAAGAGCTGTCATTTTTAAATGGAAAGAAGATCATACAAAGAATAAAATGCCCACGAAAATGGCATGTGTGTTTTTTTCCAGGAACCTGTTAACTTGGAAACTTTTCAACACTTCTGTAGGTTTCTTTTCCTGCACAGAGTGCCGTAAATTGGAAAGGAATAAAAAAGGAAAATAAATTTCAGTTATATGTACAGGACTGTGCCTGAGTACCAGCTCTGCAAAATGGTCCAAAAATTGTGTGCTTACGTGCACATAGACATGTTTTTGTTACCAGTTATCAAGTCTTCAGAAAGGACTCTTCATGCTGACAAAGAACTGTGCACAGACCTGAAGTTCAGACCGCTCAAGCAAGGCCCTAAAAGTGCTGCTCAGCTCTTCAGAACAAAGCCACAGCATTTTCCCTCTGCTGTGACACAACCACGTTGTTTAAAGGAAGCTACTTCATATCTGGTTCATAACACCTTGAAGATATGCTGAAAAAAAATGCACCTTTGGGCAGGAAAATCTTGACAGAGAAGTGTTTTGTGAACATTTCCTTGTGTTCAGGGGAAAGACATGAAGAAAAGAGCCCTCCTCTTTCTTGGCCAGGTAATAGTTCATTTTGTCTTGAATAGTGGTGCTGGCAAGTCAGCAAACGCACTGGGCTTACAGCCTGCTCAATGTCAGTTTGTTAATTGTGTGGTCAAAGCAGGTCTGGAGCTCTCAGATCCAGCTTCTTCTCTGTTACGGTACTGCTTTGAGGAGATGGTGCAACTAACATCTGCTTTTTAATAAAGTGAACAATGCCCTTGAGGCAACATGTAATTCTGAACTCCTGGCTGAGCATTTATGACCACTGAAATTGCTGTTTAATAAAAATAAAAAGCCCTCCAGGCCAGAATTTCCACATTCCCACATTCTGCCCCTCTCTAAGTGTGTGCTTTTTGCTATTTTGTTATCTTAAACTTATTTAATTGTATTAAACTTTATCCAATTGAGCTAAGTCCTCCAAGTTCTCCTTAGGCAGCTCTGTGCAAAGTTACAGCAGCATTTTTCTACGCCCAAGGTGACAAGGTTTTAAAAAGGACCTTTCATTCTGTATGGCTGATACAACCATTTATGCCATCCATAGCACTTTATGTATAATAATATGCTTGATTTGATATTCATCTTTCCTGACCTTCAGTTCTAAGCAAGTATTACTGTATAAATGTTCCTTTAGCTTGGTCCCTGAAGTTGGTGCTTTTCAGTGAAGTCATTCACACACTCACTCTGTGCTTGACACGTTAATTACCTAATATTTCTAAAAGACGTTTTCAGATGAAAGTCTGTATTAGAAACGTGAAGTGCTGTTATTACTTCAGTGCCTTCCATGACAGCAAGTTATTTTTAAAGGGACTCAGTGTCATCCCTGCGTTCCAACAGGGAACTGATCAGTCATTTAACTCGTTTTTAAAGGTAACTAATGAGGGGTTACAGCACTGACTACCTGCTCCAAGCCAGGAATCAAAACCGAACATCCTCAGAGGGAAAATCTATTGCAGGGGAGGGCCTTAGAGCAGAGCAGTGAACACCACAGAATAGAGCTGTGACAGGGAGGTTTAGGTTGGGTATCAGGGAAAGGTTCTTTCCCCAGAAGGTGCTGGGCACTGCCCAGGCTCCCCAGGGAATGGGCACAGCCCTGAGGCTGCCAGAGCTCCAGGAGTGTTTGGACAGTGCTGCCAGGGATGCCCAGCAGCATTGGGCAACATTGGGCAACAACCATTGGTTGTTGGGGTGTGTGTGCAGGGATAGAAGCTGGTCTCTGATCCTCGCAGGTCCCTTCCAACTCAGGGAGGTATTTTATAATTCTATGTTTGGTAAGAACTAGGCCTTGGCCCGGTGTCTTTTGGTAAGTCTCATATTCCTCCTTCCCTACAGCTGGGAGGGAGAAGACATGGGAGCTCCCAGCACACTGCAGGACACAACTTCATCCCTCACCCTCTCCTTCACCAGGAATGGGTATTTACAGTCTGCTGTGACCCTGAGGAGGTGCACAGGCAGGGAGGGTGCTGCTTCTCTCCTTCTCCTTGTTTTGCAGGTGCATGGAGTGCAGGTGATTTGAACATTCCTGTACATTCTGCCCTCAAATGTGTGCCATGAATTCAAGTGTAAGATTTAGGGTTCAACCCTGATCACCAGTGTTTATAATAAGAACACTGCTTTGGATGAGGCTGGGAAAAGGTGACACGTCTGTCTATGATACAGTCTGCAATGGACTCATCTTGGGGAAGAATCACAGAATGAGGTTGGAAGAAACTTCTGAGATCAATGATCTGAACTGGATCAGATCAGCATTTTCAGAGGGGAAACCAGTAAGTTAGAAACATTGTAGGGTGGGTCTTTTGGTTTTCTTCTAATTTATTTTTCCCCTTAGCAAGCCTGCCCCATTATTTTTGAACTGAGAAGCTGTGGCTGTCCCATCCCTAGAAATATCCCAGGCCAGGCTGGACAGGGCTTGAAGCAACCTGGGACAGGGGAAGATGTCCCTGCCCATGGCAGGGGGTGCCACTGGCTGAGGTTTAAGTTCCCTTCCCACCCAAACCATTCTATGATTCTGTAATTTCCAATCGCTGCAGTTCTTGTAACATTTTACCTGTTTTGAGTCTCTTTTTATTCTAGTGAACTAGTGATAAACAGATGCTTGCATGTCTTTGTATTTCTTGAGAATTAATGCTATTAAAATACTTTTCCCTTTTAAATTTTTTTCCTTAAACTCTCTTAGTCTTTCATTGTATTAATATTACTCTTTATTGATTTGGACATTCTAGTTACCCATGCCAGCTTCTGTATGTGTTCTCATCTTTCTTTGGTTTTCAGAATATTTATTTTTGAGATAAAGCATGTAGCGGTTCATTACAATAATTTCAACATTTTTACGAGAAAGAGATGCCCTGCAGAAGAAGGAGTAATCTAGTTTGGGGGCATTACCAAGAGCACTGCAGTGTGGGCTATGCAAATATTGCAATACAGAAGTTTAAGGGAAGAAACGTCATTTTCTGCCTGTACTGGCCATGAAATCTTAGAGTTTTGGCAAAAGTCAAGTTCTGTTTGCAGTAAAGGGGTGATGTTTCTCCCATCTACAGATATGGCTTTCACCTCATTCATTTCTTGCTTGCTGGAGCACACAGAGGATCTTAAACCCCTCTGAAGCAAGGATTTCATGGCAAGATACCTTTGATCTGGTTGCTGACTGACACAGCAGAACAGAAATTCTTTAAGAATTCTTCAATGAAAATCACTTAAAATTAAAGTCACTCTTAATTTTTAATTGGAATTTGTGTTTCCAATTGTATTTATGACCAAAAACCTGCAGTGCCAGTGCTTTTCTCTCTTCTAGAGCAGCACATATGTCCAGGCCTGTTTTAGCATTTGTGTAAATGAAGTGGTAAATATAATATTTGGAAGTGGACAGCATTTATTGACACACAATCCTGAAATTCCTGCCACAGGCTAACAACCTGTCCTGTTGGCATAATACGTCCATGATGTTTACATTTAGAATTAGCGTAAACAGACACAGGAATTTTAAAATATTAAATAAAAATAAGCTGCTGTGGCCATCTCCGCTCCTTGTCCCAAGAGAAAACAGTGTGGCCTGTGTGTGTAAATGTGCTGGAAAATTGAAGACAATGGAAAAAGTTTCAGTTCAAAATGCAGTATCTTTGCTAGTTAAATATTTATGAGGAGTAGATTTGACCTGTACCATTAACAAAGTGCATAATTAGCAAAAACAAAGAGAAGGTAGGTAAATTTCTCAACACTTAGGTATTTATTTACATTATGAAAAAGTGTATTTAGCACACTTCTGGCATTATACTTAATTCTTCCTAAGAGCATTAATTTTATATTTTTTTAGCACAGCCCAGATTAAAAACAGGGAAAATGATAAACGTAGAAAACAAAAGCAGGGGTGCCATTTTGTCTAAGTGGAAAAGAAAGAGAAGAAAGAAATAGTTTAAGTTCAGAAGTATGTAAACATTGCTGTTGAGTGAGACTTCGGGTGACAGACACCCAAGAACTTTCTAGAAAAGGAATGTCATTGTTTCTTTATAAAAATGAAGAATATCCTAAGTGGGTTAAATTCAGAAATAAAGTACTTTCAAATGAGGTGGATCACTGACAAGAGTGTAAACATATATTAAAAATGTTCTTTTTTGTGGTGGCAAAAGGAGGAGGAGTTGGTTGGTTGTTTTCTGGAGACTTTTAAGTAGGAAAGAAAGTACTAATGAAAAGGACTGTGGGGAAATAATACACTTTGGGGTGAAGAGGCCAAGCTGCTGCTTAGACATTTCTCATTTCCAAACAGAACTTAGCTACCTTAATGAGAACCAATTTCTGCGAAAACATACAATTAAAAAGTTGAACTAAAGATCCAAAGTTAGTAAAAGAACAGGAAGTAATTTATATCTGCTGTGTATCTGTTCATGCGAAAAAACATTCTGTTTTGCCTCTCATACTTATTTTGAGCTGGGCTACTATCTTATCCTTGCAGGAAGATGTGCTCATTAGCACACCAGTCGCGTTGGAAACTTTTGTTGGTGTAGCAATACAAATGCATGTTTAATTTGATTTTTCAGTCATTTGTGACTCCAGCTCAGACAAGGAATCTATGTAGGTGTTTCTTGTGGTGTATTTTTCTTCACTTGATCAACAAGTACAAACCACTGCTGCAGTATGTGATTTCTGTGTTTGCTTGTTTGCTATTCCCTGTAATTTTTTCCTCCCAATCCTGTCCTTTTCCCTGAACCTGTGAAGCCCTTCCTGCATCATAGGGATGTTGGGGTTTGAACTGGCTAAGCAGCAGAATCCACAAAATCTGTTCTTTTTTTTATTAGGCGAAAATATTATTATATTGAGGAAAACTGAAAACCTACGAGTTTGAACCGGGTTCAGACTTACACAATTGCTGTACAAACAAAAGTTTATTGCTAACAGAATTAGAAGTAAAAAGAAATAATATTATTAAAACTCCCTTTTTATCCAGCACCTCCCCCTTTGCCCGACTCACACAAAGGATAACCAACACAAGATTTCAATCAGTGTACAGTTCTTAGACGTCTCTTTCTTATACTTATGGAAAAGAGTTCTCTAGTGCTATGCTGTGGGAATTCTTAATAACTCAGCAGTCCGCCGGGAAAATCACCTGCTGGAGTGGAAAAAGAAGTATTTCTCCCATGAAAATTCCACAATTCAATCATGGGCCATCACGTGGGGTTATAAGCGATGAATTTTTTAAATATGAATTATTCCACCCTAAACACAAAGGCTCTCTGCTTCCAAATCTCTAAAAGCCTCTTCACAACTGTATAGCCTGGCACAAGCATCTTCTTATTCTCACAAGCTTGGATTTCTCATCTCCCCATACTTCAGATGATTTAAAGAGCTCTCCCGCAGCTGGCTAGAAGGGTTTCAAGTTTGGCGCCGAAGCGCCTCCGCCCCATTTCCCCGCCGCCATCTTCCGCTTCGTCCCACGTGACTTACTCTCCCTCAGAGCTCGCCGCCGCCATGTTCTCCTCCCTCACGGGCTGCGCTGAAGCCCTTTTCAGTGTGAACTGTACTAGACTCTCCGCGGCTCCCGCAGGGGCGGAGGAGGGTCGCGGCAACTTCAGATCTCATCTCGGCCGCGCAGTCCCGGCTCAGTTAGAGTTCTCTGGCCGTGTGGCTAGTCACGTACTGGGGTGGCTTCCCAGCAGCGCGGCCCGCCGCCACCGCCCGGAGGTCGAGCGGAAGGCGGGGATGAAGGGAAGGGGCACGGCCCGAGCCGGGGCTCCCCGAGGCTCGGAGCCCCCTCCCACCTTCCGGCATGAGAGCTGGCACAAAAGAAAACTTCCTGCGTTCGCACGGGGTTTAAAAATGCAAATTGCAGGAAGAGCATGAGCTCAGCAGCTTGTCCATCAATTCAGTTCGATCTGTTACAAGGGATTTGCAGGAATAGCCGCGTTCAAGGTGCTCCTGTGACCTACAGGTGACATGTGAGAGACTGAGACAGGTCAAAATTAGTAACATCTCACCTGCTTTTGCTAAGGTTTCTCATGTACTTAACATATAAATACCAACAATTTCGGGGGTCAAGATTTCTTTTTTCCTTTCTCTTTCTTTACAAGTTGAAAGAGGGGGAATATTCCTAACGAGATAAAAGAGCTATGGAAATAAGAACTATTCCTTTCAGTGATACAATTTGTGAGAGGGGCTCTAGAAGAGTTATAGAATTAAGAACTATTCCTTTCAGTGATACAATTTGTGAGAGGGGCTCTAAAAATTCTGCACTTGGCTCATCAGTGTTTTTTAAGAGGTTTTTTTGGCTGAACTGGACCACCAGCTCCCAGAGGTGGTGTTTTGGCTCCAAAAGGAGGACACCCAGGGTGTGCTGAAGGCTTGGGAAGAGGGGCTCACCTGGAAGGACTCTCATCCTGGGAGTGGGAGTAGGGCTTGGCACAGCGAGGGGCAGAGGTGGGAGGAGAGGAGAAGGACGGAGCTCTGGTGGGAGCAGTAGCTCTCGGCTGTGTGCACCAAACCCCCCTGGAACATTTGGAAGGGATGAGCTGTTCTGTCTCCACAAGTGGATTCTTCGTTTTCTCTGGTGGTTGACATTTTGTGGTACAAAACCAGGGCGGTATTTTAAATTGTGCCTCTGCTCTTTGTGCTCACACAAACATGCCAAGAATGTGAATGCGTATTTGTAGTCCTGAACTTAAAAGCATGGACAACCTCATTTCCTCTTTAGGTTGTGAATTTAATGACAGTAAAACTTTAAAACTTCAGATTAACATTTGAATACTTTGAAAGAAAACAGTAGCTGATTTTTAATTTTTTTCCCTCCCCCCTCCGGGTGAATTTCCCAACAGAACAGATCGAATCACCCTTGTCAGACTCCTCGGTGTGTAGAGCACCATTTCCTCAGCCAGAGCTTGAGGAACCTGATTCACAGACACACAGAAAAAGAGCAAGAAAGATGTATCACAATTGCGTACACGTAAATTCTGTTTGTATCTTTTCTTCATTTCTTCTCCTTCAAAATCTCAAGACAGAGGAGGGCTCTGCTGAAAGCCTTGCCTCTTGCCAGATCTTTTTTAAGTTGACATGTGCCTCAAGCTGCACTACAGAACTAAAGCTCACAGTCCTTGGAGTGCAATCTGGGCAATACTGGGGGAGAGCTTTTAGGGTGTACCCACTGACCATTCTCAGCTGCTCCTTGGTATGGAGAAAGATGCTTTGGGAGAGTTTCTTAGTAGTATCCTTCATTTTTAGTGGATTTCTAACTGCGGAGGGCTGAGTCTTGTTATTTCTTCTTGATACTCCTATTTGATGTCTGCAACTGCAAAGTTTTAAAGTGAATAAATTTTAGTATGAATTGAAGCGTTGCTCTACAAGTGTCTCACAGTGATGTCATGGTGTGACTGTTATCTTTGGGTGTTGGTTTTGAATAAGAATAAAAATTAATTACATTAAAAGCAGAATTTTAGACCCTAATAACTTGATGAATTGAAATACTGAAGTATATTAAGAAGTATTGACACTGTAATAGTGTTGGCATGGTAATCACCTGACCAATGCAACTTTTAAAAGTGGCAAAAAATGAAACATTATTAAATTGGTTTTGTTGTTGTTATTATTATTTTCTTCTCTTACAGGGCAATTTCTGTGTATTGTAAACTCTCAAGACACTTGGCCTTCATCAGACAGTTCAGGGCTGGTTTGGGTTTTCTTACTAACTTAATTGACTTCCCTGGAAATGTTAATTTCTTCTCTGAAGTCACAGCAGCCCTCCTGTCACTGAGGGTGCCCCTGTTGTGACTTGACTGTTTTGGGTGAACATGCTCTTCAGCCAGAAAGAACTCAATGTATTTTACTTTCTTTTTCTTAAGGAAAAAAAAATCATAAGTAATGGAAGAAACTTGTTTCTCTAACAGTTTAACTTCCAATTACATGAATTCTGATATGAATTCTTAGCCCATGGCTTTTCCTGTATCTTAGGGGATTGTCCCATTCCATATCCAGCCTGTGGGTTGAAGGCAGAGTGAATACATATATGCAAGAATGAAGGCAATAACGTCGGAATGCAGGAAAAAAAGTAGATGTTTCAGTATAATCCTGGAGGGTGGAGCTGCCCATCTCTCTTCTCCTTCCACTAGAAAAGTACATGGCAGCTGAGAATGATGGTTTTGGTACCAGTTTGACTTTCCCACTTACCACGCTATTGAGTCTTGCCCAGATACAATACAAGGTTTAATTGTTGCTTATGTTTTTTACAGGGGTTTGTGTACAGAGACAGTTTTGTGACAGGCTGTTGCAGAACATATCAAATCCATACTGATGATGAACAAAATGGACCATTCCTTGCTGGGATTGCAGCTGGAGCTGGAGGAACTTTACCAGAGTGTCATAGAAAATGTCATTATCATCATTCCCACGTATGGAGAAGGTGAAGCTGGACGAGTGGGTAATATTGTGGTAAAGAAGACATTAAAACTTAAAAAAATTTCAACTTTGGTTGAAATCCAGTTTTGGAGAGTACCAGCCTTGAAGTGAAACAATTGCATACATTTAGAGCAGTTCAGACATCTGGCCAGCCTGAAGGAGCCATTCTTCTGTCCCCTTCCCCCCTCACTGTCCCATGTTTTTTCTTTTCAGGATGTTATTTCAGGCCAACCAACTGGGGAGTGAAAGCAACTTGAGAGGGAGGGGAGAATTCACAAAGCAGATCATCCTCTAGTGACAAAATGACACAGTTTCTCAGTGTCATTCAAACCCCAAATGTCAGACATTTGCCTGGGGCAAACTGCTCAAGGGAAGCTGTGGACATTTAAAGCCAGAAAATGCATTTTTTGTGCCTCACTTTGCTGCTTCTGTCACTTACACAACAAGAAACATGGCCTTTCTGCTATTCCTGACTGAGAAGATCTGTTCTGGTCTGAAGATGTAAATCTCTGCTTTTCTATCAGTAATTATATCATAATGTGCTGGATATCTCTGGAAGCATAGCTGGATAGAAAGACAAATAGTATTTCCTGTGTTGCCACTGAGAATTGTAAAATAAAAAAGCAAAGTCAACTGGAAGTTTTCTCTGGTGGTCCAGCTGTTAAGGTGAGGAATTGTCAGAACTGGGCTGGTTCAGATACCGTTTTTTTCAGCAAACAGGTACAAGATAGACTTTCTCACAGCTTTTAGTCCTAAACAGCTTTTAGTCCTTTTTTCCCTTTGTTGAGGTCGAATGTCCTGTACTGGCTTGTTTTAAAGCTAGAATTGACTGGATCTTACCCTAGTTACTGAAACAAAGGTCTCTCAGTGAGGATTTCATTCTGATTCTTATATTCCATGAATCTCAGTCACTCTTAAGTTAGGCCAGTTGCATCTGTGGGGCAAGAATGCGCCACCTCTGTTTGAATTTCCAGAGAAAGTTCACTAATCATTCAGTTAACATGCATCACAAAGTGACTGTCCTCCAAATCCTACTTGAAGCCTTAGAAACCTATTTCTTGAGTTTTAATTTAACCTTTGTTATAAATATTCCCACTGAACAGAATGAAATTCTTGATTCAAAGCTGCAGTTGAGCTTAAAATAAATTGGGAGAGATGGTGAGAAGCCTCTGGGGTGGAAAGGAAGCACCACAGCGCAGAGGGAACGGCTGCAGATCCATGCTGAGATACCACAGTGACACTCTGAGGATGTCAGTGGTGCATACAAGTGCTTCTGCTGAGCTGAGCTTCCATAGGCAGCCCCAGGTGGGAGCTTGGAACTACTGCAACAAAAATATTTAAGTATCTGAGTGTTAAAACATGAGACTGAGAAAGGCAGTCGCTGGTTGTGCAGATATTCTGTGTGTGCCTAGTCTTTTCCATAAAAGCAGAGAGACAAGAAGCTCTTACAGCTTCAGGACCTAAATTATTTCATTGGCCTGCATGGGTAAAATTAATACACAAACCCAAGATGATGGACCAAGTCCAATCTTATAATACCAGTGAGTATTTCTGTGAATTTAATGAACCTGAAATTGTTGAAAATTATGGGCTTGATTTTCTATTAGTTGTGTGCACAGCTTGCTGTTATCCAAATGCTTTATACAGGTGTGAAAGTTCAATATATTTACTTGTTTTCTGGTGCCTTAGAATAAATTAACCTGCACTGACTCATGCAGCTCGTAGGTTCCTTCAGGATTTATCTTAGTTAAAGGACTTTTGCAAGACTTCAAAAGACAGTAATAGATAACATGATGGGGTAGGAGAATTCTTGATACCAAGGTTGCTTTAAGTGCCTGTTTCTCTGTAAAAGCCTAAACATCATAGAATCTCAGAATGGTTTGGGTTGGAAGGGATCCTAAAGATCATCTGTTCCAACCCCCTGCCAAGGGTAGGGACATCTCCCACTAGACCAGCTTGCTCCAAACCCTGTCCAACTTGGAAAAATGCTTGTTAAAGTCAGTGTTCGTAGTAGTAAAAAAAGGTCAAAGGCCTAAACAAACAGAAAGCCATCCTTTGCCTCCCCAGACTTCTAGCAGTTATTCTGTATTGAAATTAGCTACCTTCTGTTATTTAAATCTCTGCTTAAATGTGACACTTCTGCAAAGTTTTCTTTTAAAAATAACTAAGTGGAAATTTGCAGGGGAAGTGGATATTCTGTGAGTTCAAACCGGATGAATAAAAATAAACATCTTCTTTAGGTATTTTGATCCAACAACTGGAAAACTCAGCAGATCAGCCACTAGCCCAGATGGAAAGAAGTTGCTGAGGACATTCTGCCAGCTAGTTCTGGATCCTGTTTTTAAGATACAACACGATTTTTTTTATTTGATTGCAAGGGTATAAGCGTAGACTTTTTTAGTTTAGCAGGTTAACCCTTAGGAAGGCCAGCCTTCTTCTAGAGTAAGTCCATACTTTCTGTAGAGACTAGAAACAAGAACACTGTGAAAAATGTCGGACAGAAGTAGAAGGCAGCAAATCTGAATGGTCTGTTACCTGGAATAACATATTCAGCATGTCACTAAAGATTTGAGTGTAACCCCCTTCTCATCAGATTTTGGAACTTCCTTGGGAATTAGGAATGTTTGATGTATTTTGTGAATCTTATATTGTATGATCTTTGCAAACAGCTTCTCAAACAAAAGCCCAGAACAGAAGCACCAGAGGGTATCCAGTTGTGTAACATGTTTATGATATATGGTAAACAAATCCTGTCTCTGTTACATTACTTACTCTGGTTGCTGTAAAACTTTTAGAATTTTAATGCCATTATTAATTTCAAAAAGGAAGGGGCAGCCAAACGGATAGAGGAACTTGATATTGAGGTATCAAGGTAAACATTGAAGATTGAGACACAGAAAGAAAACCCCTTCTTAAGGTAACCTGGCTTTTCCACATCATTAGAACTGCCATTGTGGTGTTATTTCTCACCCTTGAGCTGTAGAATGGCAACAGTCCTTTGGGTCCTTTTAAAATCCACATAAATTTACCTTAATTATCTTATTATAATCTGGTCAGTGCTAACTTCGTGTGTGAGGAATGCCACAATTTGAAATAAGGTGCTTGAGAAGGTACTGCACTGAATTTGTCAGGGAGATAACAGGATTTGAGTGTGGTGCTGAATTTTGTGCGGTGGAGAGGAATTTTTTATTTCATACTAGAAAAAGACACCAGCCTCCCTGCCTCTTCTCCAGTGTCAGTGCAATGCTGATACAAATGCTGTGGCTCTGTAATCAGAAATGGGATTTCTGTGGGCTCTCACAGATTGCAGTGTCCCCAAGAAGACTGAATTCCTTCCAGTCAGCCCCTGGAAGAGCAAAGTCTGAAAGCACATCAGCACTTTCTGTGCAGCACTGAATGCTAAGAGAAGAGACTTCAAGAAACTGCCCACTTCCTTTTGTAACTAGTGGTCTCCTCACATTTGTTAAAACCCACAGGAAAAGGGGGTACATGTGTAAGTTTAATTATTCACTAGGGAAGAAAAATCGTAACACATTACTGTGGCAAGTGGCCAGAGATTTAATAAAACATTTGGGTTTATTTTTTATCTTCTCTGTATGGGAGGTACAACCATAAAATATTGCTATTGGTGGACCTTGTTAGTGTTGTAATCTGTTGTCACCAGAGAAGGTCATCCATGGCTCTTTTTCAGGAACTTAATATAACCCAACCTTTGGCTGGAACATAAGTCACCAGACCAAGGAAAAACAGAATGCAGTAAGTGACAGTTTTTAGTAATTCAAACATAGAGTTGTGTCCAAATTGCTTCTTCTAGCTAAGTATTTTACTCATACCTTTAAGATTAAGTAGTCAGCGGGAATTTCATATGGTTGTCATGAGTTTTTGAATTGAATTGAATTGAATTGAATTGAATTGAATTGAATTGAATTGAATTGAATTGAATTGAATTGAATTGAATTGAATCGAATCCCTAGGTGAGGCCTTCTACACAGACTCCAAGAAGTTTATTTTCTTGTTGATTGGTATGTTTGCTGAACCAAGTTTCAATTCCAACATGAATTTTGGATTCCTAGCCGATGCATGATGTGCTGATGGCTTCCTATTGGACATGCCTTGCTTCAGATCATCACCATTCACCTATCTTACCCTGTAACAGCAAAAAATACCACTGTGCTCTCTTCTATGAGGGACAACCTAACAATGAAGCTCCTTTGGGGAAAAAAAAAATTATTTCCACAATACCAAGGACTCTCAAAAATAGAGCACTTCTAGTGCACACATGAGCAAAACTGCCTAAAATGTATTAACTTTCTGTGTTATAATTAATAATTTGGAACTGTTGAACAGCGTATTGTGAAGAGAAAACAAGCAACAAAAAAGCCTTGGGGCACCACACATGAAGTTTGATTTATGTGTGTATTGTGTATTGGACTAACGTTTTTCCTTTTGAATTTACAAACCCCCTTTCTGTCCAGATATTGCCAAATGTATGTACAACCCCATAAGCATATTTAGAATCTGTGTAGATGGTCCCTCTTCTATGACTGAGCCATTGTAGCCTTTTTAATAATGCATATAGCATTATTGGCTCACATATTGGGCCGACCACTTTGCCGGGAGCTTTCCCTTTTCTATTACAGTCATGTTCTTTCCATCAATTACTGCATAACCCGATGCCTGTTTCCCTTCTATTACTTGTGAAGAGCCATCCACAAAAAGGATTTCTCCCTCGAGGAAGGGATGTTCCACCAAGTCTTCCCTGATTTTAGTCTGTAGTTCTATGGTCTCCAAACACCAGTGCTCCAGTTCTTCCTCTGGTTCCCCATATAAAAACTGGGCTGGGTTTTGTATCCGCATGGTGGTCAATTCCAAATTCTCACTATTATTCAAAAGTAACTCGTATTCAGGAGCCGACTATCTGTAATCCATTGGCTTGCACTTTTACTTAAAATGGATTTTAAATCATGTGGGGTGTACACTTTTATTTTATTTCCAAAAGCCAGCTTGTAACCTTCTTCTGCCAGAACCACAGTGGCAGCCACTGCCTGAAAGCAGGTTGGCCACCCCCTCACTACTGGGTCCAGCAACTTGGATATATATGTGATGGGCTTTCTCACTCTGCACCAATTCTGTGCAAGTACTCCATACACCACCCCTTCTTCAACGTTAACGAATAATTCCAACAATCTGTCTAAATCAGGTAGGCTTAGTACTGGAGCGGTCATCAGTTTTTCCTTTAATTCTTTTAATTTTTCTTTGTCATTCTCGTCCTAATTTCGAGGCTCTTCTTCAACCGATTTATCATATAGAAATTTAACTAATTTGGTGTGCCCATCTATCCATAATTTGCAATACCCAATCAGTCCTAATATTTTCCTCACATAAGTTTTTGTCTTTGGGGCTGGTAATGATAATATTCCTTGTACTCTATTCAAATCTAATTTCTTATAACCTTGTCCAATTAAATGTCCCAAATATTTTACTTCACGTTCCACAAACTGCAATTTCTTTTTCGACACTTTTAGGCCCTTCTCACCCAGGAAATTTAGTAATTTAAAGGTTGTTTCTTGGACCTCCTCTTTTAATTTTCCAGATATCAGTAAGTCATCAACATATTGCAAAATTTGGACATCCCCAGTTAGTGCAAATTGCCTCAAGATTTCCTTCATGGCCTGGCTGAACAAAATTGGAGATTCAGTGAAGCCCTGGGGTAAGCGGGTCCACTGCAGTTGTTGTTTTCTTCTGGTGTTTTCATCATGCCATTCGAAAGCGAACCACCCCCGACTTTCTTCTTCCAATGGGCAGGCCCAAACACATCCTTCAAATCAATTATGCTGAACCATGCACGTCTCGATGGCACCTTGCTTAATAGAGTATATGGATTGGTTACTAGAGGATATCTAGCGATGGTTTGTTTGTTCACTTCCCTCAGATCTTGCACCAATCTATATGTACTATCAGGCTTTTTAACCAGTAGTATCGGGGTATTATATGGAGACATGCATGGTTCCAAGATTCCATCTCTAATTAAGTCCTTTATTATTGTTGTTAAACCTTGTCTTCTTTCTCATGAAATGGGATACTGTTGGACCCTATTTGGTGGTATATTCTGTTTCATTTTAACTTCCATGGGAGGGATATCCAATAGTCCGTGACCTCCCCCTTCTGCCCACACTTTCAGGTTTATGGCTTCCTCATCTTCTTGTTCAAGCATCATTATTTTGGCAACCATCCACCTTTCCTCTGGGACCACACCGATCCCCAGTTGCATTTCTAAGTCCCAACCTAATAGGTTACATCCTTATTTTGGAATATATAGAAGGTCCACACGCCCTTCCCTAGAATTTCCTTTTATGTGAACCTGTTCTATAATGGACACATCAGATGGGTCATTTTTAGCACCTTTGGCTTTACATTTTTGACTGCTCAATTTGCAGCCTCTCAGGAGCCTGGAAATACATGACCAATCTGCCCCAGTATCAACTAAAAATTCATATTCCTCCCTCTGGGGGCCAATTTCCAAATTTACCAGGGGCTCTATCTGATGTTTACTTCCATCCCCCAGAGTGAAGAGCTCCCGACACCCTTAGTCATCCCCTTTTAAAATTTTCTCGAGTATGTCTTGCTCTTCTGCTGTTGTCTCGTTCAGACATCAATGTCTGCAAAACCTCTGTATGTCTCCCTTTGTATGACAATAATGACAAATTACATTAGCAACCCATGATGCTTTTTTGACCCATCGGGCTCCACCTTGTCTTCTCCTGCTCCCTTTGGTTCATCTCTCCCAGCTCCAACACCTCCCTTTGGTTTATCTTTCCCCGCTCTAACACTTTCCCTGGCTATAGCCACCATAATTTTTGCCTTGGTCTTAAGTCTTTTCCTCCTCCCTTCTCAGGTACACCTTCTGAGCCTCTCTTAAAAGTTCATTGAGACCTTTTTCTTGCCAATCATCTAATTTCTCCAGCTTTCTCCTAATGTCAGTTCACGCCCTCATTACTGACGCAGTGCAGTCCCTTCAAGGTTTAGCCCAGCCTGGCAGCTCAATGCAACTGGCTGCATCCACAGGGTTCAACCAGCCAGCAGTTCCCAAAGACCCACTGAGATCCAAGGATCGTTCAGTGGAGTGCTTCCTCAAATGCTGTGGGGGGGTGGTAATCCAGGCACTGAAGGCAGAGACAAGGAATGAGAGCGGACTCTCTGGGAGCACAGTTCCAAGGTTTATTCACAGAGGGTTGCTCAACCAAAGGAGGAAGAGCCAGAGAGCCCCAAGCTCGGGGTACAGCAACTTTTATACCGAGGAGGGGAAAAGGGTGTCAACCTAAGAGTGTCCAATGGGGAAGACTTGGGGGAGGATACAGGGGGGCAGACTCCTTCCGTCCAGGGGCCAATGGTAGGGGAATGGATTGACTGACGGGGAAAGTATCCATTGGGGCCTCAAGTAACTAGGGGAATTCCAAAGGGGCGGATGGCAGTTGGGGAAGAGTGACAGGGACTAGGGGTAAGGCCAGGATGACTGACAAAGAGGCTTCTGAAACAGGGGCGGAGGGCCACACCATAACTGGGCAATGGGAGGTTCTTAGGAAGGCTCAATGGGGAGGAGCAGGGAGGAATATTCCATTATACATAGAACCATGGGGTTAAACAGAACATACCAACGGTAATTATACACTTTCAAAACATAACTAGAATAGTCTAAGCAAATCCTGGAAACCAAAGTTCATAACATTCTGAGAGGCTGGTACCCGCACCACCACACATTACAAATTGTACTTTTACTAAGACTTGCCCCTCTGGGCTTTCTGGGTCTATGCTGGAATATAGCTGGAAATTCCTTTCTAACCTTTCCAGCCAGGCACTGGGCGTTTCATTTTTTTCTTGTTGGCTATCAAAAGCAAGTCTTGCATTGCTGGTCCTAGAGACCATCTCAGATGCCTCTCACTATCAAAGATCTGTAATCTCTCATGTTTCTTCTTCCCAATTCATCATTCGGGTCCCAATCTGGTTGTTGGTTTGGCATTTTCTCTTCTCCCCAAGGGCCAATCCTATTCTCCCTTTCCCAGATTCTCATACCTGCAGCCAGTATCATTTGAGTTTCTTCAGGGGAGAAAAGAATGCCCAAAATAGATTTTAACTCTTCCCAGGTGTATATGCTGGGACCAAGAAACTGGTCTAATTGATTGGATATTCCAATTGGGTCTTCGAATAGGCTATTTCTCTTTTAAAATTCCTTACTTCTGAGGCAGTCAGTGGTGCATTTACAAAGCCTATTCTCCCTCTGGCCCATCCCATGGGTACTTCTCTCAAAGAAACAGTTTCTCAAGTTCCTCCTCTCTAGATTGGCATTTCTTAACTTGGTATCGAGTATTGTAACTATGACTTCCCAAGTCTCTGTCTGATCTTTTCTGTTCTTCTACTTTCACATGATTACAACAACAGTTCTGATTGCCACTCTGTATACTTTGAGAGTTTACTGTTTTCTGTTCCATAGATTGGGGCATTGGAGAAAAAGTAAGGGGAATTGACTGTAATGTAGGGGGTACCAGAAGAGGGGTAGGTTGGCTCTGAGGTACTGCTTAACTCCCGGTTAAGGGAGCCGGGTTGGACTTCTGGGAAAGCTAGGGAAGGTGTAAGCAGGATAGATAGGGTTTGAGATACCAGAGGCGTGAGAGGAATAGATGGGGTTTGGGGTGTTTGGTGATGCACTACAGGTGGAGCTGGAGGATAGGGAGGAGGAAGGTGATCCAAAGGATCCCATTTCCTTTCGGTATTTCCATCCTTTTCTTTACCTCTTTTTCTTTTGTCATCTTGTAAACTCTTACCTTTTTATCCCAAATTTCCTTGTCTAACTAGCAAGCTGCATACTGGGCTTCTTCCTCATTTTGGGGTTCTTTTTGATATATAAATTTATTAAGGGCCACACACAACCATTTTCCTTTTGAACCATACTGTGGCCAATAAACAGGCCCCTTCTGTATAGCTATTTTTGGCCAAATTTCAACGAAATATTTTATCATTTTTATCTTGTCCAATTTTCTTAAATTTTCATCACTATGCCAGTGCTCCAGCATCTCCCTCAACGGGCTGTTGGGAGGGATGTCCTTCAACTGAGCCTTTCTTTTCTTTTGCTTTTGGGAGTTTTTCCCAGCACACTGACCCATTTTAACCGATTTGCTAGAGGTAGTGATTAAATGTTCCAAACTAAAATTCAGGGTATAGAAAAACCAGTGGGATTAAAGGAGGACACTGTCAATTCAAGGGAACTCTATGATGGGAAAAAAACTGAAATGTAGGAACAAAAATGGCTGCCAAAGAAAATACACAAATTATAATTAAATATTTCAAAATTAAATTCAGGGTATGGAAAACCCAGAGGAATTAAAGGAAGAGACTGTCAAGGGAACTCTATGATGGGAAAATAACTGAAGCATGGGAACAAAAATGGCTGCCTAAGAAAATATACACACCCCGTGGGAATATAAAATTGTTGTGAGAAAACTACAAACAAAATGGCTGCGAAACCGGAAACCGGACGAAGCCTTGGGCTCTTCTGGCCCCTCCTATTGAAAGACTGTGGTGGTGCAGGAGCCTGGCCAATGGACAGTCCTGGACTCATTTCTACAGAGACATCTTTCAATAGTTTAATTAGGTTTGAGTATGTTATAGTTATATTGTTGTTATCTTGGTATGTTCCATTTGTTTCCCCCTTGGTTGATGTAACTTAAGATTGTTCCACTTTTTACCCCTCCCCGTGGCCCTCCTTAAGTACCTCCTCCTGCCCAAGTTTAGTGTGGTCCTCCGCCCCAGTTCTAGAAACCTCCCTGCCAGTTTTCCTAGCCCAACCCCACTGCCCTGTCACTCTTTCCTAACTGCCACCCGCCCCTTTGGAAATCCCCTACCTACTCGACGCCCCAATGGACAATTCCCCTGCCCTTCAGCCTAGTTTGTCCCTATTGGCCCCTGGACAGAAAGAGTCCATCCCATATCTCCACCCTTGAGTCCCCCTGATTGGTTCAGTTGTGGGTGACACCCCTTTTCCCGCCCCAAGATAAAAGGGGCTGCACCACTGTCTCTGGGCTCTCTCCTTCGGGTGGGCTTGGGATTCAGGAATAAACCTTGGATTCGCACCTCTGGAGAGAGTCTCCTCCAATTCTTTATTTCTGCTCTTGGCGTCTGAACATCAACCTACCCTACCCTCGAGGAAGCCTGCTTCTGCCCTGAGAGTCATCGAGCTCCTGTGGAGGCACAGGTTACCACAGACCCAGAAGACGCAGCCCATCCCTAGGAGCTGCTAGGCTGGGCTGATACCTCTTGAGGGACAGGACACTGCGTCAAAAGACCACCTCTTTCTTAGAAATTGACACATCCCTTTTCCAGGGTGTCTCACAATTTTTCAATATGGCACTAGCCAACCACCACTAAAGACTCCTCTTAAGGTTATGAAATGGTGGAACCAGAGTATCTCCCCTCAGGGTCACAAAATGGCGATGCTGTGCTACAGATGAATTCCAAGATGGCCCTACCCTTCCAATGCCACTCACTCAGTGCGGAGCCCTCTGATGTAAAGCACTGACCGCAGCTTCAGCAGTCCTGAGACTTAACAATTTCCCAAACACAAGACGAAAATACCAAGTCTCAGCATCACACAGACAAGCTCACTCTCACCAATAAACACAGACTACTCCAGGTATGATAACTGCACCCAGACAGACCGGACTCTACTTTCATACACCAATCCTCCTGATAGGGGGTCTGGGGACTATTGGGTTTGCCTCACCCCAGAATCTCATCTATCAGGCTTCCCGCAATCACGCAATCAAATAAATTCACAAAATTGCATGAAATAATAGGTGGCTATTAAAGAAATCCTTACGCAGATACTACAAACAGAATGCGCCCAAGTAGTCTTGGGCTCCAACTTAAAAGGGTAAGCAACAAAAGGAACTTTTTGTTAACAGATATTTCAAACTTCCCTAAATTGGCAGGTTCTATTCTCCCTCTCACTTCTGGTAAGCGAGGGGCCCTCTCACAGCTGTGGCCTCTGCCTTCCCCGGCTTGTTGCCATTGCTGTGAAGCACTGTTCCCCTACCGGGAACTCGGGATCCTACTTTCCCCTTGGGTTAGGAATCTCCTCTTCCCCTGCCTGGAATGAGGCACTCTCCCACCTGGTGGTCTCCCTAACTTGAAGATCTCCAGGTAAGGAGTGTTTCCTTCTAACACCAAGGGTCCTCGTTCCCCAGGCACAGAATCACTCTTGGTCTGCCCTAAGGAACCTCCTCCAGGTGGTTTTGGCCGATGTGTCATCATGCCCCCCCTACAAATAACTCGGGGTCATACTTGCTCCACCGGCTCTTCAAGAACTTTACTCCCCCTACAACTCGGGGAGGGCCACATCTAATGCCAAACCCACCTCTTGGAGCCTCCTTCCTCAGGAGGACGAGAGCCTTAACAGGTAAGGGCAGCTAGAAGGGAAGTACTCCCCCATCTCCCGCTTTCAGGGGTCCCTAGGGGTACACACATTCATCTCCAGTCACAGGTCCACACTTGCTTCGGGGGTCTGCTCTACACAGCCCCCGTCTCACTCAGTCGCCACTACACACACACTTGTACCCCACCCCTAATGTCTTCGCCCCACTCCCGGTGCCTACCTGTGCACTGGGAGCCCTGCTCCCTCTCGGAGGGTCTCCTCCCTCTGGGCTGTCGTACTCCCACTGTTCNAGAGCCTTAACAGGTAAGGGCAGCTAGAAGGGAAGTACTCCCCCATCTCCCGCTTTCAGGGGTCCCTAGGGGTACACACATTCATCTCCAGTCACAGGTCCACACTTGCTTCGGGGGTCTGCTCTACACAGCCCCCGTCTCACTCAGTCGCCACTACACACACACTTGTACCCCACCCCTAATGTCTTCGCCCCACTCCCGGTGCCTACCTGTGCACTGGGAGCCCTGCTCCCTCTCGGAGGGTCTCCTCCCTCTGGGCTGTCGTACTCCCACTGTTCTTTGGGAAAGCCAGCTGTCCTTCCACGATCCCAGCATAATCCAAAGTCCAGGGTGGAAAAAAATCTTCCGGACACGTCTCCCTGGACTTCTACCCCGGGACCGCCTCTGGGCATGGCTAATCCCGGACGAGTCTCCAAAAATTGTAATAAACGAGGCTTTAATCTTTAAAAAGGGAAGAGTCACTCGTTTATTTTAAAAACAGTGAGAGCTGGAGCCTAGGAGTAGCCTAGGCTCCACTCAACAAGCCAGAGTTACAAAGAAACTTCAGTGTACACACTGGGTGCTCCCTNCTGTCGTACTCCCACTGTTCTTTGGGAAAGCCAGCTGTCCTTCCACGATCCCAGCATAATCCAAAGTCCAGGGTGGAAAAAAATCTTCCGGACACGTCTCCCTGGACTTCTACCCCGGGACCGCCTCTGGGCATGGCTAATCCCGGACGAGTCTCCAAAAATTGTAATAAACGAGGCTTTAATCTTTAAAAAGGGAAGAGTCACTCGTTTATTTTAAAAACAGTGAGAGCTGGAGCCTAGGAGTAGCCTAGGCTCCACTCAACAAGCCAGAGCTACAAAGAAACTTCAGTGTACACACTCGGTGCTCCCTCAGAGATAAACTCCTCTGCAGAACCACCCCGGGGTGGGGCCCCAAGACAGTCATTATAGCCTCTGCGGGTCTGTGATTGGTCTTTTCAAGTCCCCCCCACTCTAGTGGCTCGTTTCTAGGGGTTCGATTGGCTCACTGTCCAGTCCATTCAAAGTGCGTTGAATGATTGGTTGTATGTCCAGTGATTGATCCACTTCCTGGCCTCTGGTCTTCCAAGTTGTTGGTATCATTTTATATTGCATCACTCATAGAATATTCTAGAAAGTTCTCCCTCTTACCACTAGTCCACTGTCTTCTTCCATTTACATCCCCACCNGATAAACTCCTCTGCAGAACCACCCCGGGGTGGGGCCCCAAGACAGTCATTATAGCCTCTGCGGGTCTGTGATTGGTCTTTTCAAGTCCCCCCCACTCTAGTGGCTCGTTTCTAGGGGTTCGATTGGCTCACTGTCCAGTCCATTCAAAGTGCGTTGAATGATTGGTTGTATGTCCAGTGATTGATCCACTTCCTGGCCTCTGGTCTTCCAAGTTGTTGGTATCATTTTATATTGCATCACTCATAGAATATTCTAGAAAGTTCTCCCTCTTACCACTAGTCCACTGTCTTCTTCCATTTACATCCCCACCTAGTGGTTACACTGTAACATTACAACTGTATAAGTATGCAATGAAAATCCTCCCTAATTAACTTATTAACTCATCAATTAACATTACATTCAGAACATTAATTTCATTTATAACAAAATTCAATATTACTTTCGGAACATCAATTTCATTTATAACATTTATATGCTGGATGCTGATGTGTGGGGAACTACATTGCATTTATTTTAGACTCAGAGAACATGTGATTGACATCAGCAGGAATAGCATCAAGGAATGTTAGGATTAAATTCTAGCTCACAATTTTTTTGTAAAGGAGACAAAGCTCTTCTCTAATCCCAGAGTGCTTTGAGTTGGAAGGGACTTTCAAATCCATCTCATTCCACCCCTTGCCATGGCAGGGACACCTTCCACTAACCCAGGTTGCTCCAAGCCCCATCCAGTCTGGCCTTTGACACTGCCAGGGATCCAGGGACAGCCACAGCTGCTCTGGGCACCCTGGCCCAGAGCCTCCCCACCGTCACAGCCAGGAATTCCTTCCCAAGATCCCATTTCTCCCTGCCCTCTGGCACTGGGAAGCCATTCCCTGTGTGCTGTCCCTCCATGCCTTGTCTCAAGTCCCTCTGCAGCTCTCCTGGAGTCCCTTTATGACACGGCACAGTGTCCACCAGGAGTGAGAGCCCCTGCTGCTTCGCCCGGCAAGAACTGCCTGTGCCTAGATGGGGGCTGCCCTCCCCAGAGCTCGAGTGGTAGTGCCGAGCAGGGAGGCGTCTGCTCTCAGGGCACTGCTGCCAGCTCGTACAGTGTATCGAGGAGCCAGGAGAGAAACAAGGGACCGACCCATCTCTGGTGTGTCCAAGACTTTTAATTTCTTGAAAGGAAAGCAAATGAACAAGGCACAGATCCTGCTGAGACAAGATCTTTTAACGGGGGGAGGATCGAAGGGAGGGTACATTCCGGGAACCAGTCAGGGATTAGTGAGGGAGGAGTAGGGGGAGGGAGTTTATACCATCTGACCAATAGATATATACCGGTGGGAAATGACATTATAAGGGCCCAATAGGGCATCGAAGGACTTAGAACTTTCTCGAGGGAGGGATTAGGCTTTGAGGGGATTGACAGGACCCTAGGGAGGGGTTTGGGTGATGGATAGGGAAGGTGCTGGAATAAGGGAAGGGGAATAACCATACTGAGGAACCAGGGGAGTGGATTTTACAAGACTGACATAAGATAGGGAGGAGTTGAGGGTACATAACATTTCTTGGGGAGGAGGGGGGAAACTCGGAATATACCAAATGAACAGAAGGGGTTACAAAACTTTTACAATAATAAAGGAAATACAGAACAATAAACATAACAGCTTAAGGAGTTCTTGAAGTCCCAGGTTGCCCACCAGCACATGTTTAGGCCCTGCCAGGGGCTCGGAGCTCTCCCTGGAGCCTTCTCTTGTGCAGGTGAGCAGCCCCAGCTCTCCCAGGATGGCTCCAGAGCAGAGAGGCTCCAGGCCTGGCAGCATCTCTGTGGCCTCCTCTGGGCTGGCTCCAGCAGCTCCAGCTCCTTGTGCTGTTGGAGCCCAGGGCTGGGGCAGCTCTGCAGGTGGGGTCTCAGCTGAGTGGGGCAGAGGGGCAGAATCTCCCCTCCCCTGCTGCCCATGCTGGGGCTCAGCCCAGGGCAGGGGGGTTCAGGGCTGGGGCAGGTCCAGCTCTCACCCACAGCACCCCCAGCTCCTTCTCCCAGGGCTGCTGTCACTGCATTTTCCTGCCAGCTGATACTTGTGTTTGCAACTAGCCAATCTTTGAATCATTTGAGGTGGAAAAGACCCTTAAGACCATCAAATCCAACTACAAAACTAACCATGGCAATACCAGAGATGCAAAAGATAAGACACCTAAGTGTGTTTTCACATTTGATTCCAGGAAACCCCAATAGCTCTGTTCTAACTTTGTTTAGATCAGTGATGCAAAGACTTTGAGAAGGGCTGGACTCAGTATTCAGAAGGGCTGCACTGAGAGTCCTGTGTTCACCTCTCTGGCACCCAAAATAAGAATGTTGGAATGAGTCTGTGGGAGGCCACAGAGATGCTGCCAGGCCTGGAGCCTCTCTGCTCTGGAGCCAGCCTGGGAGAGCTGGGGCTGCTCACCTGCACAAGAGAAGGCTCCAGGGAGAGCTCCGAGCCCCTGGCAGGGCCTAAAGGGGCTCCAGGAGAGCTGCAGAGGGACTTGGGACAAGGCCTGGAGGGCCAGCACACAGGGAATGGCTTCCCAGTGCCAGAGGGCAGGGAGAGATGGGATCTTGGGAAGGAATTGCTGTGTGTGAGGGTGGGCAGGCCCTGGCACAGGGTGCCCAGAGCAGCTGTGGCTGTCCCTGGATCCCTGGCAGTGCCCAAGGCCAGGGTGGACATTGGGGCTTGGAGCAGCCTGGGAGAGTGGAAGATGTCCCTGCCCATGGCCAGGGGTGGAATGAGATGGGCTGGAAGGTTCTTTCAAACCTAAACCATCCTCATTCTGTGATTCTAGGAGGGTTTTTATTCTAAATTTCTGAGAAGGTTAAAAAGAAATAGCAAAATGTGGGTGTGTAGATTAATTATATTGTTCTTTATAAATTACCTTTCCTATGGGAGATTTATTTGGGTTTTTTTTCCATCTTTCTGTCACTGTAAACCTTTTGGATGACAAGCAATGGGTATCCTAAATAACCAAAAACAGTAGAAAGAATTGGGTTTTCTAAATAAACTCTTTTGGAAGTGCTTAAACATTAACTTCTGGCCTTTGAATAACTGGATTTTCTTAGTAAATTAAATCTTTCCATGAAAAGCCTGGAAAATACATTCCGTCCTAAAAATATTTGTTTATCTCTAAGCCCAGCTACTCACATACCAATTTGTCTTAACTGTCTTAAAAGCAATTGGAAGATTTAAAACCTACTCTAAAAATTAATTCCAGACCACAGTGCTGGGTGGTGAGCAGGAAATACACCAGCCCAGCTGCTGAAAGAACGTCCTGGCCATCAGGGCTGAAGGATGTGAGTGCAAGGACAAAAGAGCAAAATGGAGAGTTTTTTCATCTCTATGACTTGTGAGACCTATCCTGGCAAAGCAGGGGAGTTTTGCAGCTGTAGCCACGTTTCTAAACCAAATTGATGGTTGTTTTAGGTACAGTATTTATCAGACCGCTTGTCAGCCTGTTGTCCTGTACATCTTCAGTTCAGAACATCTCCAGTTCAGATAATTTACTCCTTTTTTCCTGGCAGCCAGCTCCTCCAGGCTTTGCTGCCAGCAGAGGGTGCCAGAAATATGTGGCAACTCCTGCACATTCAGACTTTTCCTTTTCAGGTTGGGTTTCCATCATTTTAAGTAAAGATTTTCCTTTCCAGCAAGCCTGGGAGGAAGAATTGGTCACCAGCAACAGCAGGGTAGAAAATTTAGTGCCAGTTTGAAGCTTTAAAATGAGTACACAGTGCCAGCCCAAGGAGTTTCAATGGCAGGAATCCTTGTGAATCCTTAGGCTACTTTTAAAATAATAAAATAATCTTCTTATGCTGCCCCCGAAACTGCAGCTTTTCCCTGTGGTACAGAGCCCTTCCTCGGGTACTGGGGTTTGTTTGTGTGCCCCATTTCGCCCCTCCCTGTTTAAAAATGCCCTTCAGGAGTATCCCGTGACATTGGGAGGCTTCACGGGGCCCATTTGGAGCTCTCCACATGGAAAAACTGCAAGAAATAACATGTTTTATTTTGGAGGTGGCTTCTTTCAAAGCGTCAGTGTGGTGTCTGCTGAAGTAATCTATCATGAAATAAGAGATGCTCAACTTTTAAAGTCTAAAGTGTCAATCTGACTTCTTAATAATTTACATATGCATGTGGCTGGGTTTGGGCATTTTAGGGTTTTTTTTTCCCATGTTTAATTTGTAGCCCTCTGTACCTGTCCTACTGCACTGCTGCCTTTCCCACGCAGGAGGGCCCAAGCTGGCTGAGTGTGTTCAGGGCTTTGTTTGTGTTCCCCTTCTGGAACCTTCTTTGCAGTAATTGCTTTGGTAAGAATAGAGCCACACTGCACAGGTTCATAATAAAGGACAGGCTGTCACTGTACATCATGTTTTGTGTCCTGTTCCTTTCCTAACAGGTGCAACCACTCCACTTCTCACCTCGACGCCTTCTGAACACTGAATTAACACTTCTGAGTGCTCATAATAGCCCAAGGAGCTCAAGCTGACCAGGTCAGTTCCTCTGACATGTGAAACACCTTTTTCTCTGTGTCCTTTCTGTCTATCTGAATTGAATTTCACCTTTTCATTGCCAATTAACTTGGTCACATGAGATCCTCCTGCAGCTGGGAGTTGGCTTCACTTTTACCTGCTTTAAGGAATTAATTGGAAAGCAGCAGTTCCCTAGCTACCATTAGGGTGTTCAAGTTTTGTCTATGCAGAAACTCACAATAAGCCAGGTCTCTTTTTTCCTGTAGCAGGCTCATCCCTTTTTAATTTTACTTTTTTTCCCTTCCCACTCACTTTTACTGCCAATTTGAGACCCAACCCTGGCAGCCAGATTTTTCCAGTGTATCCTTGATCATTGGCATATTTTGCCTGGGCATCCTTGGCAAGTTGTGGCTGCAGCAGGCAAAGGCTTCAAGGAGTTTGTTCCACCTCTGGATAACTACCTAGGTAAGTTGGGATCAATTCTGTTTTATGGTGTGTGATGTACTGCCCAGTTTTGTCCTGGTAGTTTCCTCTTAAAACCAGGAAGGAAATGGAAAATTTTTAGAGCATCACATTGCATACACACAGAGTGTTAAGAAAGTGTGGTGATGGCATGATCATCTAATTAAAAAAAATAAAAATTACATCCTAATTTGCCTTATGTGGTTGTAGTTCCCTATATGTTGTCTGTGATCACTCCTGCCTGTGTCAAAAACCCACATTAAAAAAAGCCACCTAGGACTAATGGTGTTCTTTACAGTTTGCCTAAACCACAATTGTTTTTAACCTAGAAATTGCCTCCCTTCACTGTTGCTCTTGGAGGAATTCCTGCTGATGGTCAAGTTTTGTCCTCTCCAGACAGAAGGTATGTTCCTTGATTTCCTAATAGGAATCCTCTGTGCTCTGGGGGCTGGATGGCAAAAGGCTGGCAGTTCAGAAACACAGAATCAATTAGGTTGGAAAAGGTCGTCAAGTCCAACCTGTGACCCCAACACCACCTTATCAACCAGACCTCGGTCACTGAGTGCCATGTCCAGTCTTTTCTTAAACACCTCAGGACGATGATTCCACCACATCCCTGGGCAGCCCCTGCCAATGCCCAATCACTCTGTGAAGAATTTCTTCCTAACCATCCCCTGGTGCAGCTTAAGACTCTGTCTTCTCCTCCTGTCCCTGTTCCCTGTGAGCAGAGCCTGACCCCCCCCGGCTGCCCCCTCCTGTCAGGGACTTGTGCAGAGCCACAAGGTCCCCCCTGAGCCTCCTTTTCTCCAGCCTGAGCCTCTCCCACCTCCCTCAGCCGTTCCTCACAGGGCTTGTGTTCCACACCATTCACCAGCCCTGTTGCCCTTCTCTGGACATGCCCCAGCTCCTCCATGTCCTTCCTGAGCTGAGGGGCCCAGAACTGGACACAGCACTCAAGGTGCAGCCTCAAGGTGCCGAGTACAGGGGAAGAATCCCCTCCCTGCTCCTGCTGGCCACACTATTCCTGATACAGGCCAGGTGCCATTGGCCTTCTTGGCCACCAGGGCACACTGCTGGCTCATGTTCAGTTGGCTGTGGACCAGCACCCCCAGGTCCTTTTCTGCCTGGCTGCTGTCTAGCCACTCTGTCCCCAGCCTGTAGCACTGCAGGAGTTGTTGTGGCCAAAGTACAGGACCTGGCACTTAGACTTGTTAAACCTCTCATTGTTGGACTCTGCCCATCTATCCTGATGCCTTAAATGGCTCCCTAGAAAGAGAGACCAGACAGGAATAAAGGAATAAAGGAGGGATGGATTGGAAAGGCCTTCAGAGGTACACTCTGGGCTCCAGAGGCTCCTGCCTCAGTGCATCCCAACATGGACAGGGACAGCTCACGAGTTCTTCCCACTTGGATCTCAGCATCAATTCCCCAAGCAGAAGCCAGGCAAGGATGGAATTTGCCCAAGCTTGCCCCCCTGTCCCCAAGATTGTGGTTTGCAGTTGTTGGACCTAGGAGGGTCTGGGTGTCCTTGGAGAGCTGGAGAGGCTTTGTTGTGTGTGTGTGAGCATGAGAGAACAGCACTGAACGAGCTACAGGGAACTGCAGAGTTACACTGGGCAGGGCAGGGTTGGAAAATATAAAAGTTAAAACCTAAGGCATCAATCCAGCCTGTCCAGATCCCTCTGCAGAGCCCTCCTGCCCTCCAGCAGATCACCACAATTTGCTGATGGTGGCCTCAATTCCCTCATCCAGATGGTAAGTAAAGATACTAAACAGGACAGGGCCCGACACCAATCCCTGAGGACACCACAGTGACTGGCTCCCAGCTGGATGTGGCACCATCCCCACCACTCTGGGCCTGGCTTCCAGCCAGTTTGTGGCCCAGTGAAGAGTGCACCTGTCCTAGCCCTGGGCTGCAGCTTTCCCAGGAAGGTGCTGTGGGAGGTGGTGGTAAGGACTTGGCTGAAGTCCAGTTAGACACATCCACAGCCTTCCCCTCATTCACTAATCAGGTCACCTGGGCATGAAAGGAGATCAGATTTGCCAGGCAGGACCTGCCTCTCCAAAACCCATGCTAGCTGGACCTGATCCCTTTGCCACCCCATAGGTGCCATGTGATGGCATATGTGATCTGTTCCATAACCTTGCCAGGCACCAAGGTCAGGCTGACAAGCCTGGAGTGTCCTGGATCCTCCTTCTGGCCCATCCTCTCTTCTGATGGATGAGGTCACCCACCCACTGAAACCTTCAGTCATCTGGAACCTCCCCAGCAAGGCAGAACTGATGGTAAGTGACTGGAAGTGGCTGGCCGGGCTCCTTGCCCAGCTCCCTCATCCCTCCAGGATGGATCCCAGCTGGTCCCATAGACTTGTGACCATTAAGTGGCTCAGCAGGTCACCAGCTGCTTCTTCCTGGATAACAGGGGATCTATTCTGCTCTGTGTCCCAATCTACCAGCCCAGGAGGCCACTTGTCCTGAGGACAACCTGTCTTCTTGTTGAAAACTGAGGCAAAGAAGTACCTCAACCTTTTCCTCATCTTTGATAACTGTATTTCCCCCTCATCCAATAAAGGAGGTTCTCCTTGCCCCTCTTTTTGCCATTAATGTATTTATAAAAACATTTTTATTATCCTTCGAAGAAGCAGCCACTGTTAAGTTCTAATTGCTGGGAGGCTTTCACCTCCCCAGTTTTCTTTCTGCATGACCTAGCGACATCCTTGAACCCTTCCTGAGTTACCTGCCCCTCTTCCCAATGGTGATGCACCCTCTTTCCCCCCCCAAGTTCTTTGTCTCCTACAAGAGGCTTTACCTACAAGTCTCCTATAAGTTAGTCTCCTATAAGAGACTCTACCTATATCTACAAATTCCAGGCAAGCCTTCCAGCACCCACCACCTAGATTTAAAGCAGATACAGGAAATCTCTGCTAATATTGGAATCACAGACTCTAAGAATCATTTCTATTGGAAAAGATCACAAAGGTCATTAAGTCCAGCTTGTGACCAATCCTCACCTTGATCAACAAGTCCAGAGCACTGAGTGCCACATCCAGGCATTCCTTGGATACTTCCAGGGACAGGGACTCCCAACACCTCCCTGGGCAGCCCCTTCCAGTGCCCAACAGCCTTTCTGTGAAGAAATTTTCCCTAATTTCCACCCTAAGCTTCCTCTGGCACAACTTGGAGGCCATTTGCTCTCTTGTAGCAGTTCAGGAATAGTATTCACTAAGGACTCACTGCTCTCCCCACACCATCCCCACCATTGTGGTGGCTGGAGAGAACTGGAGGCACAAAAGGTAAAGATCAGGGGTTGAGATCAGAACAATTTACTGGAAACAGCAATGAGATAAGAAAATAAACAGTAACACCAACAGTATTGATGAAAGTATACAAAAGGGAGAGAGATTCACATGCAAAGTGGTCACCGTGGAACATAAAGAACCGCAACCCCTCCACCCCCGACTGGGAGCCTCACCTTCCTCCCTGGCAATGTGAGGTGGTACAGAATAACCTCCAGGTCCTCGCCATGGCCCTCCCAGCTACTGCAAAAAGGAATCCTGTCCTGGCTGGAACCAGGACATCCTGTCCCTTGTTCCCTGTGAGCAGAGCCTGACCCCCCCCGGCTGCCCCCTCCTGTCAGGGACTTGTGCAGAGCCACAAGGTCCCCCCTGAGCCTCCTTTTCTCCAGCCTGAGCCTTTCCCAGCTCCCTCAGCCTCTCCTGGGGCTCCAGCCCCTTCCCAGCTCCGTTCCCTGCTCTGGACATGCTCCAGCCCCTCCATGTCTCTCCTGTCCTGAGGGGCCCAGAGCTGTCCCTGGGACTGGAGGTGTCCCAGCAGTGCCAGCACAGGGGACAGGCCCTGCCCTGGGGCTGTGTCACACTGTTTTCCAGTTCAGGAAATGCTGGAGTTCCTGCTGCTGGGCAGATGCAGAATCTCCTGGAGCTGGTGTGGTGGTGTTGGGCAGCGAAGTCCAGCGTCCATGGCTCTCAGACAGCTTTATCTGACACCAAGTATGAAAATAAGAAGCCAGCTTAGGCTGAGAGCCTTGAGGAAGGCAGAGCCTTTCTGTCACTAGAATTTTAGCAGCTAGCTCACTTCCAGAAACAGCAGAAAAAATCATAGCAAATGAAGGGGTGAGAAAAAAAGGCCAGCTGGTGCAGCAAGGCTTTCACTGCGTGCTGTTACCGGTGCAGTGGGGGGAACTTTGTGTGTCAACCTCATCAGCTTTACTTGCCTTCTGCAGCTGGCTCAAAGGTGTATTTGACACAGTTCACTCAAAGCAACCATAAACCCCCACAGTGGAAAGGAAGAGGCAAGAAGGGATCTCATCTTTTCTCCAACATTTTACTTGCGCTAGACATCGCGATGCATTTTAGGATTTGGTGGAAGAAAAATAAACCAAAGCCACACCTAGCAACACTGGCTAGTTTTGCTTTGCAGGGTGGGAGTGCTTACAGGCCACACCTCAGCTGAGTCCCCTGTCCCCCTCCCCACCCACCACAACAATTTCCTTGTTCTCTTGTGGAAGCAGGAGGATGGAAGGGGCACTGCTCTGCTCTGGGCCCCTGGTACGACCTCATCCTCAGCAGAGTTAAAGGATTTAGGGGTCACACAAACCTTGTAAATTACTGGAACTGCAGGAAAAATCACTCTTACCTAACACCTGCCTCACACCTTTCCTCACAGGGCCTGTGACAATCCAGCTCAAACGTCTGCAGTTTGTGCTGCTGCTGTCCTCGGTCTGGAAGATTTGAAGCTAAATGCAGCCCCTGACCACAACAGCTGAGGAATACAATCCTACCTCAGCTCCAATTAGTGCCTGCTACTCAGGGCACAGTAATTTACAAAATTGCAGCTGTATTTTATTATACCCTGAGTGGTTTAGAGCACATTATAAAAAAGGCACTTGTCCTACTTCAGTTTTCTGATGTACCCGGGAGATGTTCTCATCCCCTCAGCCCGTTCAGCCACACTCGAGCTTGACATTAAGAGCACAAACAACATCTTCAGCAGAGACCAGTTTTAAATCTTTTATTCAGAATTACTCTGTAACCTCTTTCCACACTCTACTTACAGGTCAAGTCGACGTGCAATGGTGATGCAGAAAGCACTGATCTGCTGCAGGCCGTCAGGAAAAAACTTCATGAAAAGCATGGTTTTATTGGAAATAAATCATGCTAGAAACTGATCCTTAACAGGTACAAAATACTAAACAGGTAACAAAAATAAAAGAAAGATTGGATGCACTATTAAGACCAACATATGAACTCAAGACTGCTGTGAAAAATCATACAAAAAAGGCAATAAGGAACAGTAATGCAGCATTAAAGGTGGGGGTACAGGGCAGACAAGAGTTACAAAACATCCTGTTTCAATATTTCTCATCCATGTACTTGGTTCAAATACTGTAACAGTACTGGAAGGCAAAATGCACCAGACATCCAACTGAAGAGATAAGAAAAAAGGAACACAAAATTAGCAGAAAAAGTAAAATCTGGTCATTAGTGAAGGAATAATCTCAAATACAGTTACTTAACAGAAACACAACACTTGGAAAAGCTGTTATTTCAGCATACATAGAAAATACCTTTATTCCAGCTCTATGGAAATGACTTGATTTTCCTAGTCTGTAACCTCTTCCACATACAGTACTGCTGAGGTTATCCCCAGAGGTGTGTGCGGGCAGACACTGCATACACACAAACAAAGCAGCACAGTCATCAGAGGAATAAAACGGGGAAGTTGTTCCCTTTGAAGTAGAAAAGCAACAATCAGGAGGCCAGGAAATGTCGGGCAACGCATCATTAAGTCCTAAACACACAATTCAAAATTAGGTGGGGACACTGTGCAGCTTTGGCTTCTATCTCCTAAAAAGCCAAGCCTCCCTCACAGTTCACGTGAAATACAGCAGCTACTGAAGAGACAGAAACCATAATTGACAAATCCTAGAAAATACTCCTGCACTGGAGAAAGAAATTCCTATTTTGTCTCCTTAGAGCTGCCACAGAAAGCAGCTGTACACTCAACTGTACAGTGGGAGTTTTTGGTGATGGTGAGGTGTCCCAATTACAACATGGCAGCACAGAGACTGTGTGATGCAGGGTTTGCATAGATAGTCTGTCCCCTTCCTAGCCATAAGAACATAAAGAGGAAGAGGTCACAGCTTAGGCTCTAGTTGCAGTTGTGTAAAACATGAAACTAGAAAAAAAAAAACAACAACCAAACAACTCTATTTATAGAGGTGTCCTGTACATCGCCAGGTAAGGGGGAGGTGGGGAACAAGACATTAACACATGTCATGGCTATTTCAAAGCTTCATTCTCTTAATGAAGTTTATTACAGGCCCCAGTGAAAATCTTAAAAATTCACTAATTTTTACATTTCTGCACCTTTGTCCTAATTGCTGTCCTAGAATAAGTGCTTTTCTTTATTAAAAAAAAAAAAACAACTCGTTTGTTTTTACATTATTGCTGTGTTTTACAACAAAATTAAAAATCACTTATGGAATCCACGCAGCAACACAGAAGTCAATATCCCCAGAACAAACGAAAAGCATGAACATGTGTTCTCAAAAGGGCCTTTCCTATACCAGCTATTCAATGAGCAGGGGGGGGGGGGGGGAAAAAAAAAAAAAAAAAAAAAAAAAAAACGAAANNCAAACAAACAATCAAACAAAAATCATCCTATCGCTTCTCTTCCTAGCATCAACAAATTCACCCCACTTTCCCAGGAGGCAAATCCTGTCAATAAATATCAGCGTGAGCTCCGAGGTGCTGGAATTCCGGGGGAGAAAGAGGAGCAGCAGCAGCTGTGTGCAATGCCTGCGGGGTCCCGTGCTGCCCCGGAGGTCAGTCCAGGGAGATGATGTCGGGCGCGCTGCCGCTGCTGGTGATGACGCCGGCCTCGGCCCGGCCCGAGGAGCTAACGTGTGTGCTGCTCTCGTGGTGGCTGGTGGAGGTGATGATGCTCCCAGGCGTGCTGCTTGTTAAGGTTGAGGTGAGACTATCCAAAAACATAGGAGGACAGTACTGCTTGAAACAAACAACGAAGAGTGAAGAGACGCACTGCACAAGGGAAATGTGTGCTCTGAAGATACATCTTCCCCACACAACAAGCACCAGAAACGTTCCCAGGGGGACCTCGGTAAGGCATGCACAGAACCAGAGTTCTACAAATCACTGACTGAGCAAGCAGGGATGGCAGCCACAAGCCCTCCGCCCTCACCTCCCCTTTCTGCTCTCCAGAATGGTTTCAGCTGGAAGGGACCTTAAAGCTCATCCCACCCCCTGCCATGGGCAGTGACACCTTCCACTATCCCAGGTTGCTCCAAGCCCCTGGAGCAACCAACCTGGCCTTGGACACTTCCAGGGATGGGGCAGCCACAGCTTCTCAGGGAAACCTGTGCCAGGGCCTCACCAGTCTGGGTGTATTGAAGTTAGTGCTGGGCATGTGTTTACTTTAGAAAGGCAAACTATCAGTAAAGAACAGGTTTCCAGGCCTGGATTCATCATAGAAAGGCTAAACTGAATTCTCCTAATGCCTCTTCATTACCAGCTCTTGCTGGGAAAACAGGTTTTCCTAGTCTGTGGCTAGGTCTAAGCAAGTGAACTGCAAAAAGAGTTTGGATGATGGCACCCTCATAATTACTGGAGCACAACACCACAAGAATCAGACTCAGAAATTAAGCCCACAACAGATCAGAAACTTACCTGTGAATCAACTGGGATTAGCGAAAGAAAATCCAGACCTAGGAAGAAGAGAAGGATAATAAATCAACATGTCTCTCTTTTATTTATGCACAACAAATTTAAGGATTTTTTATTTCTGTGGTTGTAGAACAGATTTTGCAATTCATACAGAGTTTCTAAATGGAATATACCACTGTGACATCACTCTCAACAACTACTTCAGGCAGCAGCAAAACGAGTTATCTAGTACATGTGTCTCTTTTTAAGAATGAGGATGACATAATGATGTATTATTCACTGGATATTGCAGGGTGGTTCAATGTGGTTGCTTAGATGGAGGTTGCCATTTGGAGCTGTTGGTTCATAATGCAAGTTTCACTGCATATTGTACCTGACTTGGCCAAACTGGGACATGAAGAGTGTCATCACATTAAAGATGCTGGAATGAAGTAAAGTCACAACATGCACAAGTCCAAAAACAAGCAGCAGGTCTCTTCCTCCACCCACGGGCAGCCAATAAGGAAACATTTCTAATATCATCCCCGTTTTGTGTCTAGATAAATAAAAGGAACGAAGAAGAGGAAACTACAAGTAGTTCAATGTATATCCTCTAAGAGCAGTGACAACTAGTGTCCATCTTAAACACCATTAGTGTGTAAGCATTTAGGGCAAGATGTTTAGAATTATGAAACCAATGAAATTACCACATTTTTTGGTTTTTTCTAAATATTGGCCTTGTGTTTGCTATGTCAACAGAAAGAAATGGTATACTCCCTCCCTCTCCCCTCACCTCCACATCTTTTCTGGCCCATGCCATCTCTCCTCCTCTTCTCCATTAGAGAAAAATTTTGAAGGAGATTTTAAAGGTCAGCTGCATTTACAGAACTGACAACTTCTTTTGTCTATCCAAGTTCTAGAACTTCAGTTGGTAAGAGCTGGACAACAGTTCTAGACTGCTGTTCTCTCAGCTTATTCTCCTATCCAATTTGGGAAGACAACTGATTTCTTAACAAGGGAGCAGTGGAGGGAGGGAGCAGTAAGGGAGCCAAAATGGACAGAGAAACAAGGGGAATGATATCCATCTCATTGCCAAACTGGTGCTGAAAGAAGAGGAAAAAACCCAGAGATGTTGCAGGGGAGGAATGGAGACAGGCAATGGAGCAGGGAAAGGGGAAGTACAGGAGGCCAAAGTGACACCTGTCACCACAAGTCACCACTTCCTGGGCTCTGGGTTTGTTACAGCCGGCCAAGAGAACCCCCAGAGTCCCTATATACAGTGTTCTTTTCAAGGAGCCAGGATAGAAAACAATCAGTATCCCCACCTTTTGTCTGATATTTAGCAGCAGTGTTGAAGAATACATCATAGGCATTTAGGGTATGTCTAGGTAAAGAAAGTCAATAGAGGTCAGCTCACAGATTGTAGCTCACCTTAACACCTTTTTCATACAGTCTAGACAGAGCACCACTACAATCAGCTAGCAGAGTAACTACACTGAGGGGTGGGAGGAGTCAGCACCCTCACACCTCTAGTAACTAAAACAAGCAACTACTCTCCCTTGCATCTACAACACATAACCACCGGATGTTTACACAAAGTCTGGCTGAGCACGGCAAGAGCAGCTTCTGGCTGCCGTGCCCAAGTGCCAATTTGTACCCCAAAAGCAGTGTTTGTCACATCACTGTTGCAAAATGTAATCTGAAAATGGGCAGACAGCCTGTACTAGGCTCATCTAGACATCAGTGCAATACTGCATATAGACTTGTTCCATTTAAAAGAAAAAACAAAAGAAACCAACCAAAGAGTTAATAAATTCTTCCAACTTTTACCCACCCCATAAATTAATACTGCTGTCAGAACACACATGAAAAACACTCAGCACCTTACCTGGCAAATCTGATGAAATACTGGATATTGGTGGGTGATGGAATGGTACTGGATAGTCTGTTAATGAAGGAGGAATAGCAGCAGCATCGACCGTCGTCACGCTGGGCACTCTGGCAGTAGATGGCTGATACATGAGAACCCTGTTTCAAACAGCACAGGAAATTACAAACAACCTGGCCGTTAGTTGCAGAAGGGAAACCATGCACTGTTGTGCACTCTCAATCACAAGTCTGTGACAACACAACTATAGTGTGGCTACTCACTACCAGTACTCCACTCTAATTTCCTTTTTCATAACAGTCTTCATAATAACATGACNTATGCACAACAAATTTAAGGATTTTTTATTTCTGTGGTTGTAGAACAGATTTTGCAATTCATACAGAGTTTCTAAATGGAATATACCACTGTGACATCACTCTCAACAACTACTTCAGGCAGCAGCAAAACGAGTTATCTAGTACATGTGTCTCTTTTTAAGAATGAGGATGACATAATGATGTATTATTCACTGGATATTGCAGGGTGGTTCAATGTGGTTGCTTAGATGGAGGTTGCCATTTGGAGCTGTTGGTTCATAATGCAAGTTTCACTGCATATTGTACCTGACTTGGCCAAACTGGGACATGAAGAGTGTCATCACATTAAAGATGCTGGAATGAAGTAAAGTCACAACATGCACAAGTCCAAAAACAAGCAGCAGGTCTCTTCCTCCACCCACGGGCAGCCAATAAGGAAACATTTCTAATATCATCCCCGTTTTGTGTCTAGATAAATAAAAGGAACGAAGAAGAGGAAACTACAAGTAGTTCAATGTATATCCTCTAAGAGCAGTGACAACTAGTGTCCATCTTAAACACCATTAGTGTGTAAGCATTTAGGGCAAGATGTTTAGAATTATGAAACCAATGAAATTACCACATTTTTTGGTTTTTTCTAAATATTGGCCTTGTGTTTGCTATGTCAACAGAAAGAAATGGTATACTCCCTCCCTCTCCCCTCACCTCCACATCTTTTCTGGCCCATGCCATCTCTCCTCCTCTTCTCCATTAGAGAAAAATTTTGAAGGAGATTTTAAAGGTCAGCTGCATTTACAGAACTGACAACTTCTTTTGTCTATCCAAGTTCTAGAACTTCAGTTGGTAAGAGCTGGACAACAGTTCTAGACTGCTGTTCTCTCAGCTTATTCTCCTATCCAATTTGGGAAGACAACTGATTTCTTAACAAGGGAGCAGTGGAGGGAGGGAGCAGTAAGGGAGCCAAAATGGACAGAGAAACAAGGGGAATGATATCCATCTCATTGCCAAACTGGTGCTGAAAGAAGAGGAAAAAACCCAGAGATGTTGCAGGGGAGGAATGGAGACAGGCAATGGAGCAGGGAAAGGGGAAGTACAGGAGGCCAAAGTGACACCTGTCACCACAAGTCACCACTTCCTGGGCTCTGGGTTTGTTACAGCCGGCCAAGAGAACCCCCAGAGTCCCTATATACAGTGTTCTTTTCAAGGAGCCAGGATAGAAAACAATCAGTATCCCCACCTTTTGTCTGATATTTAGCAGCAGTGTTGAAGAATACATCATAGGCATTTAGGGTATGTCTAGGTAAAGAAAGTCAATAGAGGTCAGCTCACAGATTGTAGCTCACCTTAACACCTTTTTCATACAGTCTAGACAGAGCACCACTACAATCAGCTAGCAGAGTAACTACACTGAGGGGTGGGAGGAGTCAGCACCCTCACACCTCTAGTAACTAAAACAAGCAACTACTCTCCCTTGCATCTACAACACATAACCACCGGATGTTTACACAAAGTCTGGCTGAGCACGGCAAGAGCAGCTTCTGGCTGCCGTGCCCAAGTGCCAATTTGTACCCCAAAAGCAGTGTTTGTCACATCACTGTTGCAAAATGTAATCTGAAAATGGGCAGACAGCCTGTACTAGGCTCATCTAGACATCAGTGCAATACTGCATATAGACTTGTTCCATTTAAAAGAAAAAACAAAAGAAACCAACCAAAGAGTTAATAAATTCTTCCAACTTTTACCCACCCCATAAATTAATACTGCTGTCAGAACACACATGAAAAACACTCAGCACCTTACCTGGCAAATCTGATGAAATACTGGATATTGGTGGGTGATGGAATGGTACTGGATAGTCTGTTAATGAAGGAGGAATAGCAGCAGCATCGACCGTCGTCACGCTGGGCACTCTGGCAGTAGATGGCTGATACATGAGAACCCTGTTTCAAACAGCACAGGAAATTACAAACAACCTGGCCGTTAGTTGCAGAAGGGAAACCATGCACTGTTGTGCACTCTCAATCACAAGTCTGTGACAACACAACTATAGTGTGGCTACTCACTACCAGTACTCCACTCTAATTTCCTTTTTCATAACAGTCTTCATAATAACATGACCGTATCTTGGCTCTTAACAGCAGCTGTGACATAAGAGCAAGTTGGCATTAAAACAAAGTACAGTGCTGGAGTCATTGGCAACAGTCAAAGATAGAAACAGGTATCTGTGAGCACCCACAGAGGGATGTGCAGGCAACCAGAGCTGGGAGGAGAGCGCTCCATTCGATTTCTCCACACAACTGCTGCTCGGTGCCCACCTGCTACACCAAGGGCACGACTGACCATTATCCTGCCCCACAGGATGACACGGATTACACCTGTGGGAATTAAATATAAGCCTGTCTTTACTCACAGCCTCCAGTTCAGCTCTCCAGGACCATACTACAACCCTTCTGCTTCCCCTCAGAAGCTGCCCGACCTCCTAGTAGCATAGTTACAAACACCATCACAGGTGCTCAGGCACCGGCCATGTACATAACAGTTCACCAACTCCAAATCGGGTGGAAATATGCAGAATTCTGTTCCTAGATGCTCTGCATCACTCCCTCTTGCCATCAGTATTATACACTCATCTTCCTTCCCAGACTCCTACCTGTTAAGCTACTTCTGATGTCAGAAGCTTGAATTTCAGACCCTCCCTTCTCAGGCACCTCTCATACTTCAGTCTATATTGTTGCTGCCCCTAAGAAAATGCCCCAGCTTTCCCAAAACTAGCATTCAGACAACACTGTTTAAAGGAGGTAAGCTATATCCCAAAAGCCTGGCTTTGAATTATATTTGAAGAATAGAAATATGCTGTATTCATACCCAAAAAGCAAGGAAAATACATGGGTCACAGAAAGACAAGAAAAGGCAGTCCTCCTACAATTACAGTTGCAGGTAGCCATCTCAAACACAGGAGCACGGAAGAAGTCTTGGTGCCTTCTGAAACTTCATTAAGAGATGTATCTGTAGCTATATTTTCTTGTAAAAGTAAGGAAGAGTCTCTTGCAGAAGGACTCCTCCACATTCCTCACAAAAAAGCAACAGCATTTCAGTATGACTGCTGAAAGCGGCTGAAGATGACCAACTATTAGCTCACAAAGGACCACACATACATTCCTGTGGACTAGGCTCACCACACCTGCTGATTACTTCGGAAACAGAAGGGGAACCTTCAAAATAGAAGGGGATTGGGTTTATTATTATTTTAGTACAAGACATAAGCCACTACACAGAGAGACGCAGACACACCTCACGCAAGCAGCAACACTAACTGATGAGCCATTGCTAAAAGCTGAGCTTGGAGCAGTGAGTGCTGGAGAGCCTGACCAGTTGCACTCACTCCCTGTGGGTCTGGGGTGCCCCAGGGGCCAAGAGCAGGAACATTACGGAAGCCACAAGCAGCACCTGAGTCAAGACAGATCAGGACAGACAGAAGGTGGCAGGGCAGGAAAGAAGCTGGTCAAGCCTGGTGCTAGTCCAGCCAGACTACAAAGATGAAGCAGTTGCCAGAGGACTTGGGAAGTCCTCTGTTGGTTGTGCTATCAAGGTGCAGGACTGACTGATGACCACAGCCAACAACAGCATCCAAGACACTCCAGAATTTAACAGGGAGATGGAGGAAAAGCTCATCTTGACCCAAAACAGCAAAGTGACTCCCTTCCAAGGCTGACAGGATGGATGAAACACACAACAGTCCCTGGAGCAAATTAGAGAGAGGGTATAGCAGATGGCAAGAGAAAAGCCTGTAAGATGACACTAACTCAGCAAGAATGCATGAAGTTCCTCCACTTGGCATAATCTACTTTCTCAGGAGAACACTACCCATTAGCTTAGTCAGCTTCCTTCTCTATGCAGTAATGCCCCACACAGCAACAGTCAGTGCAAGCCTTTTGTGAGGTGAAAAACTATTTAATAGTTTTTTGCCTGTACAAAGTTACTGTATCAGTACAACCTTCTACAGGAGAGGCCTGGACATTCTCCTCTGCAAGTGTAGAGCTGGATTCCAAGTCCATTTCTCTACAGATCAGTTTATCTGAGACATTACAGAATTACAACTAACTTAAAAATTGACAAACCCTTTGGTTGGGCTTCCTTGTGTTTCAGACATAAATATACACTTCCTTTTGGCAGGAGGATCTTCCTCTTCATCAGAAGAGCTTTCTATTGTCAAGTCGATAACATCAACCTTCTTCTTGTTTACCTCACTGGCCACTGTCACGGAACATGGTTTGCTAACAACACTGGAACCTGAAGAAAAAATAAAAATCATTGTTCTCCAAAAGCTGGTGACGTCAGCAGTTTCTATTTGCAAGAGAACCAGGAACTCAGATCCTGTATAATAGATCACCTTCCTGGCCATTACAAAGAATGTTATGCCCCAGTGCCTGCTTTATGACTCTTCAGTGTCACATTGAGACTATTAAAGAACAAAGTTTTGTTTTCACTTATCATTTTAAGGATATAAAACAAAAGCAACCTTTCATTTTTTTAACAGCTATTATAAAGAGCAAAGACAAAGACCAAAAATGCACTCTTAGAGACACAACCCTTTCTTTTCTAGTTTAAATTACAAGAAGGTTAGGAGTAGCAAGCCCTCCACAAAACAAACATCAACATCTGCATGCATTATCCAAGCTACAACCAAGTCTCCAAGACCTTGTACTCGTTTGCCATCAGCACCCAGATGTACATACTTTCTATTTTGGTGC
>VZTN01016879.1:0-24853 GCA_013400515.1 Erpornis zantholeuca
GAAATTCCTTTCGCCTGCAAAGTAAGAAACAGTGAGTGTTTCAAAGCCTAAATGGAAAACAGCAATCATTCATTCTTTCATTGTGCAGGAGCCCATCACGGTATGGGGAGAGACATGTCAGCACAATGAAGCACAAGACTTGAAATGGATTTTAACAAGGGTCACTTCAGCATTCATCGCTCAGAAGTTGACGAGAAAAACAGACAAAACTGTCTAGATAGACAATGACCCTTAGAATGAATTTAAAGATCTGATCAAAAAATAACTGTAAAAAATGATGCACAAAATAAAAAAACAGTCTGTAGAATTTTCCAGTGTTTTGAAATTTGCAAGAAAGCTTCTGTTTCATAGAGACTTCTTCAAAACTTCAAGAGAATTAATGAAGTCGTTGAAAAAATGGATCCACTTCAGCCTGGACTTCCATCTCTCCAGGATCCTGAGAGATGGGCCATCTGTGACCACTGAGCTCAAAGACTGTCTTGTCAACATTCGGCTTCGTCCAGAAGATCCTCCTCAATTTTGCACTTTCCATCTCAAACATCAACAGGCAAGAACTTCTGCAGAGATGCCATTGGGTCTTTCTTCCCCAAGGCCTCAGCACCTTGTCAGTAGCTCATGACACGAACTTTGTCTTCAACACGGAAGGAACATCCAGAAGCAGGAATCATCCACCGTGGATGATTTGCTCATCGCAGCACAAATGTAGCACGGACTGCAGAAAGCTCATGTCAATGTGATTGCAGAAATTCGACAAGCGAGATTGAAAACATCTACTTCAGAAATTCAAGAACTTACCCCATAGAGATATTTGGGATGGAAAATCACAGAACAAGCAATCAGACCACAGAAGACTCAGGTCCAACCAGAAAGCAACGACCCACAAGACTTGCAGCAGCGTTTAGGAGAGATCAGCTGGACGAGATCAATTCTGAAAATCACGAACGAGACGTGCATCATGATTTGACTTCCTGAGAGCTGATGACAACATCAAACTTCTCAGAACTCTCACACCAGAAACTCAGAAAGCCCTTGAGAAGATCACAGAAGTCTTCAACAGAGACAAGCACAATGTTTTGTGATAGCTTTGTCAGTTTTCTTGTGATGTTGAGTAAAAAGATATGACTGCAGTTTCATTTTTTACAGAGAGATCCTTTGTTGATTTAGGAGGGAATTTCTATTTTGTAGATCTCCAAAAACAATTCATATAGATTTGGAGATGTCAGTTCAAATTATAATCAAAGTTAGAATAAAGCTATTGATAATGGCAGACAAACCATGGCAAAAAACATATTGCAAATGAGCGTTGCAGAAATCAAAAGATTTCAAAATTGCATTGTAAAAATTATACAGGTGTTTTGTTCAATTAATTTCCTAAGTTACAAATTGTTGTAAAAAAAGATAAGTTTAAAAAAAAAACCCCAAAAAATGAATAAAAAATCTTCAGCTGTAACCACAGCATTTACTGGTGATGCAGGGAAAACACAGAAATTGATAATTTCTAGACAAGATTTAACCATAAAAGAATGGAATCCAGATATGAGAATGGTTCAAAATTACCCCAAATTGTCAAATTGATAAGCAATTGCCAGAAAATCATTTCAAATCACCTTTCAATTTAATTATAGATTCAATTTATGTAGTAAATATAGATAAAAAATCAAAGAGATCACTCTTGAGAGAAATTGATACTGGAAATTTGTATCTTGTTTGCATGCAAACATTGTTGCAACAAAAGCAACACAGATGTTTTTGCTTCTCGCATCAGAGCACATTCTTCTCTTCCAAGATTTCTAGTAGAAAGAAATGCCCAAGCAGATGATTTGGTAATGTCAAACATTTTCGAACAAACAAAGTTAATCCATGCATTTTCTATCAAAATGCACAAACACTAATGAAAACCTCTCAGATTTTTAAAACTCAAGCGAGAGAAATCATAGGTGCTTGTCCAGACTGTAAGCTTGTTCACTCTCCAGTTTCCACAGGAGCAGTCAATCTAAGAGAACTGCAGAGTCTGCAATTGCAGCAGACTGATGTCACAAAATCATGTGGGAGATTCAAAAACATCCATGTTTCAGATGACACCTTCTCGGGTGCCATCTTTGCCTCTCTGAGCACAGGAGAAACAGCACAACATGCTTGTTGGCATTTTTTGCAAACATTTGCATCATTGGGTGTGTTTCAAAAAATGAAAACAGATAATGATCCAACATATAAAAAACAGATCCTTGACAAATTTCTAAAGAAGTGAGGTGTCCACCACACTTTTGGCATTCCACATTCTTTCATGGGTCGAGCAATCTTTCCAACATAACGAACAGGGACACAAGCTGCAGTAAGACTGCTGTTTCCTACATTGAAAAGTGTCCTGAAACCCAAATGTGTCACTTTCTAAATAGTTTGGACTACTTCTTATACATTGAAGCAGAAGGGTGAATTAGCCAGTGCTGAATTTAAGCTGGTGCCATTCAGCAGTTCCTAGTACTAGTATGGGGTTTGAGTAAGCTGGAGAACACTATTGGTAGTGACCCATGACCTGTACTATGGCTAATAGCTTCTGGAATTGTACTGGATCAGCCCCATCCCTGACCATTACCTACCCTAGAAGTATCCAGTGCTCCTGAATACTAAAGACAATGGCATGATGATATATTAAAAAAAAAAAAATCTTTCCTAACAGTTTTGAAGACATGTAAATGAGCAAGACTATTTTTATCCCACAAAGGAGAAAAATAATTCCTCTGTCAGCATATCCTTGCAGGTAGACAAACCAACATACTTCCTTTGGAGGCTGTTGCCATGGCATCTGTCCAATGTCTTCACAGCATCTTCCAGATTTTTGAGATCTAATGAGAAAGAGGAAAGGAGGCACTAGTGTCCTGGGTTGAAGTATATTCCATTACCATCTTCGTGAGCTGTTGAAACTAGGTGGAGTAGTGTTCCTTGCCTCCTCCCTCTGTACTATCTTCTGTTAATGGACCATCAATGCCTCACCCCATGACTCAGAGATAACTCACTCCTGAACTACCTCCTGTTAATGGGCCTGTCAGTGCCTTATCTCAGAACTCACCATCCCATTGTGAGATGCTCCATCCAGAGGGAGGTACCAAGTATTCCATCCTGGATATAAGGTGAGATTCTGAACACCACAGCAGCGCTTACCTACTGGACTTCCAGAGTACAAGAGCTACCATTGGACCTTCAGACCCTTCTTTCTATAGGATCACCGCTTCAACAGAACTACTTTGCTTGGACTGCTACCACCATAGGGTGTCAGGTTGTATTCTGACTTTGTCAGTGTTCTTGTACTACTGCATTCATTTATTTCCCCTATTAAATTATAATTCTGACTTGCGATGTCCCACTGGTTTGATTTCAAACTAGTACAACTAGTTAAAAGGCACACAGCAAGGTTGCTGGGAGAAATATGACCCAGTCAAGCCTGTATTTATATTTTGAATTAATTGGAGGATTTTTCTGTATGGCAGTTCATCCATAGAACACTGAGTTTTCTCAATTGATTTTTGGTAAGACAGAATTTCTATAAAAACATTTTCATTAAGTGGGTCGGGTCAGGGCAAAATTAATTTTACCTAACTTCAGCCATCTAAGACTAGCCTAAGTGGGCCATCTAGGCTCCCGTTAGAATTAATGGAAGGAGAAGGGTTCCTCCCAAGGATGATTTATACAGCCTATTGTAGACACCTAATTTAAGATAGGATTATTTACCCTTTGACAGTGTTTCTCTGTCTCCTTTAACTACAGCAGGACTGTCTGTGGATGGACTAAATGCCTGGATTTTCAGATGAGGTAAAAAGAATATGAGCAAAGACCTCTGTTAGGTGTTATTCCAGGGATAGAAATTGCCAACCAAAATTAAAGAGGTGAGTGAACAGCCTGGGCCACACCTTTGTGCATCTGGAAACGATGCAGCTAAAATAAAAACTTTTTGCTCCATTCCTCAACCTTAGCAGAAGTCAAAAGCCTCCCAGCACATAAATCAGCGCCAAAGCAATTCAGTGAGAGGCCATGCTCAGGAAACAAGTGAAGATAAATTAACTCTTCTTAGATAAAATTATCTATAGATTGTGAGTCTACTGAAGATGCATGGTAGGCTGGTGTGCTGGTTTCAGCTGGTGTAGAGTTAATTTTCTTCCCGGGGGCTGGTATGGGGCTGTTTTGGATTTGTGCTGAACACAGGGTTGATAATACAGAGATATTTTTGTTATTGCTGAGCAGGGCTTACACAGAGCCAGGGCCTTTGCTGCTCCAAGGCTTCCACGCTGCAGAGGGACCTGGGGGTGTGTGGGAAGTTGGGAGGAGACATAGCTGGGACAGGTGACCCCAACTGACCAAAGGGATATTCCAGACCATATGACATCATGCTCAGTATATAAAGTGGGGGGGAAGAAGGAGGAAGGAGGGGACATTTGGAGTGATGACATTTTTCTTCCTAAGTAACCATTACCTGTGATGGGGCCCTGCTCTCCTGGAGATGGCTGAACATATGCCTGTCCATGGAAAGGGGTGAATTAATTCCTTGTTTTGCTTTGCTTGTGTGTGTGGCTTTTCCTTTCCCTAATAAACTGTCTTTATCTCAACCCACAAGTTTTCTAGCTTTTACCCTTCTGATTTTCACTCCCATTCCACTGATGGGGGGAGTGAGCAAGCAGCTGTGTGGGGCTTGGTTGCTGGCTGGAGTTAAACCACGACAGCTGGCATGTAAGAATTTAAGTGGTGCATCTGAATAAAAAACAATTTTGCATTAATGATGTCCATTTCAATGCTTTAGGCAGACTGTCATGTTGCGTGTGTGGGGCTTGGAAGGGACACTGACAAGCAGACCGTGCCTATTTTTTAAGGCAGTTCACTTTGAAAGTATGTATTACAGCCACAAATATCCTGTCCCTGAAGGGGAAATTTTCATTTCAGTCATGAAAATAGGTTTCACTTGATGTATAAATAAGGCCAGGACTTGATTCTTCAGCCTGAAGTGGAGCTGTAGGCACCTGTGAATAGCAGCATGGGTACTATTAGCATGGGTACTACTGCAGGGAAGATGCATTAGAGTTAAAAATTATGTACCAGTAAGACAACTTAGGTGTGTTAAATTTACACATACATACCCCTTAATCATTATTTCCAGGACCAATTGCACCATGGCCTAGGACACATTGTGTCGCCCTAATAAGCACCAGCTTTTGTGTGATGTCACCGAGGAACTTTTGGGGTCTAGCCCCCGAGGGTCTCACCCACGACACTACGGCTTTCAGGGACCCTGCCTATCGCAGCAGGCCGGGCCAGGCGGGAGGGGGACATAACACGGAGAGGACTCCTGAGTACAACTTGAGGTGAGGCCAACACAAGGAAAGCATTCACTTTCTGCCGCGCCGCGCCGNATCCAGCCGGGCCACCGCCATGGGATACCTCCGCCATGTCCAACCGGACAGTCCCAGCACGTCTCCGGAAGCGCTTGCCCGACTATAGCGGAAGCGGGGTGGAGCATAGCCTCTTTGGTGCTAACGCCCGGAGAAGATGGTGAGTGCTGGGGCCTGGGTGCGGCGATATCTGTCATCATCCGCCGCTGTGCCGGGCTCTGCGAGGCCGTGGGCCTAGTCTGGGGCGCGGGGCAGCCCTGCGCCGTGCTATGGCCGGGCTCGGCGGCGGGGCTGCGGGGAGACGAGGCGGGGACCTGAGCCTGAAGGCCTGGCAGTGAGCCCCGTTCCTGGCCTGTATGGGGGTGTGGGGCATCTCGTCCTAGGCGAAGAGGCAGCGATGGGGTATAGGGCTGTGCTACCTTCGGGGTCCCCTCCGTGCTTGCTGCAGGCCTGGCCAGGACAGCGCTCTTCCCAGGGATGAGGAAGCCTTTCAGATAACGTATCAAGAGGGAGTTTGATTGCCAAAGCTTCTTGTGAGTGTATGGTTGATCTACGAAAATAAATACCTTTCCTCAGGAAAAATCAGTTTACTGTTTATCACCAATAAATTTGAGGGAGATGAGAAAGGAGTTGGAGATAACCACTCGGTGGCTTCCTTTTATTTCAGCACTGGGCAGGGGGATTGGAATGGCAGAGAAGTGTGAGGAACTGATTTCTAAAAATGGAGGATACCTATAAAAGAAACGGAGTCGGTGTTTCAGAGTTCAGTGTGCCTCTGCCATGTTTATTGGACTTTGTGAATTTGAGTGCGTTTTTTAGAGAAGCCTGTGTTTTGAGTTACATGACTTTTGAGTGATAGTGATATTTACAATGTGCAATGTCTTTAAATATTTCTCAGACGAAGGGTACATCATCATTTGGTAAGCGACGAAATAAGACACACACCTTGTGTCGTCGATGTGGGTCCAAGGCGTACCATCTGCAGAAATCTACCTGTGGGAAATGTGGTTACCCTGCTAAGCGTAAGAGAAATTGTAAGTAACAGAGTTGAGTTTAAAAACTTGTTTCTTTGTCGTCTTCAATAATAAGGCCTTTTTCCAACCAAGAAAGAATACTGTGTCATCTTGCAGTGTTAGGAGCTTTTTTGAAGTTAATACTGATTTAACTATATTTCAGCTAATGTACAGTATTACTGCATAATAATTTACTTAATTTATAATTGTTTTTTTTCTTCTGTCAGATCAAATAGTTGTGCTATTCAAACGCACCATGCAACTAATTATTTGATGTAGATGAGTAACAGTAATTTCTGTATTCTAGATAACTGGAGTGCAAAGGCTAAAAGACGCAACACCACTGGTACTGGTCGCATTAGGCACCTGAAAAGGGTCTACCGTCGATTCAGGTACGACATTTTATTACAAACTAGTGTAATCTGACATCTTCAATGGATTTCACTGTATTATAAAATTCATCATTTAAAGTTAACACTTATTTAGTATGCTTGATGAGGTATGGTGTTTCTTTTAAAATATATTGTGGAAATAAATGATATCTTCAAATGAATATACTGCCAATTATAAAAAGATCATTTGTTGTTAAAACATAGGATGTATAGCAAACTCTGATGTTTCTGTTAATTGTAGATAGTACAGAACACAGAGGATATTGTAATAAAGCACTCACATTTGAAAAGGTATACTTTGTGTAGCATTACCTCTTTTTGGGAGTCTGAAATTGATGGTTGCACTGAAGTTGGATTTTTCTAAGAAACAATTCCTGAAATGCATTCCAATCCCTTCTTGCCCACACACCAAAAAAAAAAAGAATTAAATACTTCAGTGGTTGCTCTTTAATTTGGAGTTCAATTAGTAAGTAACATCTGATTCCAAGTTGAAGGTTTCTAAAATGTGTTATAAAGCTTTGAGTTGTACTTAAAAGGTACTGTACTGTTAAACCCAGCACTTTTTTTTTGTATGACCTCCATGTTCTAAAGCACAGCTCTGTAACTTCTGGCCTGATACACCAGAAAGATGGATGACAAAACACAAGCAGTTCAAGAGTCTTCTTAAAAATGTAGATTGGATTTAATAGTGAAAAGGAAGAGTCTTTTAAGTCCTGGACCTAGGTGTATTTGAGAGATCCATTCATCTGGGGTTTTTTGGTAAGCACAGTCTTTCCCAGAAGCATCCAGAAAATACCTTACAGTGTGCAACTGCAGCCTGATTTCCACCAAGTGTTGCTGAAGTAGAAATGTCGTATCCAAAAGTAAGCTTGGGGTTAATTTCTGTTAGAAATTGACTTACATTTCAATGCTAACAAATGTGAAATCTTTTGCCAAGACGCTTAGTAGGAACATAAAGTAAGGCATGCCTTCAGTGAGTGTGCTGTATTGGATTTAATCTTGCAGTGTTTACTCAGTTAATGTAGTCTTCCTATTTGAAGAAGTCATTTACTTCAGCAGAAGAGAGAGAAAACATATTGCTTATTCCAAACAGTTTGTGAATTGTTTCTTAAGAAAAATCTCTGAACATATGAACTCCATAGTGATTTCAGTGCATTACTGAGAGAAGCTGAAAAAAGCTGGTGAACCTGATCTGAAACATTACTTCTTAGAAAATACCTTGGAGCAAAAGTCAACCTTTCAAAAAATAGTAACCATATTTCTACTCACAGGAATGGATTCCGTGAGGGAACCACACCGAAGCCCAAGAGAGCAGCTGTTGCAGCCTCCAGTTCATCATAAACATACATGTATTTGTTAAAATAAATTGTCTTATCCAGAAAATGTCATCTTTTTACTGTTTTACTTCAGTTAAACATGGTATATTGTGTCTGGCTGAGCTGGAGTTCATTTCCCCACAGCAGCCCTCCCAGCATTGTGCTTTGCATTGGGAGCTGGAAAGGTGCTGATTATACATGAGTGTTTTGGCTACTGCTGAACAGCACTGGCACAGCATCAACGCTGTCTTTCCAACATTCCCCCCCATCAAGGGGCTGGGAGTGGACAAGATCCTGGGAGGGGACACAACCATGCCAGCTGACCCAAATTTAACCAAAGTGATTTTCCATACCATATGACATCAGCTCAGATATAAAAGCTAAGAGAGGGAGGAGGAACAGGGGGGTATTTGTTATTTTACAGTGTTTGCCTTCCAAAGCAACTGCTCCACGTGCTGAAGCCCTGTTTCCCAGGAAGTGTCTGNCCTTATCTCATTATTTTGCTGACTTTAGGAACATGTTAACACAAACAATGGCTTTATGCTTTGCCCTTACACTGATGGCCTTGTTATGCTGGGGGAACTGTCTTTTGTGGACAATGAGGGAATACACTTCCTTCTCCCTGCCTGAGATTGATGTGAATGGTTTTATAATGCAGCCTCCCATGGTCATTGCTCATCCTTATGTAAGCTGCTTAATACTGTTAATGATATTAGCTAATGCTGTTGGTACACTATGGAGTTAATGGAATCTGGTGTCATCCTGGTGTAAGAGAAAAACTTTAGGTGAGGAGATATTGAAATCTGCCCTGAGGCATCCAGTTCCTGAGTGGGAGGGTGGGTGGAAGGATTTGGGCAGGTTCCTAGGGCAGTTATCACCTCCCATTACCTGGCACTTTACACCTGAACAGGCAACCAACCCTGACAAACTGATCTGTCAACTGATAGAGGGGTGCCTTGCCTACCCCACTGAAAACCAGCAGCTCATCACCCTGTACTGGGGTCTGGTCTATGCCTACTGAGCCACTGTTCAGTACTCTCAGAGGACTAGTTGAGGCAGGAACCCAAACTACGTTTGGGGATAATAATGGCTGAGATAGGGACGCAAAGAACAACCAAAGTAATTGCCTCAGTAGTGAAAAAGAAAAAATGGACAAGGGGAGCTACAGGTCCATATCGTCGATTAGAAAGGGAGGAAGAAGAGGAGGGTCAGTGGAGAAGGAGGGGTGGAGCTTTCAGCGTTGTGTATTCAATACCAGTCACGTCACTGCTGGGGGAGTAGTTCCGGCAGGAAAAAATGCCACGGCCGGAAACAGAAATGTGGCCAGTTTTGACTGGCTCGCTTCAGCGAAGGGGTCTGCGGACCACGGCACTCTACGCCCCACCATTTCCCCCCTCTCTTCCCGTCCTTCCAGGACGTTTTTGCAGGATAAGGGGCTGAGGAGAGGCGGCGTCGTCGATCTCAACTGAGTCTAGCCAAGCCAAAAGGGAGTCCAGCCGAGCCGAAAAAGGAGTCCAGCGGGGTGTTAGGAAGAGGCAGCGAAGTGGCAGGACCGACCCCCAGCACAACCGACCAGTGGTAGCGGCGGTGCGGGAACCTGGTGCCGAACTGAACTCAGCGGAGGGAGTCGACCCGGCTTGGACGACCGAGCTTCTGGGGGGTTTGTTTAGTCATTGTCTTTTCGTTATGTTTGTTTGTTTGTTTTGTGTGTGTGTTTTGGGTTTATTTATTTATTTATTGTTGGGGGGGGTTTGTTTGTTTGGTTGTGTTTTGGTTTTGTTTTGTTTTTTTCTGGCGGCGGTGGGGGGGAGGGCGTTAAACCACTGAACCCTTCGCCATATTGCCTTTGTTGTCGGGGGGCCTACGTGGTGGTCTAGTGCTGGAACAGCAGCTGTCTTGTTTTCGTCCCGGATGTCAGGAAAATTAATCCACAGACACCAGAGGTTTATGTCCAAAACGGAGACAGAGGAGTCCTGTAACTTTATTCGAATAAAGGGAGAGGGAATGGGCATTTCCCATGGGGTCTCTCAAGTTGTTGGAGGACGCAGCCTCCTTTTTATCCTAATTTCCCGGCCGAACTTCCCTCTCTCTTTCCCCATTGGCTGAGGTACTTGAGAGGTACAGACTTCCCGAATCGCTTAATACAAACCCCCTTTCTAATGTGTACCCCCCCATTCTTTTCCTTTTGTCTCTGTTCTTTTTTTCTAAATCCAGAGATTAGCACCGTCTTGAGTAACAGTCTGTGTCAATTAGTGGAATTCCTATGGAATTTATGGTTCCTCCCATTGCTTCTTTCACCTCAGTATCTGGCTTTATCTACCATCAGGCCCACAGTCTGTTTGCAGACACCTCATTCCTTTCATGGAGGGTCGGGCTTCATATCGCCCTTGTTGGTTAAACCATTCTCTTTTTGTAGAATCGTTTATCATTATTGTTGTGTTTATTGCGAGCCTCTTTAGTAAATTGTGACTCCGACTTCAGTATTCCATAGTATTTACTTCGGGTGGCTTGAGTGGCCTTAATTTCCCTGATGAATTTTAAAAACCAGGACTAAGGGGCAGGAGGTGCTCCAGGCACTGGAGCTGAGATTCCCCTGCAGCCCGTGTTGAAGACCATGGTGAAGTAGCTGTGCCCCTGCAGCCCATGAAGGTCCACGGGGATGCAGAGATCCACCTGCAGTCTGTGGAGGAGAACCACACTGGAGCAGGTGGATGCCTGAGAGGAGGCTGTGAACCCGTGGGAGACCTGTGCTGGAGGAGGGACCTGCAGACCCGTGGAGAGAGTAGCTTATGCTGGAGCAGTTTTCCTGGTAGGACTTGTGATCCCATGGGGGACCCATGCTGGAGCAGGCTGTGCCTGAAGTACTGCATCCCATGGAAAGGGACCCACGTGGAAGCAATTTGGGGAGAATTGTTGCCCGTGGGAAGGACTCACGCTGGAGAAGTTTGTGGAGAACTGTCTCCTGTGGGAGGGACCCCACACTGGAGCAGGGGAAGGATCTTCTCCCTGAGCAGCAGCAGGAACCACGTGTGATGAATTAGTCATAACCCCCATTCCCCATATTGAGGTGTTTTTAAAGTCTTATATTACTTCTCATTATCCTGCTCTGATTTTGTTAGTAATAAATTCAATTAATTTCTCTAATTTGAGTCTGTTTTGCCCATAATGGTATTTGGTGCGTGATCTCTCTCTGTCCTTATTTTAACTCATGAACCCTTTGTTATATTTTCTCTCCCCTGTCCAGCTGTGGACAGGAGTGTTCAAGAGTCTTTGGTGGGTGTCTGGCATCCAGCCAGGGTTAACCCACTAGTCTTTTTGGTGCCATCACTCGGATCATGAGGATTTTGAGATAAGGATAGTAATTGGGAGAGGTAATGGGCAAAACAACTACTGAATAGTGTTAGAGAGTGGAATGATCATGGGGAATTGTAATTGTGGAGAAGGGACAAGGGGTGGATTTTGTCTAAGTTGTCCATTTTTGTTCTGTGTTATGATGATGTTATTTTGGTTTTTGTGAGGGGAATTTTTGTCCATGGTCACCATGGGCTGCAAGGAAATCTCAGCTGCAGCGCCTGGAGCACCTCCTGTCCCTCCTTCTCCACTAACCTTGGTGTCTGCAGGGTTGTTACTCTCACATATTCTCACTCCACTCTTCTCTGGCTGCAATTACATCTGTACAAGAACCTTTATTTTCCCTTAAATATGTTATCACAGAGGCGTTACCACAATTTCTAATTGACCCAGCCTTGTCCAGCTGCCTATCCATCCTGGAGCCAGCTGGCATTGGCTCTGCTGGACATGAAGGAAGCTTCCAGCAGCTTCTCACAGAAGCCATCCCTGTAGCCCCCCTGCTACCAAAACCTAGCCATGCAAACCTACTACACATGGGATTCCTGAAAATGCATATATTTACATATACAAATTCTTGATGGCGTGCACTGAAGCAATTAATTTAAAATAATCCCTTAATTGACTTTTCATTAGATAGCATCTCCACCTTGAAAAGGGCCATCATCTCTGTGCTGAATTTAAAACAAGGGTTGTATGTTACTCAACTCGCCTGCAAGAGAAATGGAATATTGGCACTATGGACTGAGTTTCATTGTGTCCTAGCATGTAGAGTCAGAATTTATCGCAAAGATGGTAGCTTGAATAATGGCTCTGAGTGCTGTTCTGTGAGGGAATAGTTTAAGAGGGATTCCCAGTCAGACATTGTTCACTGTTTTGTGGCTCTGAAAGGCCTGCAAAAGTATTGCCTATTCAGTGGGTTGTTGCTTGCGTAAAAATAAACCACCAAGTCTGGAGCACACATACTGCCAGACATGAAGGGACTGGAGATTTGTTATTGTTGAGACAGAAGTTACTCAAATGGTCTGAGAAGGTCAGTGTGGAAAGTTGACACAAATAGATCAGAGTTAATTAGTGAAAGGACTAGAGCACAAGTCTTATGAGGAGCAGCTGAGGGAACTGGGGTTGTTTAGCCTGGAGAAAAGGAGGCTGGGGGGGTGGACACCTTATAGCTCTCTACAACTACCTGAAAGGAAGTTATAGCTGGATGGGGGGTCGGGCTCTTCTCCCAGGTAGCAAGTGACAGGATGAGAGAAAATGGCCTCAAGATCCACCAGGGTAGGTTTAGGTTGGATATTAGGAAACATTTCTTCACTGAAAGGGTGGTCAGGCATTGAAACAAGCTGCCCAGTGCAGCGGTGGAGTCACCATCACTGGAAGTGTTAAGAAAACATGTGAATGTGGCACTTGGGGACATGGTTTAGTGGTGGACTTGGTAGTGCTGGGTTAACAGTGAACAGTGACTCGATCTTAAAGATCTTTTCCAACCTAAATGATTCTAGGATTTTATGCTGGGTGTAAACATTAAATGGTAGGTAGTATGATACAGAAGTCAGTGACTTGGGGGTACGTTCGAATTATGAATTGATACCTGATAAACTTGCACCCTACATGGTGTGTTACTGGGTTATTTAGCTAGCTTTCAAACTCAGATTTTAAAAAAGTGATTATAAGGTGAAAGTTTTGGAAATTTAGAAGATAGTAATCCCTGCAAGGCCTTAGAGGATTTCAGATGCCTTGGAGAGAAAATACTTAACACACACACCCACCTCTCTTCCCCCCCCCCAAAAGAAACAACCAACAAACCACCAAAAACTTCTAATATTTTAAGCTTCTGAGGCCGTTCTATTATTCCTTTGGTTTCATCATGAATTTCTAGAAGTAGCATACTGCTTTGTCAGTACTGAAGGGATTAGCAGTCAACAAATGTATCAGCTTGTGCAGATCACTGAAGAAATTTTCAGACAGGTTTGAAATTGGAGTGCCCTTGACTGCACTTTTCTTATATTTTAAATGAAGTATAGTTAATATTTTTGGATAATTGAGTGTATCTACTTAGGCTGTTTCTAAACAAAAAGAAATCTTGCCCTGCTGCTCTCTTAGCATGTAACAAGCATATTGTACTTACTCTGCTTTAAATTGGTCCTTTTGAGAGTTTGAAAGTAAGTGGTGTCAAAGCTGTTAACTTAAAAATACATTTTGTATGTATTGCACATCTATGTATTCACGGGGCTCAGGAGTGCATCTAAAATGTATTTTTTGATTATATACTGGGAAACAAATGTAAGAAGTAATCATAAATGTCTTTTTGTTACTCTCAGAGTGAGAATAACCCCTGAGAGCATCTTAAAACAGGTCAGCAAGGTGCTAAGGGCTTTTTGAACAATGGTACAGGTGGATGGCAGGTGTTTTGACTATGGCTGGGAATGAAAGTCTTTGCTTTTTAAAGTCTTATATGATGTTCTTTGTGTAACATGGGATTTTTGTTTTGAGCATCCTGTGTTGCATTAAGAGTAAGAAATTTGGCAGAAAATAACTCCCCTTGCATTCTAGCTGGTCAGAGAGATCAGAGAGGCTGGGTGCAGCTGGGCTTAATTTCTGATTAGAACCAATTTGGTTCTATAGGTCTGGTCCTGTTCAATAGGAACTTCCATGAGCACAGATTTAGAAATAGTTCAGTTTACCAGTCTGACACTATAGGTCTGTTTGCATTCAATAAGAACCTTGTGATCAATCACAGATCCATGAATAGTGTGGTTTATTGAAGCAACGGAAATACAGATTTGGAATAATAATATTGTGCTAACCTGAGTAATAATAATAATAATAATAATAATTGTTCACAAAACCTTATCAAGGAAGCATCCTTGCTTGGGAAGAGGGAGGGGAGAGGAAAGTAGCCCATCAACTGTCTCCAAAGTCTTTTTGGGTTTTCCCCACTAAGTGAAATTTCTACCCTCCTTATATACAGCCCTATCTTATCTTCCTCCTCCTGTGTAACGTATAGCATGATCTAAGCTGAGAGTTGAGTAGTATTGTCATATATGTGGTACCATGTACTTCATTAAGCTTATTAGCATATGCAGGAATGTGCATTTTAATATTTTAATGACCCTTAATCAGGCAAAAGTTACATTTTTGGCCATGGTGTCAAGTTCCAGTCATATGACTTTTTCTGTCCTGTGCTGTTTGTTGGAGCCAAAACAGGAGCATCCTATCTCCACAGGACCTTCTTCAGCCAACTCATCCTTTCTTGATGTAAACTATGCAGATCTCCATCCACAAAGATAACAGGGGGAATGCAGTGTGAGCTGTAGATAGTAAGTCTTAGCCCTTGCCTGGATTCTTGGTCATCATCCCACAGCCTGTTATGCTGACCCACAAACATGGTATAATACTGCAAAGGCAGTTGCTTAGTTATTTGCTGTTGCTATCTGTTAGCTCTTCAGCCTGAATTATATTATGCTGTACCACACTGCTGAAAAATGAGCATTTATATAATATACAACATATCAAGGTAATAGTGACTGAAACTTGCCATGGCTTGCAGTCACTTTGAAAACTTAAAAACTTCATTTCATGGGGAATTTTACCTATACCAAGAATGAATTTTATGAACAGTTTGGCAGCTGCTGCATTTTCATCTCCTTTAAAATTATTGGTGAGGGGCAGGAAATCAGTTCATTTGGTTATGTTAAACCTATTCAAAAGAGCTTAGGTAGCTTACTATTACATGTCAGTCATTGTTGGACTAAAAGCTTTACTATATATAGATTCTGAAGTGCTTCAGTTCTGTGTAGTATTTTGTTAAATGTTGAAAGCTTGACTGCCTTGATGATTTTTCAGTATATAAATGATCTTTTGTTGAGATCTTGTTATAATAATCTTGAGGGTTATCAGTTAGAATTGAACCTCTGCATAGTGTTCACTGGTACTTTAGATTAGCCTCCTTTATGTCCAAGGTCCTACACCTGGGTCGAGGCAATCCCAGGCACACCTACAGGTTGGGGGGGAAAGTGATTGAGAGTAGCCCTGCAAAGGACTTGGGGTGATGGATGATGAAAAACCATGAGTCGGCAGTGAGTGCTTGCAGCCCAGAAACCAATGGAATCCTGGGCTGCATCCAAAGGAGTGTGGCCAGCAGAATGAAGGAGGTGATTCTGCCCCTCTATTCTGCTCTCGTGAGACCTTACCTGGAGTACTGAATACAGTTCTGGTGCCCCTAACATAATAAGAACATGGAACTGTTGGAGCAAGTCCAGAGATGGGCAATGTTGATAAGAGGACTGGAGCACCTCCCTTACAAAGACAGGCTGAGAAAGTTGGGGCTGTTCAGTCTGGAGAAGAGAAGGTTATGTGGAGACCTCACAGCATCTTCTAGTACCTGAAGGGGGCTACAGGGAACCAGAGAGGGACTCTTCATCAGGAACTGCAGTGACAGGACAAGGAGTAATGGGTACAAATTGAAAGAGGGGAAATTTGGGTTAGATATTAGGAAAAAATTCTTTAATATGTGGGTGGTGGGGCACTGGAACAGGTTGCCCAGAGAAGCTGTGGATGCCCCATGCCTGGAAGTGTTCAAGGCCAGGTTGGATGGGACTTGGAGCAACCAGGTCTACTGGAAGGTGTCCCTGCCCATGTCAGGGGGATGGAAGTACATGGTCTTTAAGGACCATTCCAACCCCTTAAAATTCTATGATTCTATGTACAGAACTATTACCATACACAGTCTGTAATATGTTTTATGAAATGTTTTTTCATACCATATTTCTTATTAAATCTTTCATATTTTTTCTTCCATAGTAATGAACAGATGGGTTTAAATTTTTTGTCCCATTAGGTTAGGGGGGATGCTTTAACATAAAAAGACTTTTCAGGGATCAGAATTTGTTTTCCAACTTTCTGTTAAATTCATGACTGTAACAAGTAATACTGAATGTTCTCTGAATCATATTTAAGACTGTTACTAAAAAAAATGGTTTTTTAACCATATGCAATACATTGCATTATTAGTGCCTGAAACCCTGTCTGCATGTGGATGTTCAGCTGCCACCCCAGCAAGAGCTGCTGCGTGCTCTCCACAGGCAGGCCTTGCAGTGTGCAGCAGCACATTGCATGGCACCCCGTGACTGTGACAATGCAGAGAGCCTAGCAATCTCATTGAGCTATCACAATTTCTCAATTAAAAGTATGCCTATGTTCAACACATCTCCTCACTTTAGCATCAGGAAGGACAACCCGTACTGTGGGGAGCGCTTAGCCCTAGCTTTCCGCTGCCTGTAGGCACAGGCCTCGCGGGCGATTGCGGTGCTAGCCAGCAACACGAGGGAGCTTAAGCTTCCAGGCGGTGCCACTTCTGATGCCGGTGAGCCCAGGCCAGCTCCTCGCACCGCGCTGGCGCTGAGGGGAACTGTCACCGCCGCCGAGAAGCGCCCAGCGCCCACCTTCCCTCCCGGTCGCGAAATCTGTGCGACTCTCCGGTATTTCCCAGGGAAAGTGGTATAAAAACACCCCGGCCCCCTCACTCCGCCCCACAGTCTTTGGAGGTTATTCCTCCCATCCCGCCGCCTTGCCCTGCCGGCAGGGCCCAACTGCAGAAGCCTCACCCCTCAGGATGCCACTGAGCCGACGCAGCCCTCCCCCACCGAACAGCAAGGGTTTGTCCCCGGGGAGGGCAGGAAAGTGATAACTGCTGAGTTCACTTGCAGATTGGGTTGATGAGTGTTATTTGTTTGCTTCTCCCCCGGTAGTACTGCGGCACGGGTGCGCTCTATGAGCAGGCTCGGCCCTAGGCTCAAGATGGCGGCGGCGGCGGCAGCAGCGGATAAACAGAAGCACGAGCACGGACGGGTGAAGATTGGGCATTATATCCTGGGCGACACGCTCGGCGTCGGTACCTTCGGCAAAGTCAAGGGTGAGTGGCAGGGAGTGGGTCTCGCCTGCTCCGTGGAGTGGCACGGCCCAGTCGGGCTGCGGGGGGTGACGCGCTGGGCGGGTATGTTGGGGAGTCTCCGTTGCCGGCTGAGGGACACGACTGTTTACGGTCGCTTCACGGTGGCCGGTCCTCTAGGGCTGGAGTCAGGTGACCGTTGAGGTCTGACCCGGGCTGTGGGGCGTTTTGGGGCTGGGCTGCCGCCTTAAGTTCGGGCTTGGTCCCGCTCTGTTTCCTGCTCAGAGTGTTGGGGGTGGGTCTGAGTTTCGTCGGGGGCGGTGCCCGGCCGTATCTGCCGAGCCGGGTGAGTCACCGGGATGTGGCCGCCCTAGCACCGGGGGCCGACGGGGTTGATGGGTAAGGGGTTGGGGAGAGCGATGTAGGGCTGACGTGTTTTTGGGGCAACCTCGAGAAGGCATTTCACGGGCTGTTAACCTGAGCCTCGCCCCCAGATGCGGTGGCTACAGGGTGGTAGCCTAAGGCATCACGGCTACATTCTGAATGACGTCGACTGGGTGTGGTGGTGTGGAAATAGCGTCTGGTATGCTGTGAACGTCTTTCAGGAAAGGGGAATTGTATTAGCTAACTTCTCTGGGGTAGGAACTTTTAATGGGAAGTAATCGCAGGAAGAACAAACTTTTTCTCTTCTGTATTTACGGAAATAATTATTGGAAGCTACTTATGCTGCATTTTTATAAAACATCATCGGATATGTAATGAAAGTAGGCAGTCTTAATTCTTGAGCTGTATGTTTTGCTGCACAAATATTAATACTTGATGCCCTTCTAAGGAAGACAAGCTGTTTCACTCTACAAGGGGAGAAATATGCATAAAAAGATGGTCCTGAGATTATTGGATTAGCTAGCAACACATCTGACACAGACCTGGAAAGTGCTAAAAACAGTTGACCAGTGGTTATCAAAAGGGTTTTTTTCAGCTCAGACTTGAACAATGTTTCCTAGTAGGGGTGCAGATGCCATGCAGTAAGCTTGAAGCCTTGTAGAAATAAAATAGAAATTAAACTTTTCCTCGATTCCATTCACTACAGGTGAAACTGCATTATCTTAAACCGTTACTGTTGTGTTGTTTGTGAGAATTGTTGAAATATGGGGCTATGCAAGTTGAAAACATTGTTTTGCAGATGAGTTAGACTAGATTCAGGTTGTATCTTTAAAATAAGCTAGTGGGGTTTTTTATGGTTAACCTAATGGATTGCATGTACCTAGTATAACCAGTAAAAAACCTGTTGTATTTAATGTGTTAGCTTTCTTTTACCATTATATCTTTTTTTTCAGTGTAGATGTTTCTATTGTATGTTATTTGCACAAGCTCTTTCAACTATTGGCATGTTCTGAAGAAATTACTGATGTTTCAGCAGTGTTACCATGTTTCATTTCAAATTTGCCTCCTTTTAGTTTAAATTCTTCATCTCAGAAGTAGCATTAGATTCAAGACATCTCTTTGTATGATTGAAAAAAGTGGGTGAAAAACATGGATTATCCTCTCTAGAAATTGAAAGTGATGTCATGGACAGTGCTCTGCATAATAGCAGAACCAAGTTCTACCTGGAAGTTGCTTGTTAACTTCTGGCATGCCATAGAAAATAGGGATGTATTTGACTCCAAGGCTATCTAGGAAAGCAGTGGAAGAATATCTTGAGACTAAAGCCTGTTGACTCCTGTTTTTTTTCAAGGCTGGCTTATAAAGTGACACCACCACCCTCAGCCACTGGGGAGCAGTGTGTGAGCCAGCACAGACAAGACACAGGAACAACCACAAAATCACAGCTGAAATGCAAAGTGTATTTATTTTCATTACCTCACCAACTGGGAGATCCCCAAAGCAGCAACTGGGCAGAGGCGCACAAGCAAGGGTGAAGGCACCACAGAGCTCAGTCCAGGCTGGAGGATCAATGAACCTGTTGTTTTTACCTGTTTATCAAGTGTAGTTTACCACTGTGCTTTGGTCTTTCCCCACAGCAAGGCAGGAATCTCGAGCATGTTTGGTAGGATGCCTCTAAATCTATTGCAGGCCTATTTTATCTAAACACAGATGTTCTACTTGTCAAACACACAAGGCTAAACAACAATTAACATTATATATGTATTTTTCTACTCTCCAGCTGCAGGTCATTCAAGCGTGTTTGCAATTCTCATCACCAATCTGTTATTTTCCCACATTCCACTCTCACTCAAAGGACAATTTCCAATGGGGCTGACAAAGCTGGAGATGTCAATTTGGGCTTGAGGTGTGTAGGCCAGGGTAATTTACAGGGGCACGTAATAAACACATAGAAAAAGGAATAAACATATTCCTACAATGATAGAACCATAAAATGGTCTGGATTGGAAGGGACCTTAAAGATTATCTCCAGCCCCCTTGCTGTGAACAGAGACACTTTTCGCTAGACCGGGTTGCTCTGAGCCCCATCCAACTTGGCCTTGAACACTTCCAGGGATGGGGCATCCACAGCTTCTCTGAGCTCCCCATGCCACTGTCTCACCAGCCTCACAATAAAGATTTTTTTCCTAATATTTCCTAATCTAAACCTACTCTCTTTCAGTTTGAAGCCATTCCCCCTTGTCCTGTCACTACACGTTCTTGTAAAACGTCCCTCTATCTTTCTTGCAGGTTCCCTTCAGGTACTGGAAGGCTGCAGTTAGGTCACCCTGAAGCCTTCTCTTTTCCAGGCTGAACAATCCCAATTCTCTCAGCCTTTCCTCATAGGAGAGGTGCTCCATCCATCTAATCATATTGGTGGCCTCCTTTGGACTCGCTCCAACAGGTCCATGTCTTTCCTGTGCTGGGGACCCCAGAGCAGGACGCAGCTCTGCAGGTGGGATCTCACCAGAGCAGAGGGGCAGAATCCCCTCCCCTGACTTACTGCCCCTCCTGCTTTGGATGCAGCCCAGGACATGATTGGCTTTCTCGGTTTGCAAGTGCACACCTTGTACTTGGTCTTATTAAACCTCATGATATTCCCATGGGCCACTTCTCGTGCTTGTCCAGGTCCCTCTGGATGGCTTCATCCTTCAGGTGTGTCACCTGCACCACTTAGCTTGGTGTCATCTGAATATTTGCTGAGGGTGCACTTGATCCCTTTGTCTATGTCATTGATAAAGATATCAAATAACACTAGTTCCAATACGGACCCCTGAGGGACACCACTTGTCACTGATGTCCATTGGGACTCTGAGCCATTGACCACTACCCTCTGGATGTGAGTGTCCAACCACTTTCTTATCTAACAGTCCATTCATTGAATCCATCTCTCCAATTTAGAGAGAAGGATGTCATGGGGAACCATGTCAAAGGCTTTACAGAAGTCCAGATAAATGACATTTGTAATCCTTCCCTTGTCCACTGATGTCGATGCCTTAAATGGCTACCTAGAAACAGACTAGACAGGAATAAAGGAATAAAGGTGGATATTTATTTGTAAGGCCTTCAAAGGTACACCCTGGGGGTCCAGAGGCTTCCCTGCCTCAGTGGATCCCAAGATGAACGATGAGTCACGAGTTCTTCACACTCTTATAGGTTTGATCCATTTGCATATCAGCATAAATTCACCAATTAAAACTTTAGTTAATGATGTAATTTCCCCAGTCTTTCCCCCTCTCTCCAAGATGATGGTTTACACTTTTTGGGCCTAGGACAGTCTGGGTGTCCTTGGAGAGCAAGCTAGAGAGGCTTTGTAATGTCTATCTTAGCATAAGAGAGCGGCAGCTAATGAGCTACAAGAAACTTCAGAGTTACAGTAGGCAGTACAGAATTTGAAAAAATATAAAAGTTAAAACCTAAGGCATCAGTGTAGTCGTGCCATCAGAGAAGGCCGCTAGGTTGGTCACAATAATGCTTTGAATCAGGTATCCCACTCATCCTGCTAGGGAATGAAACCACTCAGCTAGCCAGGCACCACCAGTAGATTGTTTCATTTGATGCATTAAGTCCTGGAGACATTGAATGTTGTCCTCTATGCTGGCTGATTCATCAGTTACATTGAAGTGACACATGCCTTCAAAATTGGAGTAGTGTTTATGGTGTCGAAGGAGACAGTTCACCACCAACTGATTTTGTAATGTTCCTTGGCATACAGCTGTTACCTACTTGAAAAGAATAACAATGAGGAACATGGGTATCAAAAGCACTTGCGTAGTATAATTCTGTAATACAGCTACTGGGATTGGCATGCCAATAAAACATGTTTTCAGAAGATCTGCAGCTGTTAATCCTCCCTCAATACAAAAGGCAGAGAAGTTAGTTACAGTAGAGGCCAACCAAATCCAAGTATTTGCATGTTAATCTCATGAACATATATCCAGGACAAGTGCTTGTAGTACAAGACTACAAAGCGTGATGAGGCAACCTGTGATAAGGGAGTACAACAGGAATGTAATTTCCTTCCAGTAATATAAATGCCATTACTCCAGCTCCTTCAGCTACTATTGCTCTGAGTTTGATGACCTGTTATGGGGTAATTGCCCACACATATTGAAGAGCTTCAATTTGATGTTGGGTTTGTGACACCAATAACAGTTCAAATACTGTCTCCTCTAGATAAGGCACAGTAATTCATTAGATACCCAAAATACAAGAACTTGAGAATCCGATATCAAGAGAGGATGTAAAATAAGAGAAGTTGGGGTACAGAACCATATGGTATTCTGAGGGGTTATTCTATGAATCTTCATGTCTAGGCTAATAGGTTGCAGTACCACCATGCAATCTACTGGTGTAAACAATTCCCTTTGCCCTCTAGGTAATAATTTCAGAGAGATACCATCTGGAAGAAATTCAGTCTTTGCCATGTTTGTATGATCATAGGTTGTTTGATTATGAATACTCCAGCTGTTTAACAAGAAAGCCTGTAAGATGTGAACACCACTGTTGTAAAGTTTTAGCACTGGTTAGCTTTTAAAAATTGTTTCTTCAACATTTCATTTGTTCTTTCAGTCAGTTCTTTGCATTTGGTGAGGTCCATCCTGAAGAATGAGTTGTTCTGTTGAAGGAGAAGCAGCCCTGGTTCTCAGGGCCTTTCCACAAACAATCGGAGTCCGTTGACTGAGTTATCAGAGATCAGAAGGCTTTATTATGAATTGATATTTAGATTAGATATTAATATAAAAAGAAAGATAGAAATAAGGAGAGATTCCTTCAGCCTGCTCAGCTGCTGGAATCTTCTGTGTCTGTGTGAACAGAACAGAACAAAGCATGTACAACACAAACTATGAAAACAATCTCAAAATAGAGGTTCTTCTCTTTGGCCAAAGTGATAAGAAGAAAAACAATCTGAGATATTTACATTTTTGTCAAACTGAAACAACTCTGACAGATTCAATGCTGCAAGAACCAGTGAGGCACAAAAATGCCTAAAGAAATCTTTTCAGGGTTAGCAACATTGTTCTAGTGCTTTAATTCTGTTATGTTGATTAGCATATTTGGTGGGTATTGGGGTTTTAGAAGTTCCCCTTTTGTTTTTTTCCTCTTAAAGAATTTCCCCCATACTTTGTTGCTAAGAAACAAATTACTAGGTGCTTAAGACAAAAGACCTGAACACAGGGGGAGGAGTCCAGCTGCCTGCCCTCCTTTTGCCTGGGGTTTTCTCATGTAGGGCAGGATTCCTCGAGATTTGGACTGGCAAAAAGGGGCTGGGTACAGCCCCTAGCTCTCTTGTTCTCCCGGCATTCGGAGGAGAGAGAAGCTCCTCTAGTGGTGGAGGGAATTTGTCATTGCTACAGTCTCCTGCCCAATGCTGCCTTCCTGCTACCGTGAGTGGAGCTTGCACGCTGGAGTGGCTGTTGCACTGGGACCCTATTTGACACCCTACCTCACTAAAAAGGGACTTTTTTCACCATCNGCCCCGGAGCGCCCCCTGCAGCCGCAGGGGAACTGTTGCACCCGCCCTGCTCACCAGGAGCTGCCAGCGCCCCTGCCGGCTGTGACCATAACTGCACCAAAGGGGAAAGTGCCTTACAGCCAAGAAGGTTGTTACTGGGTTCTTGGTTTCTGTTTGTTGTTACTGCCATAGTTATTGTTGTTTGTTTGCACTGTTTTATATATATATAGATATATATATATGTGTGTGTGTGTGTGTGTGTGTGTGTGTATATGTGTATATATAAATAAGTAAAGAACCGTTATTCCTATTCCCCATATCTTTGTCTGGAAGCCCCTTAATTTCAAAATTATAATAATTTGGAGGGAAGGGGGTTGCATCTTACATTTCAAGGGAGGTTCCTGCCTTCCTTAGCAGACACCTGTCTTTCAAACCAAGACAGCAGGTTTAGCAAAAAATTGTCCTGATGCTGCATCCACAGCAGAGAATACATATCACCACCCTCTTGACAGGGACAGGGGGCCAATGTAATTTACCTGCCACAGATTCAAGGCCCACCGACCCTATTTTATCATTGCCTATGGCCTATATAATGTCCTTAAATGTAGCTGAGTACAAACAGTACAATTACATGCACATGGTTATAAATGTGTAATGGCAATGGAACAGAAAGCATTAGCAAGATCTATTACCGCCATCTAGGGTTGTAAATTTTTGCTTGTTTTTTTTCTATGAGGGTAACCATGTCTAGCAGTGTAACTGCAAGCAGGGGTAACTTTATTAAATTCTCTATAATCTACAGTCACTCTCCAAGTGTCATCTGGTTTTTTTAAGACTGCCAAATAGGATTGTTAAAAGCAGTCATGGTTTCCTTAACAATTCCCACTTGTTGAAGTGCCTGAATGGTTGGAGTAATTTTCTCCTTTCCTGAGGAATATATCATTTTGCAGCTACAACCTTACAACTTTGGCAGGCACAGGCAGCACAACAGGATCCCACTTTGACAATCTGCCCGACTCTTATAAATTCCAGTTGCGAAGTCCTGAAGCAGAAGGGACTGTTTAAAGTTTCAACTGTTTTTCCTGCCAACATATCAATACCCACAATAGAATTTTTTTTAATGGGGCAGTTAACACAGTTGTGGTAAATAGAGTGGCTTTTCCTATTTTTAAGGTAACCTTAGCTCAGAGGACCGGGGTTAGATTCCCCTAAATCCACTGGTCTGATGCGGCTTCTTTATCAGAAATATCATTATGTAATATAGTAACATCAGCTCTCAAACCAAAACAGCAGTATTCACCAGAGCTAACACATGTAAAATCTCCCCAGACCACCGCTTTGTAGTTAAAAGAATATTGGGGCATTGGTTCTCCCTCATAGTGACTACAGTGGTGGCAATTTTGGGGGACCTGCCAAACCTTAATTTCTGCCTTTTGGGCATTTTCCAGGTAGTGCTTTGGCTTGAGATGGCAGTTGGGGGGGAGGGGGCTGGGGTGGTTGGCTTTTTTGCATAGGTGCTAACTTTTGCTGTTGGTGGAACATTTCTGATATCATAATCCCATTTATTTCTTGGCTTGTGTTTTAGTTTGAAAGACAGGTGTCTGCTAAGGAAGGCAGGAGCCTCCCTTGGAGTAGAAGATG